>CM055900.1:41612735-42212735 GCA_029582155.1 Panopea generosa
TTTATTTTTTTATTATTATTATCAATGGTATAACAGTAAATCCACACATATGCACAATAAAGTATACATCTATTTACTATTATGGCTACAAAGGCCTGCAACTTTTGTCAGTGACTCTGGACCTCGATAATAAGACCACCCCGCCATTAAAACCACTTTTGCCCGGTCCCAAAGGTGGTCTTATTAGAGGGGTTTTACTGTAGAACGCTTTTTTGGTATTGAAAGGCATATTTCACACGGGTTGGAAAAGCGCTTATGTTTCTAATGTATTTTTCCTCCTTGTTCATGGATTCTGCTCTTCCATTTATCTCATAATTCTTCCGTCGTAATTCTCTTTACAAACTTTTTCAAACTACGTTTACTGGTATCTAAATATTACAGGATTGGATAAGTGTCTTCTTTTTTCTTACCGGCATCTATTCTAGTAACCATTTACTGAAGCCCGCTCATGCGACTGTTTACTGTTCATATTTTGTACCTGCACATTCTGGTCAAACGGTTTTTATGTCGATATCCATTAACCCTTTACTTCATATAGACACCATTTGACACCTCTAATGTAGACGTCTTTGGACACCTAATATAGAAGGCTTTTGAATTATTGGGTGAATTATGTTTATATTAACTGACAGAGTGGAAAACAGTGCAGGAAGTGTTCAGATTGCTCGTTACGAGCAATCTGAACTCTTCCTGCACTGTTTTCAAAGGCCTTCTGTGATTGGTGCAGGAAAACACGTATCTATGGAGTAAAGGGTTAAGTTGAATAATGATAGGATTGGTTGAGTATGTGAGATTGTTCGCCAGCTATAAATAATACTGACATTTTTGTTGTTGTTTTATTACTGATATAGTCTGGCTGCCTGGTCTTTTACCGACTGACGGGAGATGGGTGGCACTACAGTTAAAAAACTCAAGGACTTACATAGAAAAGGAAAAGTATAATTAAAACCTTGAAACGCTGTATGCCTTACGTATGGAAGGGTATCGTCGCCATAACTCTTAGTCTGAAATTTGTCGTTTGTTCTTTGTGCAATGGGTGTACATGTTTCTTCCTTCTTAGTTCTTTGTGGGAAATGAAACATTTCACCTTTGTAACTTTGCAATTTGTCTATTCTACTCTATCCTATCATTGTAAAAGTTACATACGTCTTGTCTCTTTGTGTCAGATTAAACGTTACTTGCTGCGTAAAATGTATTTTTAGAATTAGATGCATGTTTCGATATGTGTTTTGGCTGCAGTCAGTCACGATGTCTTTTTATTCCAGTGTTCACTCCCTTTGTAATGAGTGTAGGGAATGTATTGACAGGGTACCGGACTATTTCGAATGTGCTGCCGCTGAACGTCATCATTGTAATAAATCCTAACTTCCCATTATAACGTTCAGTGGCGCTGCAAAATTACAAACAACCCAAGAAGTATATGCTGTAAACAGTCATCAGAATTCGCGACTCTGAATACAGCCTTACACATTTAGGTTAACTACCACCATTGCGTTTTCCATAGACTTACATTATAACGTTTGACCTTATTTTCACTATTTCTAACATTCATGGACCAAAAAGTCCTACATCATATTAAAGTACTATCCTAGACTCAAATTAAAATGTCCCCAAAATGCAGTCAAAAGTACTTTTACCACTGTTTTGCCCCCTAAAGTTGGGTACCCCGACCCCCTTTCAGCATGAAAAAAAAACAACTAAATTTCACCGATTTTACTTTATGTACAGTTTCCTTTATACAATTAATTTAGTCAGTCACAGAAACACTTTTTTTTATTGACACAGACATAATAAACTTATATTTTATTGTGATCGTTTGCCTGTTTGACGTTTTCATCCACCAGAAATAACCCAACTATAAAAATATATCCCCTGAACATCCCTATACTTTTTTAGCCAGTCAGAGAGCTCCTCTCAATGGTGGTAGCTGACCACAAAAGGTGTGAGGTTTCTTTTAGGCCAGCCACCACCATTGCGTTTTCCGTAGATTTACATTATAATGTTTGACCTAATTTTCACAATTTCTACCATTCGCGAACCAAAAAGTTTAGTTTAAAACTTATTTATTTTACTTAGATTGTGAAACAAGTTATTACAACTTAGGCAAATCACGCTCGGAGTTTTCCTGGGTATAACCAGTACTAAGCACATGCGGAAAAGTGTCTTGTTCAAGGACACCACACATAGCCGTGGCGGAAGATCGAACCCACGATTCTCCGATCATGGATTCTGTTCTCTACCACTAGACCATGCGCTCCACCAAAATGTCCTACATCATAGTAAAAGTACTATCCTAGACTCAAATTAAAATGTCCCCAAAATGGTATCAAAAGTATCATTTTTACCACCCTTTGCCCCCTGAAGTTGGATACCTCCACTTTCAGCATGAAAACAAAGTCAATTTCACCAATTTTACTTTCCATTAAGTTTCCTTGATAAAATAAATTTAGTCAGTAACAGAAACATAATTTTGATTATTTATTTACACAAACATAATAATCTTATATTTTATTGTGATCATTTGCAAGTTTGACATTTTCATCCAACCAAAATTAAGCTTACTATAAAAATATATACCCTGAACACCCCTATACTTTTTTCAGCCGATCAGAGAGCTCCTCTCAATGTTGGTAACTGACCATATGTTCCATATGACCAACAATGAAAATAAAGCTCCGAATCCACCTGGGACACACACACACGAAAACACACGCACGTACGCACGAACGAACTCATGTACACTTTCTGGAGCTTTTGCTCTCCTCTTACACGGTGTCTGTCCTTTTGTTTACAGTTTTATCCTGTAAGGAAAAAAACGATAGGGTGATAATAGATGAACACCGCCGTTTTCACCATCGTTGTGATATGAGATGAACACCGTAGTTTTCACCATCGTTGTTTCGACTTTTCACCATCGTTGTTTCGCGTTTTCACCATCGTAGTTTCAACTTTTCAACGCTGTAGTTTCGACTTATCACCATCGTAGTTGCGAATTTTCACCATCGTTGTTTCGACTTTTCACCATCGTAGTTTCGTTGTTTCGTTATTTCGACTTTACTTAATTTAATAAATATGCCGCGATGGCCCTAACGGGACACTGTAGCTTAATGCATAGTTTAAAGGGATTATATTGGCAAGTAACACAAACACGCTCTTAATCCAGACTTTGCATGTATGCAGTGTGCACAAAATAATGCTTATTTATTGACGTATAACCTTTATTTACTTAAAAGTTATCAAATTAACAGTAATTGAATATTGACAAAAACTTTAATACGTCCCGCAATAAAGTAGTTCGCAATGTTTACATTGAACTCTGTAAACTTCCCGAGCAAAGCCTCGAAAACGAGATCGGGAACGAGTCTTCACGATGTTATCCGATGATTGATCAGAAACCCGAAAGCGGTTCGTTGAAAATGGCGAATGTAAACAAAAACAAAAACGTGGCTTCAGAAACCCGATATTTTATGCAATTAGACATTTTAGACGCGTATATCTCTAAGTTATAAGTGTATCTTTATGATGGGCGTGTGTAATTAGGACAGGGTATTGACGGTAATATGCCAATATAATCCCTTTAACGTTTGCAATTCTGATCCTTTTGAAACACGTAATTATGCTGAACTCGTTATATTATGACAGGAAGTATGTAACTTTTACAATGATAGGATATAGTAGGATAGACAAATAGCTAAGTTACAAAGGTGAAATATTTCATTTCCCACAAAGAACTAAGAAGAAAGAAACATTTACACCCATTGCACAAAGAACAAACGACAAATTGCAAACTAAGAGTTATGGCGGTGATACCCTTCCATACTAATTATTCCAGTTATATATATATATATGCCATCAACTCATTGGTGCAACGTATCTATTGCTATTAGTAGGCTATGTTATTTGTTTGAATGAGATATTTAATAACAAAAAATGTAATTGGAGATTTCTGAATTTGACAGTTTTGAGAGATTCTTATTGCCGTAGCAGGTAGGCAGAGGTCATAGTTGATGTGAAAACATCATGTGTTGCCTTTCAAGTCGAGGCTCTACCTAATCACGATTTCAAGGAATTGTCCGGTGTAATAGAAAACTTAATGATTTGGACAATCTGCGGATAGGATGTATTTATCGTAGTCTATCAGTAACAAACAGTAATAATAGTCCAGGTTTACCCAATATTGTAGATTTTAATTACTCAAATATTGACTGGGAGTGCTCACAAACATTAGGACAACTAAATTATAACTGTTCGCTTTTTGTTGAATGTATACATATCACTTCTTGTATCAACACACCAAGGAACTATAAGTGGGGCGGTAGTGTAATCATAGAGTGATGGCCGCTCGCGCCAGAGGTTGCGGGTTCGATCCCCCGATCGACCCCGATGCCTCTCATTAAAAAAAAACATTCAGTACTGGTTCTATCATGGAAGCGGACTCGAGAGTGGGTCATATAAACTCCGAGCTTTCATTGCAATCGAGCTAAAATAAATTAGTATAAACTAAGAAACTATAATTCCTTGAACACTTTAAAGAATATACCAGCAGGAATGATCAGAACCCATCTAGGTTAGATTTATTATTTACTTACGAGCAACCGATGATTAACCATCTATAAAGCGAATCAGCTATTTTGAAACTACTTCATTCTTTTTTAAGATGGAACCTTCCGTATTAGGGGTGTTTGTAGTATGATAGCAGATGTATCTGTTACATAAAATATAAAATAAACTAAATATCAATTTCAAGTGTATTCTACTTATGTCTGTTCCGATAGCGTAGTGGTAACGCTTTGAACTGTCACCACAAATGGCACGAGTTCGAGCCTTATCTATGTTTATTTTACTTTTTTTTCAATTTAATTTACCATAATAGTATCAGTGGGTGTTGATATATAAAATTAAGTATTGTCCGTTAAAACAACTACATAATTAATAAAATGCAACGATATTTTTTGTTAAAATCAGCGTTCGCGGAGGAAATTTACTTACAATATGCACACGTACATTTTACGTCAGATGTTATCCGCAGCAGCAAGTCGGCAGCGGAGGCTCCTCGAGGCCATGATCAGACAGAATTGTTTTAGATTATTTTGACTTGATGTGGTGAAACGATTAATTTTGTACTGTTCTACATATAGAGACATGCACTTCTTGAACACTGGATACAATATCAATGGTTCTAAAAATGCATTGTTCCCATAGAAAGTCCTCTGTTTGGTTAATTATACGGGGAAAAAACATGAAGTTGACCAGGTTGCTTTTTCACAATTTCAAAGGTTTTACCAAACAGTTCCCAATGTCATCTAAACTTGGCAGAAATAATGAAAATATTCCAATGTTCCCATATGCACAAAGAAATGACGTTTCATGTATTTTAACCAAAAAAATGCCAAACCGCTTTACACCGCTCTTATTTCTTTGGCGTAAAAACCTTGCTACCGTCATATAAACGGGGTATATTTTAAGTAAGACCTGTATACAGGCAATCTATAATATAGAGAAGAGGTTGCTACCAACACTTACAAAATAAAAAAAACAAATTGAAACAGTATACTGGGATACTTTTATGGAAAATAAATTGAAAAAAAAAATCAACATAAGTTAGGCTCGAACTCGTGACATTTGGGTTGACAGTTCAAAGCATTTGCACTTCGCTATCGAAACAGACAGTAGTACAACACACTTGATATTGATATCCAGTGTATTTTATAGTTTATGTAACAGATAGATCTACTAAAATACTACAAACACCCCTAACACGGTAGGTTCCATCTAAAAATAGAATGACGTAGTTTCAAAATAACTGATTCGGTTTATTTTGAATATAAACCAAGAAAAATACAGATTATAGTTCGTCTCGACTGACAAGTAAGCCTACTATGTTCTTTCAACATGACGATGAATCTTGAATGTAAATCAAAGGTAAAAACGTATTGTTGTTTTTTCTCTCTTATTATTATCTGATTGTCCCCACTCTTGTTGAATACCCCCCCCCCCCCCCTCCCCCCGAGTAAAAAAAAAAAAAAAAAAAAAAAAAAAAAAAATTGTTTTGGGAGTGGAGGGGGTTTAAACCATCCTTCATATTGTCCTCGACAATTTCGTGAAACGTGCCCTTACATTACTGTTTGTACTTAGTATTTTCTTTTTTTAGCATGAACTTATAGACAGCAGACACATGAAAGTAAACACTAGTATCATAGTAAAGTTTCTATATTGTCCTTGATGAAAGATGCACTAATTTAACAAGTGGAGATTCTAAAATGTTCATTCCAGTAAAAAATGGTTGACATTGCACATAACTGATACATGAATGTCAATCCTTAGGTCAGTATCATCACATTGGCGTAGGAGCGTTTCAGTTTTTTTAATGGGGGCAACAAAGTGTATGAGGATGTACTTTCAGGCCCCAAACTATATGCTGAACCTTGCCCCCACCACACCGACTCCTACGCCTATGTCAGTAACATTCATTAGACTTTTAATCACTGGTATCATACCACGTGTGTATAAGGGAAGTACGTGATCTTTAATTAATCATTATCTTTAGTAAATCAATAAATAAGAAACATATCACCGCCACTTCTTGAATATGTGAACCCCAGTAAGTAGTACGAGAATCAAACTTATTCAAATCATAGTCACGTGATGCACTAAAATGGAACTAGGACTTGGAAAATCTTCCCGGGTGGTAAACACTTAAACGTGTAAGTATATTACGTGTATAAGATTACTTAAGTATATTGTAAAGAGTATGTATATGGTGCAATATGTCCTATAAGTGTCGTCCAGTTCCATCGGTTATTCTACATTTGAGCTACATTTTACTTCTGTTCTTTACTATTTTAAGAATTGCTATTTTTAGCATGACTCACGATATTGACTTCGAATATTTTACGCGAGTCAAAATCATAGTCTGCGTCTGAAAATTTCCAATAGTTATTTATATCTCTTTGGATTCGTGTTTTACCCAAGTTATCATACTTTCATACCATCATCAGTAATCTTTTGATTTAATATGGCCTAGATTCAGGGACTTACAGGCCAAAATAAAATGTTTCTGGTTAGCCCCTGTAAGAGTATGCTTTTTAGCTCGGGGTGAGTTATTCTGATCGCCTGTTGTTCGTCGTCCATCCAGTGTGCTCTCTAGCACTCGCATTTTTCATTGGATCTTCATTACACTTATATAGTAGTTATATAACAATAATATCTCGGACAATTTATTCAACAGGCCAAATCGGATTACCAATGTCAGAGTTCCGGCCCTTGAAACATTAAAAAATACACTGTTTGTCCTTTTTTTCACTCTAGCCCCTGCATTTTGCATTTGATCATCACCAAAACTGCAAAGCATAATATCTGGGGACAAGTTCTTGAACTGGCCAAATCAGATTACTGTATATTCCCTTATTAACGCCCACAGGGGCGTTACATTTTCCAAGGTGGAGGCGTTTATTAAAGATCAACATAAGCAAATTTAACAACAGTCTATAGAACTAAAATGTATGTTTAGTGTTTAATTGGTATTACTAACATACGATAATGTCAGAGTTTTTAGCCCTTGAAACATTAAAAATGCACTATTTGACTATCTATGTGCTCTCTATCACCCTCATTTTTCATTTGATTCCCACCAAACTTACATAGTAGTTACTTACATAACCGTAATATCTCGGACAAGTTCTTGAACTGGCCAAATCGGATTATAACATTAAAAAAATACATTATTTGACCTAGTGTGCACTCTGGCATGTGCAGTTGTTGTTTGATCCTCAGTAAACTAATACAGTCAGTAGTTAAATAGCTATAATGTCTTGGACAAGTTTTTAGTTTTTTAACTGGCCAAATCAGATAGTGTTGGAGTAATGGCCCTTACATTGTCAAAAATTGTGATATTTGACCTTGCGTGCATCGAGCACTTGCTGTTTTCATTTAATATTCACAGTTATTATGTAACCATAGTATATTGAACAAGTTCTTGAACTGACAAATCGGATAAATATTGTCAAGAGTTAAGGCCCTTGAATTGTCAAAAATTATGTGTATTTGATGTTGTGTGCACTTTAGCACTCACAGTTTATATTTAATCTTCATTTAACTAACACAGTTGTTTTGTAACCATAATATCTTGGACAAGTTCTTGAACTGGTCAAATTGGATAATTAATGTCAGGTATTATGGTCCTTGAATCTACAAAAAAAGCATTATATAAATTTATGTACACTCTTGCACCTGCAAAAATTTTGGCATCACCTCCTCTGCCACAGGTGAGTGATTTAAGGCCAATATGGCCCTCTTGTTTTTCTCCAAGGTATTGTTAATGTTCAAATCAAGTCAATCATAGGTTGTGGTCAGCTACCACCATTGAGAAGAGCTCTCTGATTGACTGAAAAAAGTATATTGATGTTCAGGGCATATATTTTTATTTAGTAAGCCTATTTCTGGTTGGATGAAAACGTCAAACTGGAAAATGATCACAATAAATTATAAGTTTATTATGTTCGTGTCAATAAAAAATAAAAATTATCTTTCTTTGACTGACTAAATTCATTTTAATAAGGAAACTGTATGGAAAGTAAAAATTGGTAAAATTTAGGTGTTTTTTTCCATGCTGAAGGTGGGGTTACCAAACTTCAGGGGGCAAAAGTGGTAAAAAGTTATTCTTTTGACCCCATTTTTTTGACATTGTAATTTGAGTCTAGGATAGTAATTTAATAGGATGTAGGACTTTTTGGTCCACAAATGGTAGATATATAGTGAAAATTAGGTCAAACGTTATAACGCAAGGCTGTTTAAAACGCAATGGTGGTAGCTGACCTAAATTGTAGCTGTACCTTATACCATGTTAAATATTCATTGTACTGTTCTGAATAGCAATATTATAAAAAAAATTTGGTCGTAGAAACTATCAGGACGTTGTCTTCTTAGTGCAGAATCTGTCACTCTTCGTGGCCATGTTGGATATATTAATGTATTAAAAACTCAACATCACCTCATGATTTCATGTTTTATGAACTGAGTGAATAAAGGAATTTATGGAAGATATTGTTGTAAGGTAACTATAATGTAAGTGACATTGTAATTGCGAGAGTTAAATATCTTGGTACAACATTGGATCAGTGTTTATCTTTTTATGCCATGGCTCATTCAGTTTTAAAGAAGGCTAATGCCAGGTTGAAATTCATGTATATCATAAGAAGGATTACCTTACACATCATACCGAGAAACTCCTTGTCATATCTTTGATTCAATGTCACTACTACTATGCCTGCTCTACATGCTGGCACTATGGTCTGACTTGGGTTTTGAAAAATAATCTGCAGACAACTCAGAACAAGTTAAAAAGATTTGTGCTAGACATGGATCCTAGAGTGCATATTGGATTGGAACAGTTTTAGTCTTTTATCTGTGCTGATCAGATTGTCTACCATTTAAGTCTGTGATATTTATTTAAACATGTTATAAATTAAATTGAACTGTGCAAGTTACAATATAAAGTGATATACTTAATCAACTTAATACTGATATTGCATGTGACAGTCTACTTGATTCATTATAAGTTATTAGTGCAATTAATTTCTATGATACTTTACTTTAAACATATTTAATTGCTTTTTTATATACATGTAGTAGCAAAAGGGTTGGGCCACAAGTTATCCAACATTAAAATGATAATTTAAGTTTGATTGATTGCCTGTATATGTCATGCTTACGACACAAACAACCACAATGGAAATAAAAGTTTAATCTTTTTTGTGTTATCCTTGGTGGTGGTGTGCATGCCATGGCACACTATGCCTCATGTATGTAATATTTTTATTTAATGTACATGTTGTTTTAACTGTCCATGTATGCTTTCATTACCAAAATAATTTATCTATATTTCTATTGTAATGTAATGGAAATCTTTTTTTTCTTTTTTTTTTTTAATTTTGGAAAAAATAGGGCCGGCAAAAATTGGGGACGGTCAATTAACCGGAAACTTTATACCATATATAAATCCTTTACAAGGTTTCATTTTATTAAACATAGGTGATGTGGCATATGGAATATTTATTCACTGACATCATATTACCAAAAGGATATCAATTTAAATGTAATATATTGAAAAGGGATTTCCTAACTTGGGCTACGCGCCTGGGTAGGCTAAAAATGCAACATTAAGTGAGTCACGTGATCTCATTTTGATTTCAATTTGACATGTTATACAGGTTAACACTAAGTAGAAATTGTTTCAACTTAGAAAGAGTCCAAATGATGTCAAGCAGTATTTAAGTGCAGTCTATTTCTAGAATGGGGATTTTGTTTCAAGTTTACCACTCCAATTGATATGTCGATTTTGTCTCTTTTTGGTGGATTTGACACACCAAAGCATTCATATTTTATCTATTAATGATAATAAGACACTTTTTAGCCATGATATACTCTCTTTAAGAGGCCTATTCACTTTATAGGAAATATTTCCAATCTGGCAACTACTACATGAACTGGAGGAAGGCAAATACAAATAGCATCTTCTAAAAGGTCTAATCTGTCGACTATACGAGGGGTTATCCAGAAGTTTGTGGACAAATCTCATAATATTTACATGACATGTCTAATTTGTTTGGAGTTTTACATGTATTATATTTAATCTAACGGCACACTGTATGCAAAGTATGAAGAAAATATATATTCAAATAAAACAGATATATGTATTTCAAATATGTCATGTACGCCTACCTGCCGCAGGCAAGATTTACATTACGTCGTTGTGGGGTCAATTTATTTTACAAGTTATTTTCCTATTCATACTCGTTGCTCCATTTATACTCGTTTAGCAACTGGGGAACACAGCGAGCACATAAATGCATGCTATTTTTTCTTAATTATCGTGTGCACTGTATTGTAACCTATGCTTAGTTCGCAGCATGAATTGTATTACGGCAATCCTTAATAAGGCAATTTTTATCATGTTAACGTGACATTGACGCGATTTTGACACAGGGCTATCTCATATGTTATCATCCATTATTGTTTCTCGTTCCTCACTGCATCGTTTGGGTCATATGCAGACTACAAAATACACTACAAATAACTTTCTCGGAGCTTTACTATACATATCTATCGTCTGAATCAGTGTTTTGCTAATATTGACATAAACTGTATTACTGCTTGTTGTTTTACCTTTTCATCAGATGCACTATTTGCATATGAATGCATCTACAATTTCAATAGAAGTTGATTTGAATTCCTAACACCTGCGTGCAATGCTGGAACAACATTGTCATGCAGACATTGATGCCGTGTCCTCAATAATATAGGATTTACCGCGAGTGTTACGAGAAAATGATTGTTATTATTCACATATTTGTCTGTCGAATTGTTCAACATTTTTAGCTGCGGCACTTATCATGTATGTATGTTGCTATGGATACAATAACATTATTTCTGACAAAGAAAATATACTAAAACACCGTACATCGATGGCAAATACACCAATACTTAAGTTGTGAAAAATATAGTTATTCATTTGCATAAATACAGATTTTATTAAATTTGTCCACGAACTTCTGGATAACCCCCAGTATATGCATGTTGTTTCAGACAACTGAATCATAATTGAAAAACTTTTTGTTCTGTTTCAAACATTTTATTCTGTGGTTGTGTATAGGTTGTGGAAGGGGAAGCACATCAGCGTAGGAGCATTTTATTTTTAGCTCTACCGGCCAAAGGCCAGAAGGCCTTATGCAATGGCTCATTGTCCGTCATCTGTCGTCCGTCATCTGTTGCCCCGTTACCAGCACTTTCTTTGAAACCACTAGGCCAATTAAACTCAAACTACATATTGATGTTTCTATTGCATAGGAGACTATACAGAAGATTTTTTTTTGATAACCACCTATAGTTCTGTTAGATTTGTTCAAATGGTGTCCCTGGGGTTAAAACTGACCCCGCCCCAAGGGTTCAATTAGGGGACACGTGTCATTGTAATAAACATTATTTTTATTTTTTTAAAAAAGGAACTGATTTTGTCTATATTTTCACAGAAGCATTGTTTGGTTGATCAAAGAGTTTCAGATTAGTAAAAATGACTGGATTCCACTGTCTTGAGGGGTCAGGAGGGGCCCCAAAAGGGTAAAAATTGGGAATTACAAAAATCGCTTTTTTAAGAACCTGTAAATTATCCCTATGTGTAGGGGTTTGATTGCAGATAAGAATAAAGGGACTTATATTTATAGGGGCCCTGTAAGGGCTTAGAATTTTACATAGGGATACTATGGGAAAACAGAAAATTCTCATTTTTTCATCTGTTTCGGCAAAATTATTATTCAATTTGAGATCTGAAGTATCATCTAGTCATAGGAAATAATATTTGGTTCAATAAGGAGAGTTGACTTTCCATAAGGGGCCAGAGTTGATAAAAAAAAGGATTAAAATAGAAAATGTTCAAAAATCTTCTTTTCAACCTCCAGTCAGTCATTACTTTTATTTGTTAAGAATTCTATTGGAAAACTAAAAAAAATCTCTTTTTCCCCATTCATTTATGACTTTTTTTTATTCAGTTTGAGTTTTGAAACATTTTCTTGTCATAACATATGATTTTGTTCGATACGAAGGATTGACCTTCTGAAAGGGGCCTTGTTTGATACGAAGGACTGACTTTCTGAAAGGGGCCAGGTGGTGTCACAAAATGGTTAAAACCGAACTTTGTCAACAACCGGTCAGTCAGATTTGTTCATATTTGATATAAATTATCCCTACGATTAAGAGTTCCAAGTTTGTACAAATCAAGCGGCACTGGGATGACATAATTTCAGTTTGCGCCATTGACATATGATTTCTATGCTTGGTGACTTTTTCATTTTGTATAATTTAAATCCACTTCTCTGGAACTGCCTCTACAGGTTAATGAAGTGGCGGGGGATATGATCACGTTAGTGGCAACCTCTTGTATTATTTGGATATCAGATGTGTGATTTTTTGAGATGAGGCAGAATTTGGCTACTTGTGAAACTTTATATTTCATTGCACACCAAAGTCAAGTTTTTGTTATATTCCAAAAAGTATTCAACAGAATTGGTGAAAAATGAAGTATTTTTAAAATTGTGTTTTCAAAATCAAACAGAAAATCTTTGTCTGAAACAAATGCATCAATTAATAGGTATGAATATGTGCACATCTAATTTTATATCATGAACATTTTGCAATTTGATAACTTAGACACAGAACAAACTCTTTACATGTACCATTTCTTAATTAATACTACTGAAATTTTGTTTCAGGTTTAAATGACGACACAATGGTCTCTGTTACCAGGGGACGCTGTGGTGCACATATTTACCTACCTCACCGCCCCTGACCGCTACCATGCATCACTGGTATGCAAATCCTGGTACGAGGCATTTCGGCATCCAAAACTTTGGCAGACATACACGTTTTGGTTTTTCTTACCATCTCACGAAAACGCTCTCATTGGCGTTAAACATTTCGGAAAATACATGAAAAGGATTACAATCGGTGTTAATCAGATGCTTGAAGAGAATCGGCAAAATGCTTGCGCATTGTTGGACAGTTTTACAAAAATAGATAGAAGAAAATTGATATCCTTAACAATTATTTTCACTGGCGAAAATCCACTATTTTATTCAGGGCAAGAGTTTTTGAATACTCTGAGTATTTTCTTTTCTGCACCGCCTGACAGTATAACACAACCCTTGCCATCACTACAGCATGTAGACTTAAGTGGACTTGCCGTTCCATATGATGACCATGTTATTGACCTTTTGTCTCTTAACAATAAAGATCTGAAATACCTGGATCTTCAAAATAAGGTTATAGTATGTAAAGTGACATCATTTTGTATTTTACGACTTGTACAACGGTGCAGACGTCTGAAGGACCTGCGTGTATATCACTGCAGCATGTCCGACGACATACTGAACGCCATTGCAGAGAACAATCAGGATCCTTTAGACCACCTGTCTATAATGTGCAGACGAGACGAAAAGTATGGCGGCGATTTAACAACAGAGTCTTGGAAACGCGTTACAACATTAATACCCACACTTAGAGTGACCTTGGGCTTTGACCATACATGCCCTTTTAATTTGATACCCTTGATCATGAAAGCAGATATTCCAGTGAGGACTTTAAAACTGCAAGTATTCGCCATGTGTCATGATGAGGTGAATATAGCCGCAACACATTATAACCAAACACTCAAAAAACTGGTGTTGCATACAAGAAATTCTCTGATCCTTGAAGAAGCAATACTCAATGTAGCTAAGAACTGTTCTCTCCTCCGGTCATTGCTGGTTTACTGTGTGATCAGACAAGAAACAATTGAAGAAATATTTCGTCTGCACCCAGACATGAAAGAAAGGGGCACCTACATATTGAAATCTGAAGTAGAACCTGAGCCATGGGTAGTTGGTGTGGAAGAGGGCGATTGAGAGAAAAACAAGATAAAATAAAATATTTTTCGCACAACAGAAGATGATGGTCATGTTGTTTGACTGTTTGTCGAAACATGAAAAAGAAGAATTCAGAATCTCAACTTGCTGAAGCTCTGTAATGAACTCTCCTATTCTTATATTTCAACAACTTCATCATCATCACCAGACTGGGATTGTTACTCGCAAACTGATCTTGTTACTGGCAAACTGATCTTGTTACTCGCAAACTGATCTTGTTACGGGCAAACTTATCTTATTACTGGCAAACTGATTTTGTTACTGGCAAACTGATCTTGTTACTGACAAACTGATCTTGTTACTGAAAAACTGATCTTATTACTTGCAAACTGATTTTGTTACTTGTGAAATAAAGAGACATTTATAAACTATTACATGAACAATAAGTGACTAACAGTTTTCATATTACCTTCTTCTAACCTTTGAAAAAAAATACATTATACGGAAATGATATTGGTTATAAACAATGGACTCCATGTACTTTTTATGGCAATGTAAGTTTTATTCATGCGCTATATGTAAATGTTGAAATATTACAAAAGTCTACATATCTTTTAACACACTGTATTTTCATTGTCTATAGAGAGCACAGCTGGCACTAAAGGTCTCACTACACGGTTGAATTTGTTTTTTATTCTATATAAAATAAAGTTTATGATAAAGAAATCCACATAGAATATTTTTTTAAGTAATTTTTTTCATAACAGGAATGTATATCTACATAAAAATGCGCAATAACTGGTAGGTTGACCAGGTTATTTTTAAAAGAGGGTGCAGTGACACCCTGAGATTTTTTAAAAAAGAAGTCCTCAAATGCTCATAAATACATGCATTTGTTGAAATCCTACGAAAGTCACTTTTTTAACACCAGTGATGTCTTATTGCAGTATATGCTATGCCAACTTTTGCTCTACATAATCTGCAGTAAGAAATCACAACCACTATGAACCATTTTGAAAATATTTCAAAACAAAATTACATAGGCTTTTTTTTTTTCAGTAAAAGAATCCTGTTACCATGGGGAAAAAAGGGGTGTAACTGTGTAGTGAGATGTTAAGGCATGAATAAAATGTATTCATATGGTACCTTGCATGTCAAAAATAATTTGAAATACCAACAGACTGAAAAAAACTTGGTTCCTGAAGTGCATTGATAATCTCTTTTTTTTTTCAGCCTACTATAATCCTGTCTGTTCTCAAGTACTAGTGGTAGAGCGTCAGCATCGCATGTGGAAGGTCGTGGCTTCGATCCCCGGCCGAGTCATACCAAAGACTTTAAAAATGGTACTAGAAGCTTCCTCACTTGACACTCAGCATTTAGAGGAGAGTTCTAGGTCTGGTTGGCCCGATGTCAGTATAATGTGACTGGGTGAGGTATCATACCATGTGTCTGCGGCATGATACTCCAGTGTGACAGCGCTTAGAATACTGTCTCAAGTAGACACCGTCGCGATATGACTGAAAAATTGTTGAAAGCGATGCTAAACACCATACAAAAACATGTTCTAAAGTAGTCTGGTACCCTGACCCACACAATAAGTGATGGTCGTAATCATTTGTGACGCTTGATTTTCTAAAAGACAAACATTTTGACTCTCTTGAAAATCGCCCTAAAAGTTTTACCTCAAAGATTCCATGCATATTAGCAATGAACTACTTTATACTTTTATTGTGAAATAATGCTTAGGGCTATTCCAGGAAAAATCTCAAGTGTGGTAATGGATTCCAAGATCTGAAAACCCAAATATAATTTACAAAGAAAAATTCTGACAAAAATACAGAACATAACATATATTTTATTTGACTTATACATAGTACATCGTCATATCTATACACATGTTAAGAAATCAATTTAGATCATGTCACATGGAAACACACACACACACATACATATACATTCCTCCACCAAGATAATTTAAATTAACATATACCAACACTCTCCAGAAGTACTATGACCCACCACCTCCAGTAAAAAAATAGGGTCCCATTCCTACCCCTTCTGAAATTCTGGAATAGCCCTTACTAACAGTGTGCTCCTATTTATTTTTATTGCCAAATAACTCCTTAACTGTACACTCTGATGTATTTTTATCATTGATAAGATGTATAGAGATCAATGCTTTCTGTTTGAAGTTTGAATTAATAAATATTCATGTATATTATCATCTGTATTTCTTATCTATGATTGTTTTCAAAAGTTGTGATGTACTGTCCTTTATCGAATTAAAGAAACAAGAAGGGACGTCACCACACTGACAAACCATGATTTATAAATACTTATAAAATACAAGTAATTTTGTAAGTCATTTTTTTTTAATGAATTTTAATGTGCTTTTTAACAAGTTCTACACCAAGACAACTCTTGACACCTTAAATATACCGTACACTCATAACAAAACTTTGTAAATCTGATGAGATTGGGCTATGAATGGAAGGACTCAAATATTTTCATATTACAAGGAAACCTTTACAAAAACTCTCCATAAAATGCAAGGATCAACCATGTCAGAGGTTGTGATTGACCTCGGTAACAGGAAAAATGAACAGATGCAATATGTCGGCTTAAGTCGTGTACATAATTTAGCATCACTGAAAATTTTAAATTAGTGTGAAAATGCTATCTCCCTGTCTTCTTCAGTTATCAGTGAAATGAAAAGGTTAAGATTGAATGGAGTCAAAAACTTGAAATACCTTCTGTTATTCACTGTTGATAAAGATACATTTAAGTTGCATAACAGCATAGTTATTACATACACCTTATTAAACAATCATGGTGATTGCATAAGATACAGTTTAACAACAGCTGTCGGAGGGAAAGCGCGCTCAACTATTTGAATATTTGTCACAGAAGTACAAACTTGATTGAGAATGATGACAAATTCAAGGAAATAAGAGTTATCTAACTTGCAAAATTGACAAAATTGAGGAGGTCTTATAACTGCAATATATTGTATGAAGTTTCAATCAAATACATGCAGTGACTGACGAGTTATAAAGTTTCTAGTAAAACAAATGCCCTAATTTGCCAAAAATCTGGCAAAATATATCCGACTTGATTAATTTAGTTGAATTCATGACTACAAATGGCCAACGCCTGGGTGAGTAGAATGGCTCTCTTTGTTCTCCAAATAGTCAAGCTAAAAATCAGTATCATGAAGCGCATTGCATCGCGACTTAAATATTGCAATACACATCACCTTTTACTTTTACAGGTGATATGTATCGTGATACGTATCATTCTGAAAATGAAGTATCTCGATACGCATCTGGATGAAAAAAATGCCAATGCACAGCCCTACTTATTATTCAGATCAAGCCAATTTATTTGACTATGTTATAAATTTTTGATTATACATATAGTATGATTTATTATATTTGCTTTTTAAGGGTTCAAACACCTAAATGTCTCTTTTGTTAACAAACACCCAATTTACATAATAATTGATCAGATTCATTTTAAATTTTTAATGTAAAAACCAAACATGTACCATTTACAAGAAGCGTAGTTTTTTGTGAGACTAATGAGATCTTCATTTGACAGAAACAATGACCACATTAGCTTCGCTAAAGAAAAAAAGGCACAAATGGCCTGTCAATACTCCATTATGGGTGATGGCCGCAGCCGTTGGAGAAGCTAAAAGCTACAAGCAAAATCATCACAAGAAAATGCTCCACACCCTACTGTGTGCAACTCCACAGACAAAGCAAAAGCTGTTGTGTTTGACCCTATTAAGTCCAGCATTTGAAACCAAATGCTGGACTTGTACTCCATAATATAATATACAAGAACAAAGAAATTATAATCACAAGCCAAACCAAAGTATTCAAGACGTCATGTCCAACAGGTCCAAATGATTTACTTCAAGAGGCTGTCTATATTATAAAACCACCTGCACCAAAGACAACTACAACAAAAGAGGTGAAAAAGAGTCTGATTAAGTGCAGGTATCCATCAGAGAGAAAGTGACCATTGTAAGTTTATAAACATCTTTACATTAATACTTACAAATCAGGATTCATATACAGGAAGATTTAATCTTTTACTTCATATAGACGCCTTTGGACACCTCTAATATAAATGCCTTTGGACACCTAATATAGAAGGCTTTTGATTTATTGGGTGAATTATGTTTATATTAACTGACAGAGTGGAAAACAGTGCAGGAAATGTTCAGATTGCTCATCACGATCAATCTGAACTCTTCCTGCACTGTTTTCAAAGGCCTTCTCTGATTGGTGCGGGAAAATGTGTATCTATGGAGTAAAGGGTTAATTAAAAGAGTTAATGAAGTAACATGGATCCTGTTCATACAATCAATATGCCTGATCTATAAGTTCCATTGACACAACAGTAGTCGACAATTATACTTGTAGAAAAAACTGTTTCCAGAACTGCTAACAAACGGAGAACTGATGAATAACTTGTTTTGTTGAAAAACTCTTATTTATTGAAACAGTAACCACAACAAATACATAAGCAATGGGTAGCACTGGTGGAAAGACAGTATTATTGCAGCATAATTATATTGTCACATCACTGTATATATTATTGTGCAAAATAGATCAGCAACACTCAGGGAACTACATTAGATATCTGACATACTGGAATTTCATACAGAGGCTTAAAACTGTATTCTATCACATATTTGTTTAAATAACTATAATACTACCATGTATATTATCAAACATTTTGGCAAAACATAATTGCATTTTTAAGCATGAATTGAAATCGTTTTTTCTTTCATCATTTTTAGGATAGTTTGCCCACAACTGTAATGGTAAATAAGTGAGAGGTGCAGGTGATATCCATAACTTTACAGGAACCAGAAGATAACATTTAAGTGAGTCTGTGGAGCGATCTCTGCAAGACCGAAATTGAACTTGGAGATATCACCGAAATAAGGCATGTGCTGGTCAATGAGAAAAAATATGGAAACCAAGAGTTTATCAACGATACAGTATACAACCGTAACAGTAAGTTTCATGTTACCATTACATGAATGTTTATAACAGAGCAAACGGTTTCACCCCTCTTTCTGTTGATGTATCTTAATTATTAATACAGCACATATGTTACTATTATGTGTGGGACCCTTATCAGTGTTTAATTATGTGCTTTTCAGCTCTAAGAATGGAAATATGCATTACTTGAATGTTTTCAGATAATTAAACAATGCACATTATTTCCTTTGCCTTAAAAAAGAAGTTTATAGTATCCTATAACTGCGCTGTTCCATTATGGACTGAACATCAAAATGTATAGCATCAATAATCTGGATTTATATGAAACTTTAAATAAATAGAATGATGGAACTGTCCAACAAGTTTCAGATCATTAGCTTGAAACTTGGCATACACTCAAATTTTGTGATTCCATTTTAATTTCATGAACCATTTTTTATATTTCAATAAATCTTTGTTTTTACTACTTTTTACTAATATCATGTTTTTGTAGAAAACAGAAATGCCAAGTGAGGAGATAACAGAGCATATATTAGTGATGGACATTGACGAAAACACATGCTCCCTCATGAAGGTTGAAAAGGGCATCTTAATTGTAAACAACAACACTGTTAACAGCTATGGAATGTTCAATGGACTTTTACTTTGAAAGGACAGGAAATTCTCGGTACATGTATAACCACAGGTTAAATGTTGGGAGACAACGGTTATTGACATTGGAACAGATCATTGTCAATAACATTCATTTCTTTACATTCATACTTTACAACTGCTAAGTGTGTATGTATCTGACAAGATATTGCATATAAATTAAACATTCGTGTGATAGTAATTGAACAGATCAGTTGTTAACTCACCAGAGCTAATATTGTAACACATTCTTATTTATTATTGAACTGTTATGAAAGTACCGGTTAATATTCATTTTCATTTAACACATCATTTTCTATAACAGTCCTTTACATAACAACTGTTTTAATTTATAGAATATCAGAGGCAATCAAATTTGGAACTTATATAATTCCATTAACAAATATATTTCTGTTATTCTTCATCTAGTTTTCCGCTGTATAATGATACAATACAGGTCATGTTTGAAATTGATCCAAGTGTTTGACCACTTTTCTTTAAGAAAAACAAGTTTCTGATCAGTTGCTTTTCACAGAATTCAGTGTTAAATTGCATCCAATTAAAAATTGTATATATTTTCCATAAACAGCAAAAAACTTCACCATTTTACAGACATAAACATATACATGTAGTTATATAATCAATATAAGTTCTATTCACGTACCTTGATTGTATGCCTCCCACTGAAGGATTTGACATCAATATGCAGCAAAAGTGCCTTTTTTTCTTACATGGTTGTGATCAATAAAGTCTCTTGTGGTATTTCCTTGTTCTACTTGCATAATCAAAGCCAGTGCCAAGTATTTTAACATTTTTCTCATCAGTATTGTTTTTATCATTTCATTTTATTGAGATCATCTTGATTTAGATTTAGGTCTAGCTTAGTTTTACTACATTGAAATGTTACAGTCATCTGATAGATTAATAAAAAATCATGGACTACTTTCTCTTGAGTATTTTGAAAATTCGTAAGCAATTAGAGGTTGCATATGAAATGAGCTACATCTTCAGTATACAGCCTACATTCTAAAGAGTCGCCAGAAGGTCAGGTGACAACTCAAAAATAAAAAACAAATCAAAGTGGAAGGGCAACTCAAAAATAAAAAACAAATCAAAGTGGAAGAGAAACCAACCCCCCAAACCAAATCCCACCCACCCCCTCATGCGCATTTTTACCACAGCCCCTGAAAAAAATCCTGGGGAAGGGCCTGACCTCTATTATCTCCCTTAAATACTCCGGAGCTACAGATGAAAGAGGAAGAAGTAAAACTATAGGTCTGTTTTTTGTATTTTAATATTGCAGAGATTTATTTTTTCCTGCCATGTGTTAAATAGTATTTTAGAAATCAGTGAAAATTTGATGATTATACCAGATTTCTTGGCAATTCTTTGTCATTTTAGAACTACTGCTTCGAACTGCATCTTGGGTGAATAGTTGACATATTATTTCTCTGGAAATTAAGATATCACAAAAACATCAAATTAAAAAAAAACTGGATTTTGTTTTTTCTCTGTTTTTTTGGACATATGTTTCAATGGAGCCATATTGGAAAAGTAGATTTTGTTTTTTCACTGTGTTTTTGGACATATATGTTACAATGGAGCCATATTGGAAAAGTAATAGGGGAATAAGACATGAACTTATCCTGACCCTACTAGTCAATATATGGATGAAACCACGGTTTAATTTGCACAGGGCAAGGTTATGGGTGTCATATCTGTAGAGTTAAAGCAAAGAATGATGACAGATGGATAAACATTATAATGATATAATGAAATAATTTTACAATTTTTTCTTAAAATATGCAAATGTTCTGATGCCAAGGTAAGTTAATTTGTAATAATCAATAGCTCATTTGTTAGCTCATTTCAACACCATCATTTTCCATTTTTGTCACTTGAACATCTATTTTCTTATTATCAATAAGTTCCTCACAGATATTACTGTTATTCTTACTATGCCCCACAGCGCCATTAAGGTTTAATTTATCACAATTATTACTTATATCCGTACTCTGTATACTGTCGCACGCCACTCTGTCTGCAGACAATGATTCTTTCCCACAATCCTCTGACTTGTGTCTATAATTAGAATTTCCACACATTTGGAACTCCTGTCTCCATACCCTTGCAACTTCATCATTGGGACTCTGGCTGTCTGGTTTTCTACCATCATCTTCTCCAAGGACAAGCATACCAACAATGGCTGCTGCTTGTTCTGCCAGCTGTTTCGACTTCTCCCTGTAACGATCACCACACATGTATTTCAGGTTCTTCACTATTTTGCCTGCTAATCTAAATACTAACATTAAACATTCAAAATTCTACTTGGTATTTAGTTTGTAAATTTCTTTTTATAGAAGCGTGACGAAATAATTAAGAAATATATTTTCCCATCATTTCTACTATTGTCCAATACAAATTATGAGGAAATTAACTGATAAAGAACCAAAGAATGTAGACCAGGATCAGACAGCAGCCAACTTGGACTACAAAGTTAACCACTGTTACATTTGTAATCATTATCTCAGTCGGTAGAGCAGGAGACATCTAGTCTTGGAGTTACGGGTTCAGATTCCAGGGGCTGGGCAACTATAAATACTACCGGTAACTGTCTTTCAGATGGGACCTTAAACTGTGGGCCTGTGTGATAGCACTATACACTTAGCACGCTAAAGAACCAAAAGAAACTTACAATAGGTTTCTATTCTGTATCCTGCACTCTCCCCCACAAACCTTAAATGACTAACACTCTTTCCATATGGGAAATCGGTGCCAATGTAACATAGGCTTATATACAACAATACATTTGTAACACTGATGTAAACAACAGTACAAAGCAAGATCCCAAGGTGATTATATTACACAACAGCACAACAGCATAGAAGGATAGGAAACTTGCATCTCTTCTAAATATTGATAAAAAAGCATACGAGATATAGTAATTTGGCCAACTAATTTTCAGACGTCACAGGAAACAGATTTTTTATACATAAAATGTAAGTTGTATGTAACATTAGTTTTGTGGAGCATTTCATTGTACAAAGAAAAATTTTGATTGGTATAGCTGAGATGAATGGAAGTTAATATAACTGAAAACGAGATTTCGCAAGGTATTGCGTGAATACGTGAGCATTCATAAAATCTCAACCAGTTTCTTTTCCTTCTGTATTTAAGTCCTTGATAAAATACAGGTAAGAAGGAAGTTTACCAGATAGAGGCTGTGTACTTTTTGTTGTCAAGTTCCATCACACATTTATAACAGCGGTCTTCCTTTCTCTCCATCTGTAAGAAAGGAATTCATGTTTATTCATTGCACTGTATGATTATTTGTTCATACATATCTGGTTGAGACAGCAGATGTAATCACTGACACATTACAACATTTTGTAGCAGACATACAGTATGAGCCGACACTTAGCGACCTCTCCTAGTAGTATCATCATTAAAATATTGAGCATCAAGAGACAAAGCTAACTAAATATTATAACTCAGTAGATCCAACACACAATTATTCACGAGGCAGACGGCAGTCCACCACTGTGATGCAGTACAACATTCACGAGGCAGACAGCAGTCCACCTCTGTGATGCAGTACAACATTCATGAGGCAGATGGCAGTCCACCACTGTGATGCAGTACTACAGTCATGACGCAGAAGGCAGTCCACCACTGTGATACAGTATAACATTCATGAGGCAGATGGCAGTCCACCACTGTGATGCAGTACAACATTCACAAGGCAGACAGCATTCCACCACTGTGATGCAGTACAACATTCATGAGGCAGACGTCAGTCCACCACTGTCAGCCAGTACAACATTCACTAAACAGACGGCAGTCCACCACTGTGATACAGTACAACATTCATGAGGCAAATGGCAGTCCACCACTGTGATGCAGTACAACATTCATGAGGCAGACGGCAGTCCACCACTGTGATGCAGTACAACATTCACCAGTACTAACTTGTAACACTGAATTTCAATAATATAATCTTCTGTCTTTCTTTCTGGATCTTTTAAACATCAATCAGAAACAGTGCTACTACCAACTATGAACCAGAGACAATGTTTACCAATGTGATTGTGTTTACTTTCAGTGTGATCCTGGTGACTGGGTTGTTTATAAATGGTAGAGAGAGCAGAGAGCTCCATGTTAATGGTTAAATATTGGGGAAAAATTCCTTTATACTTACCGTGGCGTAAACTGGCTTTTCCAGCTTGTTTCTTTTTGTCCATTCATACAGTTTCAGTTTAGGACTTACCGACACAGGATAGTCTTTCCTAGAAAATATAACAATTATAAATTACTTGTAATAAAATTATCAGTCTCTGATTAACTTATATAAGCAAATTTGCAATTATAAACTACTTAGCTGTAAAGTAGTGTAGTGAATTGAGTGTAAGTCGCTCACACTAGTGTGTGCAAGTTCAATCCCCAGCTTGACCAATTGACCTCCCACAAAACAACACTCAGTACTGGGTTTTACGGAGGGAGCAGACTCAAGTTGTGCTGAATCTCTTATTCAAATGGTCATGGTCCAGGTCATCTTAACCTTGTTTGATGAGCAATCATTAACATGCTACAATTAAGAACATTACCCACTTCACTGGTAGACACACAGCAATTACCCACATCACTGCTAGACAAACAGCAATGATCCACATCACTGGTAGACACACAGCAATGACCTACATCACTGGTAGACACACAGCAATTACTCACATCACTGGTAGACAAACAGCAATGATTCACATCACTGGTAGACACACATTACTGGTAGACTCACAGCAATGACCTATATCAATGGTAGACACACATCACTGGTAGACACACAGCAATGACCTACATCACTGGTAGACACACAGCAATTACTCACATCACTGGTAGACAAACAGCAATGATCCACATCACTGGTAGACGTACATTACTGGTAGACACACAGCAATGACCTACATCACTGGTAGACACACAGCAATTACTCACATCACTGGTAGACAAACAACAACGATCCACATCACTGGTAGACATACATTACTGGTAGACACATGGCAATGACCTACATCAATGGTAGACACACATCACTGGTAGACACACAGCAATGACCCACATCTCTGGTAGACACACAGCAGCTACCCACATCACTGGTAGACAAAAAGCAATGATCGACATCATTGGTAGACACACATCAGTGTTAGACACACAGCAATGACCTACATCACTGGTAGACACACAGCAATGACCCACATCACTGGTAGACATATAGCAATGTCCCACATCACTGGTAGACACACATCAAATATCCACATCATTAGTAGACACACATCACTGGTAGACACACAGCAATGTCCCATATCACTGGTAGACACACAGCAATGATCCACATCACTGGTAGATACACATTTCTGGTAGGCACACATCACTGGTAGAAACAGCAAATACCCACATGACTGGTAGACACACATCACAAGCAGACACACAGCAATGACCTACATCACCAGTAGACACACAGCAATGACCCATATCACTGGTAGACATACATCAATGATCCACATCACTGGTAGTCACAAAGCACTGGTAGACTTACAGCAATGACCCACATCACTGGTAGACACACATTAATTACCCACATCACCGGTAGACAAACAGCAATGATCCACATCATTGGTAGACACACATCAGTGGTAGACACACAGCAATGACCTACATCACTGGTAGACACACAGCAATGACCCACATCACCGGAAGACATATAGCAATGACCCACATCATTGGTAGACAAACATCAAATATCCACATCACTAGTAGACACACATCACTGGTAGACACACAGCAATGTCCCACATCACTGGTAGACACACAGCAATGATCCACATCACTGGTAGACACACATTTGTGGTAGACACACATCACTGGTAGACACAGCAAATACCCACATCACTGGAAGACACACATCAAAGGCAGACACACAGCAATGACCTACATCACCAGTAGACACACAGCAATGACCCATATCACTGGTAGACATACATCAATGATCCACATCACTGGTAGTCACAAAGCACTGATAGACACACAGCAATGACCTACATCACTGTTAGACACACTTCACTGGTAGACACACAGTGATGATCCACATTATTGGTAGACACACAGCAATGACCCACATCACTGTTAGACACACAGCAATGATCCACATCACTGGTAGACACACAGCAATGACCCACATCACTGGTAGACACACATCACTGGTAGACACACAGCAATGATCCACATCACTGGTAGACACACATCACTGGTAGATACACATCACTGGTAGACACACATCACTGGTAGACACACAGCAATGATCCACATCACTGTTAGATACACATCACTGGTAGATACACATCACTGGTAGACGTACATCACTGGTAAACACACAGCAATGATCCACATCACTGGTAGACACACATCACTGGTAGATACACATCACTGGTAGACACACAGCAATGACCCACATCACAGGTAGACACTTATCACTGGTAGACACACAGCAATGATCCACATCACTGGTAGACACACAGCAATGACCCACATCACAGGTAGACACTTATCACTGGTAGACACACAGCAATGATCTACAACACTGGTAGACACACAGCAAATACCAACATCACTGGTAAACACACAGCAATGATCCATATCATTGGTAGACAGACATCATTGATAGACACACAACAATGACCCACATCACTGGTAGACACACAACACAGCAATGACCCAAATTACTGGTAAACACACAGCAATGACCAACATCACTGGTAGACACACATCACTTGTAGACATACATCACTGATAGACACACAGCAATGACCCACATTACTGGTAGACACACAGCAATGACTCATGTAACTGGTACACAAATCACTGGTAGACACACAGCAATGACCACCATCACTAGTAGACACACATCACTGGTAAACACACAGCAATGACCTACATCTCTGGTAGACACACATCACTGGTAGGCATATATCACTGGTAGACACACAGCAATGATCCACATCACTGGTAGACACACATCAATGATCCACATCACTGGTAGATACACATCAATGATCCACATCACTGGTAGACACACATCACTGGTAGACACACAGCAATGATCCACATCACTGGTAGACACACATCAATGATCCACATCACTGGTAGACACACATCACTGGTAGATACACATCACTGGTAGACACACATCACTGGTAGACACACATCACTGGTAGACACACAGCAATGATCCACATCACTGGTAAACACACAGCAATGATCCACATCACTGGTAGACACACATCACTGGTAGATACACATCACTGGTAGACACACAGCAATGACCCACATCACAGGTAGACACTTATCACTGGTAGACACACAGCAATGATCCACATCACTGGTAGACACACAGGAATGACCCACATTACAGGTAGACACTTATCACTGGTAGACACACAGCAATGATCCACATCACTGGTAGACACACAGCAAATACCAACATCACTGGTAAACACACAGCAATGATCCATATCTTTGGTAGACAGACATCATTGGTAGACACACAACACAGCAATGACCCAAATCACTGGTAAACACACAGCAATGACCAACATCACTGATAGACACACGTCACTTGTAAACATACATCACTGATAGACACACAGCAATGACCCACATTACTGGTAGACACACAGCAATGACTCATGTAACTGGTACACAAATCACTGGTAGACGCACAGCAATGACCCACATTACTGGTAGACACACATCATTGGTAGACATACAGCAATGACCCACATCACTAGTAGACACACATCACTGGTAAACACACAGCAATGACCAACATCTCTGGTAGACACACATCACTGGTAGGCATATATCACTGGTAGACACACATCACTGGTAGACATATATCACTGGTAGACACACAGCAACAACCAACTTCACTGGTAGACACACAGCAATGACCAACATCACTGGTAGACAGTTACACACATCAATGGTAGACACATCTTCGGTAGACATACATCACTGGTAGACACACATCACTGGTAGACACACAGCAATGATCCACATCACAGGTAGACACACAGTAATGATCCACATCACTGGTAGACACACATCACTGGTAGACACACATCACTGGTAGACACACATCACTGTTAGACACACATCACTGGTAGACACACAGCAATGACCCTCATCACTGGTACACACATCACTGGTAAACACACGGCAATGACCCAAATCTCTGATAGACATACATCACTGGTAGACTCACAGCAATGACCAACATCACTGGTAAACACACGGCAATGACTCAGATCTCTGATAGACATACATCACTGGTAGACTCACAGCAATGACCAACATCACTGGTAAACACACGGCAATGACCCAGATCTCTGATAGACATACATCACTGGTAGACACACAGCAATGACCCTCATCACTGGTACACACATCACTGGTAAACACACGGCAATGACCCAGATCTCTGATAGACATACATCACTGGTAGACACACTTCACTGGTAGACACACATCACTGGTAGACTCACAGCAATGACCAACATCACTGGTAGACACACTTCACTGGTAGACACACATCACTGGTAGACTCACAGCAATGACCAACATTAATGGTAAACCCACATCACTGGTAAACACACAGCAATAACCCACATCTCTGGCAGACATACATCACTGGTAAATACACAGCAATGACCCACATCTCTGGAAGACACACATCACTGGTAAACACACAGCAATGACCAACATTACTGGTAGACACACATCACTGGTAAACACACAGCAATGACCAACATCTCTGGTAGTCATACAACACTGGTAGACACACTTCACTGGTAGACACACATCACTGGTAGACTCACATCACTGGTAAACACACAGCAATGACCCAAATCTCTGGCAGACATACATCACTGGTAAATACACAGCAATGACCCAAATCTCTGGCAGACATACATCACTGGTAAATACACAGCAATGACCCAAATCTCTGGCAGACATACATCACTGGTAAATACACAGCAATGACCCACATCTCTGGTAGACACACATCACTGGTAAATACACAGCAATGACCCACATCTCTGGTAGACACACATCACTGGTAAATACACAGCAATGACCCACATCTCTGGAAGACACACATCACTGGTAAATACACAGCAATGACCCACATCTCTGGTAGACACACATCACTAGTAGACATACATCACTGGTAGTCACACATCACTGGTAGACACACAGCAATGACCAACATCACTGGACACACACAGCAATGTTCATACAACAATCTTTACATCTCATTTCTCTGAACGTAGAACTAATTCTATCATATCATTATATAGTATCCAACATGATAAAGCAGGGTAAGATAAAGTTTTGTTTTATCAGAAGGGAAGGTTTATCTTGCAGCAACACAAAAACTGATGATATCATAGTTTTGCATAGTGTTAAACCCTGTTTGTGAAATTTTGATAAAACTGTTAATTATGTCAATAGATATAAACTGAATTACTAAAAACTAATAACCGAGTCAAACAGTTTCCATAACAAGAGTTGTCAGAAGACCAACAAAGCCGCGCCTTGGTGTCTTAGTCCAAAAAGGGCCATAACTGTGCCAAAATGCAATCCAGAGTTATGGTTCTTGTCTCTGTGTTGATGATTGATGATGGTGAACACACATGCAAAGATTCATTCACATCCACTGAGTGGTTGCATAGATATCTTAAACTTAAACGCAAAAGTTTAACCTGGGTGTCTACAGCCAACGCCGACGCCGCCAGGCTCATGACAATAGCTCCCCTTGGACTTTGTCCCGGCGAGCTAAAAACTATGTTTTGTTTTAATTTCATCAATCAAATAAAGAACTAGTTTCAGACACATTCACTGCAGATGTACACACACATGTGTTTGTTTGCTGGTCAAATATCAGTTATTACTTTTAAATAAAAAATAAATAAATAAATAAATAAATAAAACATGCAGTTAATAACAAGATAATTAAATTCCATACTAGTGTCTGATATTTTAAAAATTTCAGGTCTGATTAAAAAAAAATTTGAACACTCGACAAAGTTTGTGCTTATATTTAGTTCAACCTCTCCTGATAAACAGACTATCAGGCACCGTCATGGTATCACTATAAGATACTAATCTCCACGGAGGATGGACGGGCGCCGCGATTACTATATGCTACCCCAAACATTTGGGTGTGTGGTGGTGGGCATAAAAATACAATTTTGTTTCAGATAACAAATGGTTATATAAAAATAATTCTATTCACAAGAATCTGCAAAATAAAACATTGGTTAATGAAGCTTACATGACACTGTTTTATCAGGTTTTTAACTTGTTCAAAATTACTAATCTAGGTCACATGGCTATTTTTGTTTCCTGACAGTTTAACAGATCAATGAACCTACAATACATAACCTCTTTTTTATTTTAATTATCTCAAAAGTCTTTAAAAATGACAGATGTGAGGACAAGGGTATCGGTGGAATTGATGGATGCACCGTGAACAAGTGCTTGATTGAGCATTGTCAGATTGTATTTCCAAAGGGAAGATAACTCTTGTGAAGATATGCTTCGGACAAGCAAACATAACCAAAAATAAAGTAGAAAAGGGAAAATGTTTATACCATTATTCAAGATAAAGTTATGTTTGATCTGTTTTGTACTTCCACACATTGCCCTCTCTCCATGTTCCAAGACATGTTTCAGTCCCTTACAAATACATATCTGAAGATATCCTCATGACAAGCAAATACAACCACAAATAAAGTACAAAAGGGGAGATTATTCTCTCATTACAGACAGAGTTATTGTTTTCTGACTGCACTTCCACACATTGCCTATTTACCCTGTTCCAAGTCCTGTTAGATACTCTTCCATAATTCTGAACCAGACAACCAAAACTAACCATAAAATAAAATGAAGTACAAAAAGGGAGATAATTCTATCATATTTCAAGATAGAGTTATGGTTCTTTTGCTCTGCACTTCCACACAATGATTCTATCCATGTTCTAACTGTTGCAGAGAAGAAAATCAGAAAGAAAACATACAGTGAAAAGCGCTATTGCTTCATAAACAAAATAAGCATTATCAATATTAATATTCTGTCACAATAACAACAACTTCATACATGTACCATGCTACTTAAGATATAAAAGTAATAACACAAGTTCAAGTTAAATTTTAGGAGAGCTTGAGCTTAAAAGAAAAATGTCAACAAATGGGTGGATAACTGAAATAGAGGTACATGTATGTCATTTCTTTTGTATTTGTTTGTCACAGAGGTCACACATTTGTTTTCATGAGAAATGTTGCTCAAGTAATTTTTCAACTGTTTTCCTATTGTCCTAATAAAATTCAAACTCTTAATGAGTCACACAAGATGCGCCTAGTCAGTATGAATGGACAGGCAGGCAATGAATGCTCTTTTATAACAGTCATTTTTTTTTCAAAAAGTGATTGGAAACTTACTTGATAGGTATTTCTATCAAATATCTTAAAACAGGTATATGAAAACTTACTGAATGGAGTTTAACGCCATTTTCAACACATTTCAGGTTATATATGGCATATCCAGTTTTACTGGTGGAGGAAGACCTCAGACTGTGTCAGACTAAGTAGAACCACCTTCCTTCCACAAGTAAACTTACTGATTAAAACTGGTAATATGTTTCTAGTAAACTTTTCAAAATAGGTGTATGAAAACTTACTTAATAAATCTGATAGGCATTTCTATCAAAATTTTGCCGTCTTCCGTTTTTCTCTTTTTGATGCCCAAATATTTGTCCACCTGCTGTTGCTTCTTTTTTCTATTACATTGTACTTCCTTCATGTAATCTGCCATTCCCCAGATTTCACTGAAATAAAGGTATCCAGCTGATGGTTGAAATCAATCAATCCCTTCATAAAAACGAGATTAAATACCAATAAAATACATTGTTTGGCAAAAATGGTGTGTTCACATTCGTTATAATATAGACACAAATGGTGCGATCACAATCATTATAATAGAGATACAAATGTTGCGTTTACATGTCATATAAAATAGACACAAATGGTGCGTTCATATTTATTATTAGATAGACACAAATGGTGCGTTCACATGTCATATAAGATAGACAAATATGGTGTGTTCACATGTCATATAAGATAGGTACAAATGGTGTGTTCACATATCATATAAGATAGACACATATGGTGTGTTCACATGTCATATAAGATAGATACAAATGATGTGTTCATATGTCATATAAGATAGACACATATGGTGTGTTCACATGTCATGTAAGATAGACACATATGGTGTGTTTACATGTCACATAGGATAGAAACAAATGGTGTGTTCACATGTCATATAAGATAGACACATATGGTGTTCACAGTCATATAAAATAAGACACAAATGATGTGTTCATATGTCATATAAGATAGACACATATGGTGTGTTTACATGTCATATAAGATAGATACAAATGGTGTGTTCACATGTCATATAAGATAGATACATATGGTGTGTTCACATGTCATATAAAATAGACACAAATGGTACATTCATATTTATTATTAGATAGACACAAATGGTGTGTTCACATGTCATTTAAGATAGACACACATGGTGTGTTCACATGTCATATAACACGGATACAAATGGTGTGTTCACATGTCATATAAGGTAGTCACAAATGTTGTGTTCACATTGCATATAAGATAGACACAAATGTTGTGTTCACATTGCATATAAGGTAGACACAAATGGTGCGTTCACATTTATTATAAAATAGACACAAATGGTGTTTTCACATTTTATATAAGATAGACAAAAATGTTGTTTTCACATGTCGTGTAAGATAGACCAAATGGTGCATTCACATGTCATATAAGATATACACATATAGTGTGTTCACATGGTGTGTGGCACAAATGGTGTGTAACACTCATATAGAATAGCAACAAATGGTATGTACATATTATATATAAAATAGGTACAAATGGTGTTTTCATTCATATAGAAAAGGCACAATGGTGTGTTCACATGTTTAACCAAGTGAGCTGAATGGTAATGGATTCCATTTCCAACAACTATAATAATATGATGTGTAAACTTGTTCCAGATGAAAGGGAGGTAAGGAGCTCCCGGCCTGACATCTATTATTGCCATCTATTAGTTCCCCTGAAGAAAGAATAATATATATTCCGAAAGCGCTCGGGTTTTTTAAAATAATTTTAAAGAATTCAGTTTTGTTTGGGTGTATTAATTAATTTTTAATAATTAATTTATTATCTCTCCCATATATATATATATATATATATATATATATCACTTCATGTGTGTAAAATTGTCCACCCTGTCCAGATATGTTGCTTGTAATTCCATAGTATATAAGTTATGGTCGACACCAAATTTATTGGTTTGGCAGAGGCCTTGATATTGTATCTATAGTTTGCATTGTAGCTAGGCGCACTCGCCGTAGTCTGGTCTGTACATTTATGTCTTGGTTAATCACAAATAATTATCTCCATATATATCGGTATACTTGTTTAACAAAATCTTCATATAAACACTTTAAATACAGTTTCTGCATTTCTTTAACTTTGAAATGCATATTTAAACATACCAAATTTCCTCAATGTGATATTATTTTCATTTATTTCATATTACTTTAATTTTTGTTTCATTTCATGTCTTTAAGTTCAAAACATGACAATAATCATTAGACCAAGCAAGCTTTACAAAATGTAGTTCCAATGACCTATAGGTCATAGTATGGTCTATTATTGGTGTTTTATTGAATACTATTATTTTTGGACCTTTCCAATTTCTCTTTGTAGATGCACACTAAAACATACCAAATTTCTTCAAAACACTTAGAGTCCTGTGTGTCAAGACCCTCCTGTTGGTCCATATCTGCATGCATCATCATCAATATACAGTACTTGGTATTTGTGAACCCATTCTCCATCTCTATAGCCTGCAAAAATATTATTGGAATGATACAGCACTTGGTATTTGTGAACCCATTCTCAATCTCTATAGCCTAAAAAAATATTATTGGAATGATACAGCACTTGGTAGTTGTGAATCCATTGTTCGTTGCTATTGCCTAAAAAAATATATCTGTATTTCTGAACTTGTTGCCTGTCTCTGTAGCCTGCAAAAACATTATTGGAATGATAATGCATTTGGTATTTGTGGACCCATTGTCTGTCTCTATAGCCAGCAAAAATATAATTGGAACGATAAAGCATTTGGTATTTGTGAACCCATTGTCTGTCTCTGTAGCCTACAAAAGTATAATTGGAATGATAAAGCATTTGGTATTTGTGAACCCATTGTCTGTCTCTGTAGCCTACAAAAGTATTACTGGAATGATAAAGCATTTGGTATTTGTGAACTCGTTGCCTGTCTCTATAGTCTGCAAAAATACTATTGGAACGATAAAGCATTTGGTATTTGTGAACCCATTGTTTGTCTCTGTAGCCTGCAAAAATAGAATTAAATGAAACATTGTTTGTTATTACATTGAAAAATTGTCCTGCTACATGGATGGAGAACAGGGTAGGCCCTGTATGGGGTTATACAGATGTCTAGTTCATTACATTTCAGTTACTGACTTTTCCTCATAAGTTCTCAACCATGTTTTATAAAACCCAAAAGTTTTTGCACCTTTTGATATATTTTTTTATCCGGCTTATTTCTCAAACAAATGAAATTGTTACATAATTTAAAACATAGAGATTAACTGTTGATTTCAGTGAAACATCATGTAAATTTAGTTTGTAATAATTGTGAAAAAAGCTCAAAGTTTGTATAAACCACTCATGTTTCTACTTCCCGTGCAGCACCAGTACTGAGTGTTATTTTTTCAGAGGCATCCGGGAGAGCTGGTGATCAAACCCACAACCTCTGATGTGAGTGTCCAATTCCTCTCACTACGTTTTAATTTTATCATGTGAATATTGAAGTGGTATGGATAGAAATGTCAAAATTCGTATGTTCCATACCATCTCAGTGTTCACTCCATGTTTAAAATAATATGGTATTTTACAGAAACCAACACGTTTCTATCTCATGATCTGCAATTTAATATTTCCCTATTTTAACAAGGAAATTTCTAATCTATTTGCTTAGAAATTTCTATAATTCATCAAAAGCAAAGATTAATATTTTTTTAATGAGGTTTACCAACCCATTTTACATTATATTTGACATGGCCAGTTTAAATGGTGGAGAAAGACTTTAGAATGAATCTGAGTAGAACCACAGTCCTTCCCCAAATAACTGGCAGACTTTGTCACATAAAGATTTTGGAGTGAGCAGGACTAGAACCTACAACCTTAGTGTTGAACGGTAAGTAATCTGAGGAAGACCTCAGAATGAATCTGAGAAGAACCATCGTCCTTCCGCAAGTAACAGGCAACTTTCTCACATGAAGGTTTTTGAAACAAGGAGACTCGCACCTACAACCGTAGTGTTGAGAGGTAAGTGATATTGAGACAACACCTTAGTACACTCGACCGCGCAGGACCCCTAAATTAAGATTTACCACTGACTCATCATTCCATGTGAATTATAAATTCAAGACCATCAAAAAATAAACAAAAAATTGTACCTAAATAAAGTTGGGTGTTTTTAACAATATCTTTGTGTGTGCATTAATTAAATTATTTAATTGTTTTTCAACGTATGTACTTACAATCTTCAAATATTGTCTAACAACATCGAAGAGTGGAAGTTTTCCTTCTTTTCTAAATATAGATGTGTTCCACTCAGCTTCCCTAGCGATCATAACTGATGATGCTCCTGATGCCAGCCGGAACTTCTCTATGTCGCCATAGCAACGTATATGTGCTTTAGAACCACCGCTAGAAAATTTGTTATCATAATATAAATACTCAGATGACATATGTGTAATTAACATGTTAGCCAATTAAGAACAGCAAAAATAATCTCCTGAAAGCCTTTTTAAAATATGATTTAATACCAAAAAGCCGTGACTGAAGGATATCAACAATATACTCGCGATTGATTCTTTCTTGCACCGCAGTGGCATGATACTCCAGTGCGGCAGTGCTAAGAATACTGTCTCAAGTAGACACCATTGTGATATTACTGAAAAATTGTTGAAAGCAATCTAAACATCATACAACAATAACTTTTCTTGCAAGTAATGAGATTGAAATTTTGTTTCAACACATGACTTTTATGTAACAGGTAATTTTGACTTCACACATTTTATATACAACTATAAGATTTCTAGTAAGAATAGGACAAGTGCCTAACTCTACAAATAGTAAGGAATCCTCAAAATGATTGTCATGTATATTAGCATTTTATTTATGTTCTTAAAAGTGGACCCGGCCCAGTTTGCTTAGTCAGCAGTATGTCCGACTGTCAATTCAGGGTTCCCGAGTTCCAATTCCCTCATGGCCAAAATCTCCATGATGATTGATATACAATGCTGCATCACCTTGTCATTAGTCTCTCACTGCTGATTCAAGTGGGGAGAAGATATCAGTTACTTGCAGAAATGACTGTGCTGGTTAACCTTCCATGATCCCAAGAGAGAGCGGTTAGGTTAACTGATCATCTGTTAGCACTCAATGGCATAAAAATGACTCTAAATATTAAAACAAACTATTCTTTAAAGTGGTAACCAATATATCATCAATGCCTGTGTGGTGCCACATGAGTGACAGCAAAAACCAAATCACTGTGGTTCATGCATGTCATAATATTAAACAAGCTGATTCACCTACTTGGCAATGACAGGTATGGACAAGACCTGTGTCAGTTTGTTGATGGTGTCAGTTCTACATGGATGTCGTGGCCTCTCTTCTGTAAGTCTACCATGTATGCCAATGGCTGCCACACCTGTACTCTCTATCAACTTGACAAGGGCTATACTGTCTTCTAACTGCAAAGTAACTCAAAATTCTGTACAATACAGACACAAAACTAAAACAGTAACATGATCCTTATTCTTAGCATGATGGAAACATAATCTCCATCTCAATTCCTCTTATTATGTACTGGCGCTACACAGAAAATAGACATGTGAAAAGAAAAACTCTGTGGTTATATTGCAATTAAGTTGAAATAAACTCATATAAATCACATACCAATCAAATAGTTTCACTATAGCTCATTATAATTTACTAAATCATGATTTATTGATTAAATCAAACAGAAGAGTGAGAGAGACAAGGACACAGTACAAGAGGCCAAAAAAGGGCTAAAGTTGCTCACCTGATTTCACCCATCATTTCTTTTCAAATTTGGAGAATTATCTGTGTCCAACAATTTAACAGTTTTATCCCTTAATAGATAATAAATTCCTTTTAAATGTCTGTCTTGATCATCATTGATTTGCGACAGTATCGGAAGAAAAAAATGACCCAATCTAATCTCAACTGTTATGCCTAAACAATGCTTCAGACATCAATATGATTGGCCCTTTCATCTATACAAACTTGAAACCCCTACTCAAAGGGATCATTTATACTAAGTATGAATGAACTTTACTCATTATCTCTTGAGAAAAATTTCACAATTTTTATCATTTTTTGTGTCCCTGCTTATCCCTTTGCGATATTAAATCCCTGTTGAAGGATCCAGTTTTAACTGTTATGACTAAACAACTAAACGTAACCAAAACTAACTGTGATGAAGTTCATAACATAAACTTCAATGAGCATATTATTTGATACCATATTGTCATAGAGATATGCGGTTACGTCTCTGACTATCAATCCAGGGGTCGTGAGTTTGAATCCCCTACCCGACAACAATCTCCATGATGATCGATATATGACATTGTGTCTCATTATCATTCGTCTCTCACCACTGATTCAAGTGGGAAAGTTATCAGTTACTTGCGGAGATGGGGTGTGCTCGAGTACTGGTTAATCCCAGGAAACAGTGGTTAGGTTAAATGATCATCTGTTAGTGGATAATCCCCATACAAACAATTGATATAAGCAACTTGCATATGAAATTTCCACTTAACATCTCATAAAGCAGAAGCAATTTTTTCTTCTATTTACAGTAACAGTGACTTTGACATTGAATAACGACTTTAAAACCAGTTTCAGGCTTCTTTAATGATCTACGAATCTGAATCAATTCAATTGAATTGATTGATTGAAAACTTAACCTCATTTTTATGCCGTCACAGGCTAACAGGTGATCAGTTACATGTAACCTAACGACTGTTTCCTAGGATCCTGTAAGATTAACCAGTACTTGAGCACACCCCATTTCCATAAGTAACTGATAACTTTCCCACTTGAATCAGCTGTGAGAAACAAATGATGCGACACAATGTCGTATATCAATCATCACAATCATAACAGGAACTTGATGGTGATTTGAACCCACGACCCCTGGATTGATAGCCAGCTGCATTACCAGAGCAAATTGGACTTGGCTGACACTGAATCAAGAAATTCAAGTTACTAAGTGAAACCAATTTTCTCTTCTTCTTTTTCTTTTAAATAAATTAATGTTGAACTTGATTTTGTATAAAGTGACAAAGTTTCTTTTTTATGTAAGGTACCTGTCATTAAATTGCATCAAATTATTTTAAGTGAAACTAAACTCTACACATACATGTATATCACAAAGGCAAACAATCATTTTGGGTTATTTGTCAAAAAGGGAAAAATGAATTATTTCCCCTTCACTGACATGTTTTACAATTTAAGACTCGTCATTTAATAACCACTTAACTCTCACTGCTGAGGTTGTAGGGTCTAGCCCCACTCTGGTGTGAGAAAGTTTAACATTTCTTGCAGAAGGACTGTGATTCGACTTAGATTCATTCTGAGGTCTTCCTCCACCAATAAAACTATCTACTAATAAATTATGCCATATATAACCTGTCATGTGTTGAAAATAATGGAGATAAAAAATACTGATTCAGTCAAATGTTAAGATCTTAATTTTTATCTATGGTAGCCATCTTTAATTTCATTATCAATGCACCACAGCATAAACTCTTTGACAAGAAGAGCTAAAAAATCATGATGGAATGACAAAATATATTAAATTTACTAACCTTTGGCAAAACCCTGATTTTACAAGTCACTGGGATGGATAAACCATTAACAAGTGTTGTAAGGATCTGAAAGACGTAAACAGTCATGACGATTGCAGTTTGACTTAATTATCACTTTTGTGACAAACATGTTTGCTTAGTTTGGACCTCACTTATTCCCTAATGAAATATTTCCGACGTAGGTCATTGTGATTAGCTAATTGAACAGTTTGGACGTCATTTATTCTCTAATGAAATATTTCTGACGTAGGTCATTGTGATTAGCTAATTGAATAGTTTGGACGTCATTTATTCTCTAATGAAATATTTCTGACGTAGGTCATTGTGATTAGCTAATTGAATGGTTTGGAGGTGAGGCATAAGAGATAATATGTATTTGTTTTTCTTTATTCATCCTTTATTAGCATATCATCAATCAAGTAGCTTTCCATGAGATCATTCACATGTTGAGGTATGATAATGTTCCCAAGAACATGAACTTGTCTAATATGATACTTCATCAGGAAATTATCTAAAATTAATATACACTACGTGACAACCATTTTAAAAAATTAAACTTCCATTTATAAAGTAACTGACAGAACTTTCTAAGCTGATTAAGGTGCAAGCTGAAAATTTGAAAAAAAATAAGTAAAAGTAGTCATTGTTATATAGAAATAAGCAAAAGATTATATTTAATCTCCCTCCCCTCCCCTCCCCTCTCCCTCCCCTCCCCTCCCCTCCCCTCCCCTCCCATCCCCTCTTCCTCCCCTCCCCTTTTAATTATAAATCATTGTATATCTTATATGTCATCTTCGATAAATAAAGATTTTATTATTATTATGATTACAAAAAAGTTGCCAGGAATATAATTAGATTTGACACAACTTCCCTACCTCCTTTATCTTTTCTGGTTGTTTGAGCAAGGCTGCACCCATACCGCCCTGCACAAAGGTAAAAATGGCTTCATTAGGATTGTTCAATTACGATATATAATTAGCAAAACACCCACACTGAATGGCACAACATGGATAGTTTTATTTAGAATCAACCTCTTAGTGCCAAGCACCAAACAAAGAAGCTTCTAGTACAATTTTTCAAGTCTTTGGTATGACCCACCTGGGGATCAATCTTCTGCAAGTGAGTGGGATGCTCCACTCCTAGACCACCGCTACAGTATCCAATGGAATTGAAAATTCATGCTCGACACTTTGACTTAATTATCACTTTTGTGACAAACATGTTTGCATAGTTTTTTTATTTCAAACCACAGCAATTGGCAGAAATCACTTGAAGTCAAATTTTCACATTATTATCACCTTATATTCACTATGACATTTATAAGCCCTGATGGCCTTTGGTATTGATGTGAAATAGACAGAAAAGAAGAGTTAATAATGTCCAGGAAGGACAAAGCTACATAATAATTATCTACCTTGATTGAAAACTCCTTTGGACACCCCATGTTGATATCAATGGCCGACACATCCATCTCTCTGTTTGGTACCAAAGCAGAAAACCATATTACATAATTAGTAGCCTGTTAGGCCATTATAAATTAATTACAAGATTATCATCCAATTTTTTCTTAAAAACGGGGAGGGTGGGAGGATTTTATTTTTTTTTTTTTTTTTTTTTAATTTTTTGTTTTTTATTTTATTTTATTTTTTTTTATGAAATAAAAAAGGGTCGGAGTGGCATGATAATTAGTGGACAGGCGGGGATGATAATCTAGCAATTAATTTATTACAGCCTTATAATGTAGTTGTAAATATTAAAGTATGTGAATTAATTAATTGGGCTTTAATGAAAAAAGAAGGAATATTCCAGGCTTCCTTTCCATGTACCAAGACAACTAATTAGCGTAAAGATTAAAACCAACTTCATGGACTCTTCTATCCTTTTTAGGATCCATAAATAATAATTGATCATTCAGACATTTCACTTTGAAATTGAATATAGCAGATTTTTTATGGTACAAAATGTCAAAATATAAAAGCATAAATGATTGTACCAAGTTACATTCACATATTACTGTAAATCACTACATGCAACAAATCTTTAACCCAAAGTTTAAGACAAAATATTACCTTTCCACCCTACGATATGCCTGATTTTCATCCAGGAACTTAATACATGTATGTTACATACTGCCTCAAGAGTATACGCATACAAATTTATGCCAAGTTCCTTTCATATAACAGAAAGGCATACGCACTCATGAACAACTTAAAAAACTTTAACAAAGGTGGGACGTGAACATGGACGCTGTCTATTTATAGAATAGTCGAGTTAAAAAAAAATACCAAAATATTCAATAAATTTAAATAAGCAATCAATAAACTAATCATTTCATCATTCTTCAAATTATCAATTAATTAGTAAATCAAATCATCAGTCAATACAATCTGTCAGCAATCAATTATTTCACCACTATAACATAATTATTAGTGTTATATTTTATCAAAACTTACACTTTCTTGGCTGCCTTCAGAGCAGTAGCTGCATTAGCTGTTCCCTGAAAAATAAACCCAACTTTACATACCTCTGTTACTATCAATACTGTCAACTCTGTGATACATGCTAACATATCTGATCACCTGTCTGTCTGTAAATACCTCTGTTACCATCAATATGTAACTTCATTACTGTCAACTCTGTGATACATGTCAACATATCTGCTCACCTGTCAGTCTGTACATACGTCTGTTACTATCAATATGTTACTTCATAACTGTCAACTCTGTGATACATGTCAACATATCTGCTCACCTGTCAGTCTGTAATTACCTCTGTTACCATCAATATGTTACTTCATTACTGTCAACTCTGTGATACATGTCATCATACCTGATCACCTGTCAGTCTGTAATTACCTCTGTTACCATCAATATGTTTCTTCATTACTGTCAACTCTGTGATACATGTCAACATAGCTGATCACCTGTCTGTCTGTACATACATCTGTTACCATCAATATGTTACTTCATTACTGTTAACTCTGTGATACATGTCAACGTATCTGCTCACCTCTCTGTCTGTAATTACCTCTGTTACCATCAATATGTTACTTCATTACTGTCAACTCTGTGATACATGTCAACATATCTGATCACCTGTCTGTTTGTACATACGTCTGTTACTATTAATATGTTTTTTCATAACTGTCAACTCTGTGATACATGGCAACATATCTGCTCAACTGTCTGTCTGTCTGTCTGTACATACCTCTGTTACTATCAATATCTTATTTCATTACTGTCAACTCTGTGATACATGTCAACATATCTGTTCACCTGTCTGTCTGTACATACGTCTGTTACCATCAATATGTTACTTTATTACTGTCAACTCTGTGATCTCTGTGATACATGTCAACATATCTGCTCACCTGTCTGTTTGTACATACCTCTGTTACCATCATTATGTTACTTCATTACTGTCAACTCTGTGATACATGTCAACGTATCTGCTCACCTGTCTGTCTGTACATACATCTGTTACTATCAATATGTTACTTCATTACTGTCAACTCTGTGATACATGTCAACATATCTGATCACCTGTCTGTTTGTACATACCTCTGTTACCATCAATATGTTACTTCATTACTGTCAACTCTGTGATACATGTCAACGTATCTGCTCACCTGTCTGTCTGTATGTATACATACGTCTGTTACTATTAACATGTAACTTCATTACTGTCAAGTTTATGCAATGAATAAGTGAGCAAATGAATGAATTAAGCTGAGTTGCTTGGTTGTCTTTTGATCAGAACAAGATGCAAGTGATTATTACTTAATATTCTGTGGCATTATGGGAAGTTCTGAATGTTGTTTCAGGTAGACAGTGAAATATTAGGAAACTTGCATCACTGGACTAAATGTTGATAAAATAGCACAAGAAGGATTACTTATTTGGTGAATTATTCGTTCAGCATTCACAGGCAAATGATTTCTTATACATAAAATGTAAGTTGTATATAAACTAAGTCATAGTTAGTGTTCATTTAGTAAACGTTTAACAATTAAGAAACCCAAAATGAGCGACCAGGGTTTCTTAAAATTGTTAAAGATTTACTAAATGAACGCAAACTGGCTTAGTGTTAAACCTTTGACGTCATTTGACTGACTCCAGGTGGAACTTCGACGAAAGGCGAGATGATTGATGTTTTAAAGTTAATGTTTGTAAAGGCTGTTTCTAAGCAAAGCTCGCACGGCTTAGTAGTTTGTACATAACTCATTCAGAATTGAATCAACGGCGGAGTTTATGTAATGCTATTCATGCATGCGCAATGATAACAAACTTCTTAGTAATTAAGATATTTTGTAGGCTGTTTTAACAAATAAGAGCGACACAATTTTGAAAAAGAAGTGATTCCATTGGTTGTCAAATGAGGTTAAACACTAAGATGTTTCATAATGTGTTGTTCATGCAAAATCATCTTGAAGTAAAAACATTGCAGTTTGAAGTAAAATTTTTAGTAATTTTGTTGATTTTTTTAAGTTGCAGTATATAAAATGTTGCAATCGCAAAAGCTTAAACAATTTTAAACACAATTAGCTTGGAACAGTCTTGTTTTGTAGAGAAATTCAATGTGTGAAGTAACAATTTTGATTGTATTCCTGAGATGAATGGAAGTTAAGATGATAATAGAAAACGAGATTTCACAAGAAAAACGCAAGCATTCACACATTCACAAGTTCTAAATCATTTTTTTTTCATTTTTTTAAAGAATTCCTCAGAGATAGTGACCATAAACAACATACATTACTTCTAATTACAGCCCTGCATACAGGTATGTGCATACAGGTATAATCAAATCTAATATACAGGAAATCAATAGAACATTAAACATTTAACATTAACCAGTATGTCAATGTATAGAGATTGTGAAAAACAGCAACGGATCATTACAATTAAAAATGGCGTCTTTCTTTTTTCACCATTAATAAACAATGATCCAATGACATAATTTTATCAAACAATGCACAATGCTTCCCTGACAGATCAGTGAAGTGAAGTTAATCTGATCATTATATATTTCTATCTTTCACCTGGTGGTCTATCAATAATCGATTGACAACACAGCTATTATTGGAACATAAACACACTCTCAATGTAGGCCCATAACTCTGGATTGTTAAGACAGTTTTCTCTGCTGTAATTGTGTATCCTAAATCCCATATTGGTGTATTGGATACCGAGTGTGTGTACATTACATATGTATACCTGGACTATTACCGAATAGCTTTTCAAGTGTCAATAATGATTGAAAACAAACAGGTAATTATGTATATATATAATGTTACATATATTAGTTAAGTATTTTATAATCTTCTAAAATTCAATTTATTCAAAGAAATCAAAGTAACTTTTTATAATTTAAACGGATATTTAATGTTATTGTATTTGAAATATTTCCCCCCTTCTATTTTAATAAAACAAAGGGATTAAAAGGTCAATTGATAATATTTTTGTTTAGTTGTTTGAATAATGAAATATCTTTGTAATGATATGATATGATATGTATAAAATAAATCTAAAGTGCTTATTGAAACATACTTTACTTTACTCTACCTACATTTACATTGGTAGAACAGTATCAATTTATAATGGTTTCAGATATTACCTTAGTGAAAAGAGTTACAGAGTCCATCAGAAAATACAAAAATTTGAGTGGATTGGACATCAATGTATATTACAGAAATACAGAAAAGTGTGAGGACAGTGCTATGTAGTCCTCAGTAAAATAAAAAAGAATTTGTGAAGACATATTGCTACAGAACACAGAAAACAGAAATCTGACTAGACATTGTACTCTGCAGTTTGTGTGATCCAACAGAGAAAGTTTTAATAATAAAGGACAGTGATAAGATGGCAGAGGAAATAAAATCTAAGTTTACAGGAGAATGGCTCCTCATTCAGGATGACCACATGCCATCATTCCTCGACACTGTTGGTGAGTTTTATATTTTCTTTACTGATGAATCAGTCACATCTCAGCTTGGTCAACACAAATTATAAATACATCAAACAATTGAGGTTAAAACAAAAATTTAATCGTTCACTCAAATCAAATCGACCGCGGCATGGTCTAGGGGTAGAGCGTCCGCCTCGCATGCGGAAGGTCGTGGGTTCAATCCCCGGCCGGGTCATACCAAAGACTTTAAAAATGGTACAAGAAGCTTCCTCGCTTGACGCTCAACATTTAGAGGAGAGTTCTAGATCTGGTCGGCCCGGTGTCAGTAAAATGTGACTGGGTGGGGTATCATACCATGTGTCTGCGGCATGATACTCCAGTGTGACAGCGCTTAAAATACTGTCTCAAGTAGATACAGTCGCGATATGACTGAAAAATTGTAGAAAGCAACGCTAAACACCATACAACATACAACAGCCTCAAATCTCAATTATTTTTATCAAACATTGTAAATGTTCTACTTGCAGAAATATTAAATCACAAATATTTAAAAATAAATATCTACATATTACGTGTACATGTATTTAAAAAAAATCACACTGTGTGTCAAAAATGAAACTTTTGAATACAAGTCTACTTTTTAGTGTCAAAATGTGGATGTGTTTCAGCTCAGTTTTCTTACATATAAAGCTTATTTAAGCTACATAAAACACTGCCCCTATAGATCAAATTCCCTGGCACTGTATATATCACTGCCCCTATAGGTCAGATTCCCTGGCATTATATATTACACTGCCCCTATAGGTCAGATTCCCTGGCATTATATATTACACTGCCCCTATAGGTCAACTTTCCTGGCATTATATATTACACTGCCCCTAAAGGTCAAATTCCCTGGCACTGTATATAACACTGCCCCTATAGGTCAGATTCCCTGGCATTATATATTACACTGCCCCTATAGGTCAAATTCCCTGGCACTGTATATAACACTGCCCCTGTAGGTCAAATTCCCTGGCACTGTATATAATATGCCCCTGTAGGTCAGATTCCCTGGCACTGTATATAACACTGCCCCTTTAGATCAGATTCCCTGGCAATGTATATAACACTGCCCCTGTAGGTCAGATTCCCTGGCACTGTATATTACACTGCCACTATAGGTCAAATTCCCTGGCACTGTATATTACACTGCCCTAATAGGTCAGATTAACTGGCAGAGCATATTAAACTTCCCCTATAGGTCAAATTCCCTGGCACTTTATATAAATAACACTGCCCCTATAGATCAAATTCCCTGGAACTGTATATATCACTGCCCCTATAGGTCAGATTCCCTGGCATTATATATTATACTGCCCCTATAGGTCAAATTTCCTGGCATTATATATTACACTGCCCCTATAGGTCAAATTCCCTGGCACTGTATATAACACTGCCCCTATAGGTCAGATTCCCTGGCAATATATATTACACTGCCCCTATAGGTCAAATTCCCTGGCATTATATATTACACTGCCCCTATAGGTCAGATTCCCTGGCATTATATATTACACTGCCCCTATAGGTCAACTTTCCTGGCATTATATATTACACTGCCCCTAAAGGTCAAATTCCCTGGCACTGTATATAACACTGCCCCTATAGGTCAGATTCCCTGGCATTATATATTACACTGCCCCTATAGGTCAAATTCCCTAGCACTGTATATAACACTGCCCCTGTAGGTCAAATTCCCTGGCACTGTATATAATATGCCCCTGTAGGTCAGATTCCCTGGCACTGTATATAACACTGCCCCTTTAGATCAGATTCCCTGGCAATGTATATAACACTGCCCCTGTAGGTCAGATTCCCTGGCACTGTATATTACACTGCCCCTATAGGTCAAATTCCCTGGCACTGTGTATTACACTGCCCTAATAGGTCAGATTAACTGACAGAGCATATTAAACTTCCCCTATAGGTCAAATTCCCTGGCACTTTATATAACACTGCCCCTATAGATCAAATTCCCTGGAACTGTATATTACACTGCCCCTATAGGTCATATTCCCTGGCACTGCATATTACACTGCTCCTATAGGTCAGATTCCCTGGCATTGAATATTACACTGCCCCTATAGGTCAGATTCCCTGGCATTGTATGTTACACTGTCCCTATAGATCAAATTCCCTGGAACTGTATATTACACTGCCCCTATAGGTCATATTCCCTGGCACTGCATATAACACTGCCCCTATAGATCAGATTTCCTGGCATTGAATATTACACTGCCCCTATAGATCAGATTCCCTGGCACTGTATGTTACACTGTCCCTATAGATCAAATTCCCTGGAACTGTATATTACACTGCCCCTGTAGGTCATATTCCCTGGCACTGCATATAACACTGCCCCTATAGGTCAGATTCCCTGGCATTGTATGTTAAACTGTCCCTATAGATCAGATTCCCTGGCACTGTATATTACACTGCCCCTATAGATCAGATTCCCTGGTATTGAATATTACACTGCTCCTATAGGTCAAATTCCCTTGCACTGCATATAACACTGTCCCTATAGATCAGATTCCCTGGCACTGTATATTACACTGCCCCTATAGATCAGATTCCCTGGCATTGTATATTACACTGCCCCTATATATCAGATTCCCTGGCCTGTATATTACACTGCTCCTATAGGTCAGATTTACAAAGCTTGCCTCCAACAAGAACTGTCAACGGACAGTGCACTTCACTCTGGGATGTTTGTTTCAAGCAGTAGCTTTCAGATGAAATAGAGTTATTTGAGAGATGAGTTCCTGAAATACTCTGTTAAAAATTTCTGGAACCAAATTAGAGGCAATAATTCTACAAAATCAAAACCAAGTTTGCCAACTTATTCCATTTAGGTTTAACTAACAGTAGTGATCACACATGTGAAGTTTTAATAATGTGTAATATTATCCAATTTCAAGGTGCCATAATTCTGTAAACTGGAAAATACTAGAAGCTTCCTTGCTTGACAGCATTTAGAGGAGAGTTCTAGGTCTGTTAGGCCCGGTGTCAGTATAATGTGACTAGGTGGGGTATCATACTATGTGTCTGCGGCATGATACTCCAGTGTGACAGCGCTTAGAATACTGTCTCAAGTAGACACCGTCGAGATATGACTGAAAAATTGTTGACAGCGACGCTAAACACCATACAACAACTGTATACTAGTATCATTCTGCCTAAAGTCAAGTCCAATCAATAGTGGAGCATGATCCTGTGGTAGACCTTCAGTATAAGTTGTAATAACTTGTTTCACAATCAAAGTTAAATAACTAAGTTTAAACTATCCCCTTGAGGCAGTGAATAGTTAATAGTAGTTATTTAAAGACACAATCATGCGAAGCTTCACTAACACAAGGCTAGTAGAAATACAAGATTGTCTGTGTCCCTTTTATGGTATTCTAGATGAGACAGGTTAAGATTACAGTTTTGTGTATGTTTCAGGTGCAACAGATGAGGAGAAGAATTTTATGTTATCGAGTACGCCAAAACTGACATTTTCCGTTAATGGGAACACGATTAAGAGCTGCACCATACCAAATCCAGAGACAAAACCAGAAATAACAGCAGATGTAGAGTTCAAATTAGATGAGGAGTTTACAATTCAACCAGGAGTGCATTTATTACAGGTGTGTAGTTCTCGCAAAAGTACCAACCACTGAACTGTTCAGAGAGTATGCTTGGGGATTCTATATACTCTAATTTAGTATACGTTACATAGACAAGAAATGTCCTATTTTGAAGCTCAGCATTTTTGGACTGGGTTTAATAAAAAAGTTATAATCTATGGGATTTAATCATGATCAGCTAATACAACATGACTGGACTATTGACAAAAATGATGTTGAAATCCATACAATAGAATAACATAAATCATGCTTTGTTGTTACCTGTAGTAAGCAGCCACCTGCATTAAAAATATTTATTTTACTACATCGAAAGACTTTATAAACACAACATTCAGATAAGCAATACAAATAAGTCTATTGCGATTGTTACTTCTTTTATTGTTTTGAAACATACAACCCAGCGTTACCTGAATTCATAAATTCAGTATTTTGTATGCATTCTTGTGCATTGATGCACACACAACAATGACTTCTCATTGAATGGATAATATTTGAAATCCGGGCTTGTGGTATGTTTTTCCACTCTTGAACATGCGCTTGATGAAGTTCTTGAATGTTGATTTCAAGAATATTATCGCAAAAGTAAAAAAATAATTTATTATAGAATCAAAAATATCAAAATGCAGATAAACCAATTTTAATCGAAATTATACCAACAATAAAAGTGTTGTGAATTTAGGTAACGCAGGTTTTGTATTTCAAACCAATAACAAGAGTTGTCAGAAGACAACTAAGCTCGCCCCTGGTTGTCTAAGTCAAAAAAGGGCCATAACTGTGCCAAAATGCAATCCAGAGTTATGGTTCTTGTCTCTGTGTGTTTCAGTGATGATGGTGAACACACATGCGAAGTTTCATTCACATTCAATGAGTGGTTGCATAGATATCTTAAACTTAAATGCAAAAGTTTAGCCTGGGTGTCTACAGACAACGAAGACGCCGACACTGCCAACGCCAGGGTCATGGCAATATAGTTCTTCTTGGACTTCGTCCCGGCGAGCTAAAAAGAAGTGATCATCGCAATAGATTTTGATGAAACTTTCTAGGAAATGTAAAAAGATGTTTTATTATAAAATGAAATAAATATTTCAAAAATTGATAAAGAACTCAATGCTTTATTGCTGTTTATCTGAATGTTGTGTTTCTAAAGTCTTTAGTTGTATTTCCCTGAATTTGCGATGTAAAGGAGGATCTGTTATATTGTAACTACACATACATAACAAGCAGAGAAAGTGGAAATTTGTTTTTGCATACAGTGTAACAGTGTAGCAGTAAAACATAGAACCGTAGATAGGGGAGTTGCGAGTTTGATCCCCACTAAGATCACGAATTGTGTCCTTGACCAATGCAATGATTCCTGCACCAATCACAGAAGGCCTTTGAAAACAATGCAGGAAGAGTTCAGATTGCTTCCTGCACTATTTTCCACTCTGTCAGTTAATATAAACATAATTCACCCAATAATTCAAAAACCTTCTATATTAGAGGTGTCCATAGGTGTCTATATAAGAAGTGTCCAAAGCCTTCTATATTAGAGGAGTCCAAAGGTGTCTTTATAAGAGGTGTCCAAAGGTGTCTATATAAGAGGTGTCCAAAGCCTTCTATATTAGAGGTGTCCAAAGGTGTCTACATAAGAGGTGTCCAAAGGTGTCTATATAAGAGGTGTCCAAAGGTGTCTATATAAGAGGTGTCCAAAGGTGTCTATATAAGAGGTGTCCAAAGGCTTCTATAGTAGATGTGTCCAAAGGCGTCTATATTAGAGGTGTCCAAAGGTGTCTATATAAGAGGTGTCCAAAGGCGTCTATAGTAGATGTGTCCAAAGGCGTCTATAGTAGATGTGTCCAAAGGCGTCTATATAAGAGGTGTCCAAAGGTGTCTATATAAGAGGGGTCCAAAGGTGTCTAAATAAGAGGTGTCCAAAGGCGTCTATATTAGAGGTGTCCAAAGGCGCCTCTTTTAGAGGTATCCAAAGGCGTCTATATGAAGTAAAGGGTAAATCTAACCTTTCTATCCTAGGATCCTTGATGGTTAACCACTACTCAAGCAAACCCATCTCTGCAAATAACTGGTTACTTTCCCAAATGAATCAGTAGTGAGATACAAATGACAATGAGATGCAATGTCACATATCAATCACATCATAAACTGTAAACTGTGATATGTATCTATGTAGTACATTGTAATAGTAACATGTACTACTGTCCTATACCTATACCATTAGATCAAAGTGCAATGGGGAGATGGGAAAATGACACAGAACGTAACTCCCATTGAGGGGCATTCAGCGGCACATATCATAGAACTCCACATTGACGATGAAGGAGACCTCATACAGGTAAGCACAGAACATTCTTACATAATGTATGTTTTACTATAATCAAACTGAAACACTGGAATAAGTATTACCAATTTAGTGTAGGAATGTAACAAAACCCAGGACATATTTCTTATATTAACCTAGTGTAATATTACTTCATTACTTGATATTTTCTGTATACCTCAGTTCTGGTACGTAAAATGTAAATCTACTTTCCCACTTGGCCAAACAAGTAAATGACATCATTTCATCATGGAAAATTTATGTTATTTTCAGATGCTTCATCATGCAATAACTGGTGGAAACTATGCCAGATTTAATCTGGTAGAATCTGGTAAATAACCATATGCACTTATATTAATTTTAGGGACACTTTTATATGTCTATTTACGATAAACATTTACACATAAGCCCTAAACTATGTGCCTATATTTTAGATACGCTTAAACATTAACCCTATGTGTATTTGTTCCATGGGTGTTGAATGAATATTTTTAAAAGCTCAAATACCAAACATGCAGTATAATACATAATATAATGACCATGTCACCTCTTCTATATTCTATACAAAAAATAAGAGGCCAAAGAGGGCCTGAGGATGCTTTACTGACTTATAGTGGCCATAACACTTTTTGAAATTTCACAATATTTACCCTCTTTTGGGGTCCTCTTAACAACTTATGGATAAATACCCCCACCACACCTATACTGAACAAAAACTTGATTGCAATGAAAAGGAAATACTTTAAATTCCCATACCATTCATCTGTAAAACAAATAAAGTCCCTGTACAGAACTCTTATACAACTCAGCCCCTTGATTTGTCAGAACTTCAATCACCCACTCTTAGGGATTTAAAATTATGAGCAGAAATGCTTTAGATTTTAAAAATAAGTTTTTTTTGTACACATGGATGCAAAAATAAAAATAATCAGTTTTCCCTATAGTATTCCTAATATGTAAAAGTAAATATATCCCAGCCTCTTGATATACACTCTTTAATCCTTGCTGATGTAAGGATAATTTATATCAAATATGAACTAGTTTGACTGAAAGTTTATTGAGAGGAAGCTTTGTGAAAACTCCCAATTTTAACCTTATTGCCCCACCCACCCCTTGGCCCCTTATGGAAATTCAATCCTCTTTATTGAACAAAATCAGATTTATTGTTAATAGACAATGCTTTAGATCTAAAACTAAACAATATATTTACACAAATGAAAGAAAAAATGAAAATTTTCCATTTTTCCCATAGTATTACTATGTAAAACTCAAAGACCTCTTACAGGGCCTCTATACATCCCAGTGTCCCTTGATTTGTACAAGCCTAAAACTCTTAATCATAGGGATAATTTATATCAAAGATGAACAAATCTGACTGACTGGTTGTTGAGAATAAGATTTAGGACAATGTTCTATTTTAACCATTTTCTGACCCCCACCCTGCCCCTTTTAGAAAGTCAATCCTTCATATCAAACAAAATCTTATTTGTTATGACTAGAAGATGCTTCAAAACTCAAACTGAATAAAAAATAGTCATAAATGAATGAAAAACAGGAGAATTTTCCGTTTTCCAATAGTGTTCCTATATAAAACTCAAAACCCACTTACCGTACAGGGCCCCTATCAATACAAGACCCTTGATTTGTACAAACTTTAAACTCATACTCATTGGGATAATCTATATCAAATATGAACAAATTAAACAGACTGGTTGTTGAGAAGATTTTTGACAATTTTCTATTTTGACCCTTTTTTTTACCCACCCTGGGCCCGTATGGAAAGTCAGTTAACCTTATTGAACCAAATCTTATTTCCTATGACTATATTATACTTCAAAAAACATATTAAATATCAATTGTGCCTAAACAGATGAAAAAATTAGAATTTTCTGTTTTCCCATAGTATCCCTATGTAAAATTCTAAGTCCCCTTACAGGGCCCCTTTAAATATTAGCCCCTAAATTCTTATCTTCAATCAAACCCCTACACATTGGGATAATTTATGCTAAATATGAACAAATCTGACATACCGGTTCTCAAGAAAACAATTTTTGTAATTTCCAATTTTTACCCTTTTAGTGCCCCTTCTGACCCCTTAAGACAATGGAACCTAGTCATTTTTACAAATCTGAACCTCCTTCACCAAACAATGCTTATGTGAAGGTATAGGCAAAATCATTTCCATTTAAAAAAAATATATATATTTATTATAATGACATGTGTCCCCTAATTGAAACCTCGGGAAGGGGTCATTTTTAACCCTCGTGACACCATTTGAACAAATCTAACAGAACTATAGTTGGTCATCATTACTACATAAACATTTTGAAAATCTGTTGGGCAACGGCCCATGAGAGGAAGATTTTTTAAGTTTTGGACTATTTTTAGTAATGGCAGCCATCTTGAATTTCAGATCAAAAAAACAAAATAATTTGTATAGAGACTTCTATGCAATAGAAACATCCATGTGAAGTTTCAGTTTAATTGACCTAGTGGTTTCAGACAAAAAATGCTGCTAACAGACGACAAACGATGGACAATGCATCATAACATAAACTCTTCTGGCCTTTGGCCAGTAGAGCTAATAGAAGGGTGCAAAGAAATTATTTTATTTGGAGAAAGTGTAAATATTTGGGTTCTTCTAATTTTATTATCATACTCTGTAGACTGTTTTTCCTCTATGAGTTTATTTTATTCCCTGACTGGGTTTATGCAACTAAATGTGTGACAGTCTATGAAATGTTGACAAACATCCGCATGTAAACAAATGCTGTGTTTGGAGTGTTCTCGATGGAACATCGCTAATCCCTGATGACTCTGATTGGTCAGATAGCAGAGATGTACAAATAATTACTTCAAATGAAATTTTTTAATTCGATAACTGACTTATCATTGACATTGTGTCTCATTATCATTCGTCTCTCACCACTGATTCAAGTGGGAAAGTTATCAGTTACTTGCGGAGACGGGGTGTGCTCGAGTACTGGTTAATCCCAGGAAACGGTGGTTAGGTTAACTGATCGTCTGTTAGCCCTCGATGGCATAAAAATGACGCTAAATATTCAATCAATCAATCATTTGACAAAATATTTCTGTAATAAATTTGACTTTGGAAATCCCTTGTGATGTGTCTCCAACTTGTTATTCATAAGAAAAAGGTATCAAACATCACACAGTCCTTGAAATGGTGACTTTTTCTATATTTTATTGTGGTAAATCGACAGAACTCGTTTATCTTTCGATTTAATATTTTTAGCTTTCCTACATCTTAGTTAATTTACCCAGATCAAGCTAGCTTTACATGTTCAAAATGATTGTTTTGTCTTTTAATAACGTTTTACACTGAATAGTCATTCTCTGTTGGTACATATTTATAAATTAAGCATACAAAGTAAACTCATTGTTGTTTCTTTAAAACAACCTTGTGACACCAATGATGCCTTGCATCAATCCTTTTCTTGTAGAAATTAACAGTCTGCTCAGATTGGTCTCCATGGAAACACTTTCAGCCACTGAACAATAATGAATACTGAACTTATGCAATTACAATTTTATTTTTAGACTTTGGCTATAAAGCAAATGATTAAGTATCAGACTTTAAACAAAGAGATTATAAAAATGTATGTGCCTAATTAAAGACAAAACTAATGTAAGAATTTTAATGCGCCTATTATCACATACAGAATATGGCCGTATGCGTTTACTTTTGGTGTATGCTTATATTCAAGTATTATATTTTGTGCTTATTTACCAGATTCTACCGTATGTGATAAAACAATCTTACATTTATTCAGCAATAATGATATAATGCTCATTAGAGCATCGACGAATATATTTTTCGTTTGATAAATTCAATAATAAATGAGCATGAATGTACCAGCAAGAGCCTCTTTTACGATAATAGTTTTAAAAAGTTGTTTTAATTCAATGGGCCTGATTAAGCAGTTTCTGATGATGATTGATTGATTTATATAATATTTAGCGTCATTTTTATGCCATGGAGGACTAACAGATGATCAGTTAACCTAACCACTGTTTCCTGGAATTAACCAGTACTCAAGCACACCCCATCTCCGCAAGTAACTGATAACTTTCTCACTTGAATCAGCGATGGGAGATGAATGATAATGAGACACAATGTTGTATATCAATCATCACGGAGACTGTTGACGGGCGGGGGATTCGAACTCACGACCCCTGGAATGATAGTCAGACGCATAACAGACTGAGCTAATTGGACATCCGATGATGAATTGTCATGACTTTGTATTGTAATACCTCTGTATTCCAATTACAGACATATAAAACAACAAACACGGAAGGCAATGAGGTGAAGGGTACACGACGTTACAAGAAGATATCCTGATAATTCACATATTGTGTCATTCAACTCGCAACTTCAATCATGTGTTACCGCAAACAGAATCAACTATATATGGGAGAACTGTACATATGTGCATTTATATCATATTAATGATACAAATATATATTGCAATAAAATTGTAACTAACAGTCTATCAAGTCTATAATAATAATTTGTTTGAGTATATTCACTTCATGTACTTTCATGTGCCATGTAAAACAAATTATTTCATACTAAAAAGGATTGAAAACTTACTCATTTTTTTTCTAAACTGAAGGTAGGTATGTAACAGGATAATTTCTATCTGTAAAACAGTTAAGTTGAATAGGTTTTAGTGCCATTTTCAACACATTTCATGTTATATAATTATGGCAAAACAGTTTTATTAGTGGAGGGAGACCTCAGAATGAATCAGAGTTAAGAACCACCATTCTTCTGCAAAATACTGGCAAACTTTCTTACATAAAATTTTTAGAGTGAGCGGGACTCAAACCTACAACCTTTGTGGCGAGAGGTAAGTGCTGGAGATGATCAAGACCAGTTAGTCTGTATCGCAAACACGCAGACTTCAGAATGTCTCATGAAAATGACACCAGACCAAGTTTGCAATAATTAATGCGTAAAAGGATTTGTCTAAATTCACAATTTTGTCCCTTTTGGGCCCCTGCGGTTATAGATATTTAATTCCTTTTATAAGGACACAGTCTCAACTGCTATGACTAAACAATTATCCAGGTATAAAGTCTAGCAAGAGGATTGAACTATTCCTAAAATAGATGATAGAAAGAGAATTTACTGTTTCCCCATAGAATTCCAATGTAAAAATCAAAGTCCCCTTACTGGGCTTCACTAGTCCCTTTACTGGGCCTCATTAGACTCTATCCTCTTTATTCAAGCAAACTTGATACCTCTATTCATGAGGCAAAACAATCAACAACTGTCTCATATGGACCCAGATAAGGCAGAACCTAATTTTCAACTGTCTGTGTAATAAAGAGCCATGACATGAAAGCAAAATGAGTATAATAAATTAATTAGATTCAACTACGAGTCCCAGAATGAGATCAATTGTGAATGCTTAATATTTGTTTAAAATATTGACACCGATAGGTAGGTGTCTTAATATGAACAATAAAACTGGGTAAAAAAGCCTTGTGAAAAATTCCCAATAACTATCTGATTTTACCAGGCGATGTAAATGGCACTGGAAAAAATGCCGGGCTCTTGCTTGCATTTTTGGGAATGGGGTCAAAGCCCTTGACTTTGGGAAAATTAGCTTTGTTTTCAAAAAATTGGAAAACAGAACATTGGCTTTAAACACTTATTTATATGATAAAACTTATGGATTAAAGTGATATGTGGACTTATGGCTGTAAATTTTAAATTTCTTAAATTTATTTGAATATTTTTAAAAAAAATTCTTTGCATTTTGAGTTTGGGAATTCGGTTATTTTGTATTGAGGAAAAAAAATACTATTTAACATTAGGAATGGAGCCATTTTTCAGCCCCCAAAAATGGCAAACAAAAGCCCTGAAATGCCAGTGAAAAACTATGCTAAATTTGATCCATGTGTTGAACTGTCAAGTTTTAGCTGAAACTTATTTATTTCACTTTGATTGTGAACCAACTTTTAGGCAAATCCCACTCAAATTCTTCCTGGTTAGAACCAGTACTAAACTTATAAAGATAAAGAGTCCTGCTCAAGGACATCACACATAGCTGTGGTGGAGGATCAAACCCATGACCCTCCAATCCTTGGTCCAATGGTCTACCACATGACAATGCAGTCCACAACACATAAGTCCCCAGGGTGTGATCAATTTTGATCATAGGACAGACAATGGACACAGGGCGATCATAAATGCTAAACTGACCTGTGAGCCTTCAGCTCAGGTGAACTCAAAGAAGAATATATATGGCATTTAGTTTAATTTGTGATAAAATCTGAATGGATCTAAATCCTCCATCTGCATCTAACATTTTTGGACAGAGCCAGACTTGAATCCAGGATCCCAGCAGTGAAATCAAAGTTATTCTAAGACCACTTGGCCAAGGAGACCCTAAAAAAATGCTTAACCCATTACTCCATAAATACGCGTTTTCCCGCACCAATCACAGGTCTTTGAAAACAGTGCAGGAAGTGTTCCGATTGCTCGTAACAAGCATTCTGAACACTTCCTGCACTATTTTCAAAGACCTGTGATTGGTGCGGGAAAACTTCTTTATTACGTGTCCATAGGTGTCTATATTAGAAGTGTCAAAAGGCGTCTATATGAAGTAAAGGGTTAAATAAAATTAATATTGCAACAATATTGTACTGAATGGTGTTGGTGTACTATCAATCTTCATTCATATGACCGCAATGTCTATTTGAGACATCATTATCATTAGGAGTGCCAAAAATAATCATGCCACAGGCACGTAGTACATCAACTTAACAGCCCAGATGTACAAACTGAGATCCAACCTACAACCTTTCTGTGGGCAGATGATACATTCGTGTCTCCAGTACAGTGCAATCACTACTGTTGACAATGAGCAAAAAAATATCTTTCATATTGTAGCTTACCATAGTTACAACTTTAGTTTACAATTATTTATTATGAATGTTGTTGTACGGTGTTCATCTTCCGATACCCGTGTGTTATCCATTCCGCCCGTGGGAGATTACACTAGCTTTGCATCATTTCTATCTAGCCACGATGCAACTTTATGATTGGTTCCTTCACAATTTCATGAAGGGAACGTTATCCAATCACAACGCTAGTTTCATGCAAACGCCGTTTTGATAAGACGTTTTTAACCTCTATTTTGATCTCTTCTGTTCAAATAAAATGATGCAGAGCTAGCATAATTTCCCATTGGTGATGAATGGAGAGTTTAAGAAAAGACATCCGGGGTATCTGACGATGTATGGTGTTTAACGTCATTTACAAAAATATTTCAGTCATATCCCAATGGTGTTTACTAAAGACAGTATTCTGAGCGCTGTCATACTGGAGTATCATACCGCAGATATATGGTATGATACCCCACCCAGTTACATCATACTGACACAGGGCAAATCAGACCATGAACTATCTAAAGTATTTGATAGGCCGGGGATCAAACCCACGACCTGCCGCATGCAAGTATCATTGTACTTCTGACTCCCTTTATTAGCTGAAACAGAAGTTCTTTAATAGACCTTTCAGTCCCTGAGTTTGGATCCTTACAGTATGATTCGAGATGATTTAAATAAAACAATGTAACCCTATCTACTTACAAACAGATCTTGGTCTACATGCTTTATTATTATCACCATCAATCATTACAACCTTAAACAGTTCCACACACTCAGTGTTCACTTTTTTTATAATTCTATATGAGGGACATTCAATAAGTTAGATAGATTTATTTTTTGTGCCTCTGATGATACCAACAAACAAATTTTGGGATTTCCAAAAACCTTTTTACCGTAGTATTGACCACATAAATATACACTATAGACAAATATGGTTGAAACAACAGCTGCTAAATGTGTTCATATACAAAACTGTATTAGTGGGCATTGCACAAGTGGAGTATGCGTATCACAGATTTTCATGTTTACAATTATAGCATGAAAATTAAATATTAGTTCTGTTTTCCCGACCCCATAGAAAGAATAGCAGCAAAATGTGGCCACCAAAACAGACGAAGGTCTTGCATCGCCAATAGATGTGTGGTATTTCAGTGTGTACTCTGTACCTCTCTATGGGTATACAGATTATGAAGACATATTTCGGAAGTTGATAGATTGAAAAAGATATTATTTGTTGTTTTTATTTCATTGCCAATATAACAATACTTATTGAATACCCCTCGTACACCCAGGTCACATTTTGAAGTCCTGTGTTTATATACCGAAATGAAAATAACAATAAATCAGAAAATACAGATATTATTTGCCGATGGCATTTGAAGAACAGTGTATGATAAATTTCAATGGAATTAGATTCCAACTGAATTTATCTGAGCTCCCTGCCTTGTTTAGAATGGTATTCATCAGCATTCATTTATATATAGTCCATGTTACTGCGATGATTCATGATCCACCTGTGAACATGCTGATCTATCTATGAATGTTAATCAATCAAAAATACACAGGAATATTTACATTGAAAACAGAATAAAACTGCCATCTACTTGTATTGTCAAAGGCTGTAAATGTGTGTAAACAACTAGACCCCACACTGATCCTTCGCTGATATTCTCGGATAAATCCGGTCACAGCAGGCAGGAGTTCTCCGTACAAACATTTTAATTATGAAAATACTGGGAAGGGGAGACATAACTATTTCTTTCTATCTTGCTTTCAGCAGCTCTAACCAATCAACATTGATTCTGCTAATGGCTTTATATGAACAGTTGACTAGGCGCGGTTTGCTCAGTTGGTAAAACGTGTCCGACTATCAATATAGATGCCATAAGTTTGAATCCCTGTCTGGCCAGTCTCTGTGGTGATTGATATATATGCTGTTGTGTCTCATAATTATTTATCTCTCACCACTGATTTAAGTGGATAAGTTATCAGTTATTTGCAGAGATGGGTGTGCTCAAGTACTGGTTAACCTCCAAGGATCTCAGGAAGGAGTAGTTCGGTTAATTGATTGTCTGTTAACCTTCGAAGGCACAAAAATCATTAAACATTAATCAATCAACAGTAGGTTATGTTGTGATCATACAAGAAAATACCCGGTAAGACATACCATCTGAAAAACGAGTTTATCCTTCTCACTAGGGTGTGTCCTGAAGACCAAGGTTGTATCTGACAGAACATAGTCCACTGTACCAAGGATACCTGAAATATCATGTGACATATAATAGCTGTCATGTTAAATTCAAGTCCACAAGCAGATCCATAAAGTGGTGTTGTTTTACACTTGCTTTTTTTATTTAAATAAGGCTGGAATGAACTGTTTGTTAATATTGATATTAGACTTGCCATATCAGGTGAAACTAATATTCCACTTGCTGTTCATAACACCACCTTTTGGAGAAATAAAATAAATAAATGTCAACCACTCCTTAGACACATGCAATATGTGATACTAAAAATGGAATCTACATTTTGTCATTATCAATGCATTTGGTTGTACAAACTAACATATTTCTACCATTGCCTGCACAGACTTAACTGTCATATTTTTGCCATTGCCAGCACTGATTTAACTAACATATTTCTATCGTTGCCAGCACAGATTTAACTAACATTATTTCTGCAATTGCAAGCACAGATTTTACTAACATATTTCTGCTTGTGCCAGCACCGACTTAACTAACATATTTCTGCCATTGCCAGCACAGATTTACTAACATATTTCTACCATTGTCAGCACAGATTTAACTAACATTATTTCTGCCATTGCAAGCACAGATTTTACTCACCTATTTCTGCCATTGCAAGCACATATTTAACAAACATATTTCTCCCATTGCAAGCTCAAAATTTAACTAACATATTTCTGCCATTGCCAGCACAGATTTAACTAACATATTTCTGCTATTTCCAGCACAGATTTAACTAACATATTTCTGCCATTGCCAATGCAGATTAAACTAACATATTTCTGCCATTTCAAGCACAGATTTAACAAACAAATTTCTGCTAGTGCCAGCACAGACTTAACTTACATATTTCTGCCATTGCCAGCACAGATTTAACTAACATATTTCTGCCATTGCCAGCACAGATTTAACTTACAAATTTCTGATATTGCCAACACAGATTTAACTAACATATTTCTGCCATTGCCAGCAAATTTAACTAAAATATTTCTGCTACTGCCAGCACAGATTTTACTAACATATTTCTGCAATTACCAATGCAGATTTAACAGATTTCTGCTTTTGCCAGCACATGTTTAACTAACATATTTCTGTTATTGCTAGCACAGATTAAACAACCATAATTCTGCCATTGCCAGCACAGATTTAACTAACATATTTCTGCCATTGACAGCACAGATTTAACTAACATATTTCTGCCATTGCCAGCACAGATTTAACTCACATATTCTGCCAATACCAATACATATTTAAATAACATATTTCTGCTATCAGCAGTGGAGATTTAACAGACATATTTCTGCTATTGCCAGCACAGATTTAACTTACACATTTCTGCCATTGCCAGCACATATTTAACTAACATATTTCTGACATTGCCAATGCAGATTTAACTAACATATTTCTGCTATTGCCAGCACAGATTTAACTTACATATTTCTGCCATTCCAAGCAAATATTTAACTAACATATTTTGCCATTGCCAGCACATATTTAACAAACATATTTCTGCTATTGCCAGCACAGATTTAACTAACATATTTCTGACATTGCCAATGCAGATTTAACTAACATATTTCTGCTATTGCCAGCACAGATTTAACTTACATATTTCTGCCATTCCAAGCAAATATTTAACTAACATATTATTGTCACTGCCAGCACAGATTTAACTAACATATTTCTGTCATTTCCAATTTAGATTTAACTAACATATTTCTGCCATTGCCAATGGAGATTTAACTAACATATTTCTCTTATTGCCAGCACAGATTTAACCAACATATTTCTGCTATTGCCAGCACAGATTTAAGTAACATATTTCTGTCATTGCCAATGCAGATAAACTAACATATTTCTGCCATTGCCAATGCATATTTAACTAACATATTTCTGCTATTGCTAGCACAGATTTAACTAACATATTTCTGCCATTGCCAGCACAGATTTTACTAACATATTCTGCCATTACGAATGCAGTTTTAACTAACAAATTTTGGCCATTGCCAACACAGATTTAACTAACATATTTCTGTCATTGCCAATGTAGATTTAACTTACATATTTCTGCCATTGACAGCACAGATTTAACTAACATATTATTGCAATTGCCAATGCAGAATAAACTAACATATTTCTGCCATTGCCAGCACAGATTTAACAAACATATTTCTGTCATTGCCAATGCAGATTTAACTAACATATTTCTGCCATTGCCAGCACAGATTTAACTAACACATTTCTGCCATTGCCAATGCAGATTGTACTAACATATTTCTGCTATTGCCAGCACAGGATTCATTTACATAGTTCTGCCATTAACAGCACATAGTTAACTAACACATTTCTGCTATAACCAGCACAGATGTAACAAACATTTTATTGCCATTGCCAATGCAGATTTAACTTACATATTTCTGCCAATGCCAGCACAGATTTAACTAACATATTTCTGTCACTGCCAATGCTGATTTAACTAACATATTTCTGCCATTGCCACCACAGATTTAACTAACATATTTCTGTCATAGCCAATGCAGATTTAACTAACATATTTCTGCCATTGCCTGCACAGATTTAACTAACATATTACTGCCATTGCCAATGCAGATTTAACTAACATATTTCTGCCATTGCCAGCACAGATTTACCTAACATATTTCTGTCATTGCCAATGCAGATTTAACTAACATATTTCTGCCATTGCCAGCACAGATTTAACTAACATATTTCTGCCATTATGAATGCAGATTTAACTAACATATTTCTGCCATTGCCACCACAGATTTAACTAACATATTTTTGTCATTGCCAATGCAGATTTAACTAACATATTTCTGCCATTGCCAGCACAGATTTAACTAACATGTTATTGCCATTGCCAATGCAGATTTAACTAACATATTTCTGCCATTGACAGCACAGATTTAACTAATATATTATTGCCATTGCCAATGCAGATTGAACTAACATATTTCTGCCACTGCCAATGCAGATTTACCTAACATATTTCTGCTATCAGCAGTGGAGATTTAACTTACATATTTCTGCCATTGTCAGCACAGATTTAACTAACATATTTCTGCCATTGCCAGCACAGAATTAACTAACATATTCTGCCATTACGAATGCAGATTTAACTAACATATTTCTGCCATTGCCAATGCAGATTTAACTAAAATATTTCTGCCATTGCCAGCACAGATTTAACCAACATATTTCTGCCATTGCCACCACAGATTTAACTAACATATTTTTGTCATTGCCAATGCAGATTTAACTAACTTATTTCTGCCATTGCCAGCACAGATTTAACTAACATGTTATTGCCATTGCCAATGCAGATTTAACTAACATATTTCTGCCACTGCCAATGGATATTTAAATAACATATTTCTGCTATCAGCAGTGGAGATTTAACAGACATATTTCTGCTATTGCCAGCACAGATTTAACTTACACATTTCTGCCATTGCCAGCACATATTTAACTAACATATTTCTGTCATTGCCAATGCAGATTTAACTAACATATTTCTGCCATTGCCAGCACAGATTTAACTAATATATTTCTGCCATTGCCAATGCAGATTTAACTAACATATTTCTGCTATTGCCAGCACAGATTTAACTTACACATTTCTGCCATTGCCAGCACATATTTAACTAGCATATTTCTGTCATTGCCAATGCAGATTGAACTAACATATTTCTGCCACTGCCAATGCAGATTTAACTAACATATTTCTGCTATCAGCAGTGGAGCAGTGGAGATTTAACTGACATATTTCTGTCATTGCCAGCACAGATTTAACTAACATATTTCTGCCATTGCCAGAACATAATTAACTAACATATTATGCCATTACGAATGCAGATTTAACTAACATATTTCTGCCATTGCCAATGCAGATTTTACTAACATATTTCTGCCATTGCCAGCACAGATTTAACCAACATATTTCTGTCATTGCCAATGCAGATTTAACTAACATATTTCTGCTATTGCCAGCACAGATTTAACTTACATATTTCTACTATTGCCAGCACAGATTTAACTAACATATTTCTGTCATTGCCAATGCAGATTTAACTAACATATTTCTGCTGTTGCCAGCACAGATTTAACTAACATATTTCTGCCATTAGCAATGGAGATTTAATTGACATATTTCAGGTAATGGCAGTGGAGATTTAATAGATAAATTTCTGCCAATGGCAGTCGAGGGGAGATTTGACCACAAGATCTAAAGTAAATATATACTCACTATTTTCTATTCTTTGAGCACTCAGTATTTTGTGGTCAATTAATTCCTGAAACATTATAAAATATGGCATGACCATTGGTTAACTTAACTATATTCTAACAGTAGCAGTAAAAGTAGCAGTAGTAACATTAGCAGTAGCAGTAGCAGCAGCAGTAGTAGAAGCAGTAGTAGTAGTATTAAATCAACAACAAAAAGATTGCCTCTTAATATTTTACATAAAAATCTTTTGCACTTATTCACATAAAATAATTGTATTAGAATCTCCTAATATATCATCAAAGAAAGCCCTGAACAAAAAACATAAAATTCAACCAATTCCTTACCATACACATCTGAAACAAAGAAGCCTTTTTTCATGGAACTTGATTAGAAAAATTATATTGTTAAACTAAGAGAGATTTGATCAGTTAAATGGACTTACATGTATATGCATAGTCTGTATCTATCTGAACATTTATCTGAACTTATTTTCGATATTTTGTACATAATTGACCATACCATTAAGTCCCTCCATGGCTATTCCTATTCCTGATGAGACGAACATCAAAATTTGACCCATATCCCTCACCTCCCCCTTCCCTCCTCTCTCTCTTTTTTCTCTGTCTGTCTGTCTGTCTGTCTAGTCTGTCTGTCTGTCTGTCTGTCTGTCTGTCTGTCTGTCTGTCTGTCTGTCTGTCTGTCTGTCTGTCTGTCTGTCTGTCTGTCTGTCTGTCTGTCTGTCTGTCTGTCTGTGTCTGTCTGTCTGTCTGTCTGTCTGTCTGTCTGTCTGTCTGTCCGGGCAAACAAATGGGTAGTTAAGTGTCTAGGGTTTAGGGTTAGTAATTTTTATGGACAGTTGAAAAGCAGTTGAAAAATAATTACGTGGCTGTTTCTAGCTACTTAAAAAACAGCATTTATGTGGCTTTTTTCTCTTATGTGGTTAAAATTATCTAAAATTTAGCCATACAAGTAATAAGATTGATGCAAAGAAGCCACTTAAATACCCATTCGTGAGAACGTCCGTCTGTCCGTCCGTCCATCCTGCTGCCCGCCCGCTCACCCACCTGCCTGCCTGCCTGTCTGTCTGTCACATATTTAAATAATAAATTGATTTTGGGAGACAGATTCACAAAAGCTGTAAGCTTTCTTCTGAATCCCTTTCATAATTGAATATACATGTGTTAACTAATACGTGATATTTTCAATGTAATTGTATACTATTTGTGAATAAAATATGTAAAAAAAAATATCTGCGGGTACAGAACGTTGACAATTACATTTTTTTGAAAACAGCATTCCCTAAGAGAAAGAGTGCTTTGACCTTTAAACATGTGTCTAGATGGAATACATCATTGTCTGATGTCTGTACATATGTATTATATCTATCTTCTAGCATAAAAAACATTAAATCTAGGAGGCAATGTAGACAAAGTAGTTTTTTAATGAGAATATAAGAACAATACTTTCATTTTATTGCATTTTAAACACTGGATTTCTGAGACTAAAACAGGAACTAAGGAACAGTAAATTTATTTAAACTATTGTCTGCCTTTCATTCCCCCATCTAAATCATTGATATGGAGCTTCTGCAGTGATTGTATAACAAAACTTATATTTCAATTTCCAGACTTGCCACATGTAAAACATCTTGATTAATGTTATTCAGTTTAATCTACGAACGATAGAAGAATTACTAATTCTATATATTTTGAATTGCAAATGATTGAGTACTGTTGTACCTATATACTGACACTAGTCACACCAGCGCTTTAGTGAACTGACACAGTTCTGTGAGTATCCATTTGTAACACAATGCATCTGCAGGTATGTCTTTACACATTAACTAATACTTAGAGTACATACCTGAATAGGTGGTAACCAGGGAAGACTTTTGTACCAAAGACAGTCTTATGTACCCATGGAAGACTTTTGTACCAAAGAAAGTCTAATGTACCCAGGGCAGACTTTTGTATCAAAGACGGTCTTACGTACCCAGGGAAGACTTTTGTGCCAAAGACAGTCTTATGTACCCAGGGAAGACTTTTGTACCAAAGACAGTCTTATGTACCCAATGAAGACTTTTGTATCAAAGACAGTCTTATGTACCCAGGGAAAACTTTTGTATCAAAGACAGTCTTATGTACCCAGTCTTATGTAACCAGGGAAGACTTTTTTATCAAGGACAGTCTTTTGTACGCAGAAAGACTTTTGTATCAAAGACACTTATGTACCCACGGAAGACTTTTGTACCAAAGAGTCTAATGTACCAAGGGAACACTTTTGTATAATAGACATATTTTTGTACCCAGGGAAGACTTTTGTATCAAAGACAGTCTTATGTACCAAGGGAAGACTTTTGTACTAAAGACAGATTTTTGTTCCCAGGGAAGACTTTTGTATCAACAACAGCTTTTTGTACCCAGGGAAGACTTTTGTATCAAAGACAGATTTTTGTACCCAGGGAACACTTTTGTATCAAAGACAGATTTTTGTACCCAGGGAACACTTTTGTATCAAAGACAGCTTTTAGTACCCAGAGAAGACTTTTATATCAAAGACAGTCTTATGTACCCAGGTAAGATTTTTGTATCAAAGACAGACTTATTTACCAAGGGAAGACTTCTGTATCAAAGACAGACTTTTGTACCCAGGGAAGACTTTTGTATCAAAGACATTTTTGTACCCAGGAAAGACTTTTGTACCAAAGACTTATGTACACAGGGAAGACTACTGAACCACGGACAGACTTATGTACCCAGAGAAGACTTTTGTGCGAAAGACAGATTTTTGTACCACAGTCTTATATACACAAGAAAGACTATTAAACCACAGACAGACTTATGTACCCAGAGAAGACTTGTACGAAAGACAGATTGACATGTATATACCAAGGTACGTCTTCTGTACCAAGGACAGATTTACATGTTTGTACCCAGGAAAGGCTTCTGTACCAAGCACAGATTTATATGTATGTACCCAAGAGGTTTCTGTACAAATGACAGATTTACATGTATATACCCAGGTAAGTCTTCTGTACCAAAAACAGATTTACATGTATGTACCCAGCGAAGGCTTCTGTACCAAGCACAGATTTATATGTATGTACCCAAGAGGCTTCTGTACAAATGACAGATTTACATGTATATACCCAGGTAAGTCTTCTGTACCAAGGACAGATTTACATGTATGCACCCAGGGAAGGCTTCTGTACCAAGGACAGATTTACATGTATCTACCCAGGGAATGCTTCTGTACAAAGGACAGAGTTACATGTATATACCCAGGTAAGTCTTCTGTACCAAGGACAGATTTACATGTATGTACACAGAGAAGGCTTCTATACCAAGGACAGATTTACATATATGGACCCAGGGAAGGCTTCTGTACCAAGGACAGATTTACATGTATGTACCTAGGTAAATCTCCTGTACAAAGGACACATTTGCATGTATGTACCCTTGTAAGTCTTCGGTACAAAGGACAGATTTACAAGTATGTACCAAGGGAAGGCTTCTATACAAAAGACAGAGTTACATATATGTTACTATATAAAGTACCAAAGGAAGGCTTCTGTAACAAGGACAGATTTACATGTATGTACATAGGGAAGGCTTCTATACAAAGGACAGATTTACATATATGTTACTATACAATGTACCAAAGGAAGGCTTCTGTACCAAGGACAGATTTACATGTATGTACCCAGGGAAGGCTTCTATACAAAGGACAGATATACATATATGTTACTATAAAATGTACCCAGGGAAAGCTTCTGTACCAAGCACAGATTTATATGTATGTACCCATGAAGGCATCTGTACCAACAACAAATTTACGTGTAGGTACCCAGGGAAGACTTCTGTACCAAGGACAGATTTAGATAAATGTATCCAGGGAAGGCTTCTGTACCAAGCACAGATTTATATGTATGTACCCAGGAAAGTTTTCTGTACAAATGACAGATTTACATGTATATACCCAGGTAAGTCTTCTGTACCAAGGACAGATTTACATGTATATACACAGAGAAGGCTTCTATACCAAGGACAGATTTACATGTATGGACCCAGGGAAGGCTTCTGTACCAAGGACAGATTTACATGTATGTACCTAGGTAAATCTCCTGTACAAAGGACACATTTGCATGTATGTACCCTTGTAAGTCTTCGGTACAAAGGACAGATTTACAAGTATGTACCAAGGGAAGGCTTCTATACAAAAGACAGAGTTACATATATGTTACTATATAAAGTACCAAAGGAAGGCTTCTGTAACAAGGACAGATTTACATGTATGTACATAGGGAAGGTTTCTATACAAAGGACAGATTTACATATATGTTACTATACAATGTACCAAAGGAAGGCTTCTGTACCAAGGACAGATTTACATGTATGTACCCAGGGAAGGCTTCTATACAAAGGACAGATATACATATATGTTACTATAAAATGTACCCAGGGAAAGCTTCTGTACCAAGCACAGATTTATATGTATGTACCCATGAAGGCATCTATACCAACAACAAATTTACGTGTAGGTACCCAGGGAAGACTTCTGTACCAAGGACAGATTTAGATAAATGTATCCAGGGAAGGCTTCTGTACCAAGCACAGATTTATATGTATGTACCCAGGAAAGTTTTCTGTACAAATGACAGATTTACATGTATATACACAGAGAAGGCTTCTATACCAAGGACAGATTTACATGTATGGACCCAGGGAAGGCTTCTGTACCAAGGACAGATTTACATGTATATACCCAGGTAAGTCTTCTATACCAAGGACAGATTTACATGTATGGACCCAGGGAAGGCTTCTGTACCAAGGACAGATTTACATGTATATACCCAGGTAAGTCTTCTATACCAAGGACAGATTTACATGTATGCACCCAGGGAAGGCTTCTATACCAAGGACAGATTTACATGTATATACCCAGGTAAGTCTTCTATACCAAGGACAGATTTACATATATGGACCCAGGGAAGGCTTCTGTACCAAGGACAGATTTACATGTATGTACCTAGGTAAATCTCCTGTACAAAGGACACATTTGCATGTATGTACCCTTGTAAGTCTTCGGTACAAAGGACAGATTTACAAGTATGTACCAAGGGAAGGCTTCTATACAAAAGACAGAGTTACATATATGTTACTATATAAAGTACCAAAGGAAGGCTTCTGTAACAAGGACAGATTTACATGTATGTACATAGGGAAGGCTTCTATACAAAGGACAGATTTACATATATGTTACTATACAATGTACCAAAGGAAGGCTTCTGTACCAAGGACAGATTTACATGTATGTACCCAGGGAAGGCTTCTATACAGAGGACAGATATACATATATGTTACTATAAAATGTACCCAGGGAAAGCTTCTGTACCAAGCACAGATTTATATGTATGTACCCATGAAGGCATCTGTACCAACAATAAATTTACGTGTAGGTACCCAGGGAAGACTTCTGTACCAAGGACAGATTTAGATAAATGTATCCAGGGAAGGCTTCTGTACCAAGCACAGATTTATATGTATGTACCCAGGAAAGTTTTCTGTACAAATGACAGATTTACATGTATATACCAAGGTAAGTCTTCTGTACCAAGGACAGATTTACATGTATGTACCCAGGTAAGTCTTCTGTAACAAGGACAGATTTACATGTATGTACCAAGGGAAAGCTTCTGTACCAAGCACAGATTTACATGTATGTACCCAGGGAAAGCTTCTGACATTCTCCCTAGTTCAGTCAATAAAGTTATTTTGTGTTTGGGTTTTTACACCTAGAACGTTTTTACAATATTGAAGATGAACCCTTTCTATTACTTTCGCTTCATTAAAACCCCAGACTTCTGCTCCATAGTTTAAAATAGATAGAATAAGTCTATCAAACAAGTCTAACATATGACTTACTTTTATGTCAGTTAATTTATATATATATAAGATTTTAATTAATAAATTGCCTTAAGAGCTTGTCCAGCTAATGCTGTGTGCATTTCAGCAAATGACCCACCTGTTGTAAAAACAATTCCTAAATATGTAAATTTCTTAATTATTTCAACTTCTAAACCATCATAGTATTACATATACAATAAATCCCTTCAGTTTCTTCCCCCATTTTTGAAGATCATAACTTTTGTTTTGTTAACATTAACTTTAAGGTTCCACCTATGGCAACACTCTTGTAATAAATTCAATCCCTCCTGCAACACCTTGTCCATTTCTAAAAAAAAACAAGCATCATCTGCGTATAAAATATTAAACATAATTTTAAAAACCCCAGATCAACCCCGCTTTATCCTTTTAATAACACAGTCTCCTCAATATCATTCAGATTGAGATACATCGAAAACAAAAATAGTGAGAGACATTCACCTCGACCGACCTCATGAAAATATGTGTATTGCTCACTTAATTTATCGTCATATTTAACTTTTGATTTAACGTTTTCGTACATTGACTTAATAACTTCTAGTATATTCCCTGGTACCCCTAGTTTTATTAATTTGTACCATAAAATATCTCTTACAACAAAGTCAAATGCTTTAGTGAAGTCTATAAATGCTACATATAGTTTTAATATTTTCATTTAACAAATGTGTAATTATACCATTTAAGATAAAAACTCTATCAGTGGTTCCCATATATTTTCTAAAACTCACCTGAGCTTCTATGTAAACATGATACTAATTTCAGCCCAATTGTTCAGTCTATTGTTTAAAATACGAGTAAACAGTTTACCTTATTAACTTAAGAGTGTTATACTGTGATCATTTTCAGGATTATTAATATCCCCCTTTTTATGCAACGGAATGACCCTCTGTCCACTTTTCTGGAAAATATCTTTTATTAAAAGCCTCTGTATTAGAGGTGTCCAAAGGTGTCTATATGAAGTAAAGGGTTAAGTAATTTATTGAGCAATGTACTTAAATAACTAATGAAATATTTATTACCAAATCTAAAAAATTCATTTAATACCAAATCTGGTCCACCTGACCTTTTAGTGTATATTAATTTATTTTAGCTCTGTTGCGGCGAAAGCTCATAGGTTATATAAACCGCTCGCGAATCCGCTTCCTGGGTAGAACCAGTACTGAGTGTTACTTTATAAGAAGCATCGGGTCGAGCTGGGGATCTAACCAGCAACCTCTGGCATGAGCAGCCAACACTCTATCCATAACACTACCACCCAGACATCTGTCCTATTAAGACTCAATTCCTTGCATGCTTTGTTAATTTCTATATATGTGTAGTCTGCTGTCTAGCTCTTCAAACATAATTAGAATTTTATTATTTAAATACCTTTCATTAAAAAATAAAACGTCTTCATCTGGTTGGAAAACTCAGATTGTGGGTTGTTAGCAGCTTTAAAATATTCGGAAAATGAGATGTATTTAGAGACTTAGAATCATTTAGTGTACTCAAACCTTTTAACATTTTCCAATATTATTTTTTGTAATGCATATCTTCTAGTTTTTTAGTTTGACACTTATTATAATCACTCTTTTTAATTCTTATAATTTTTTTATAATCACTTCTTGCTTTTACAAATTTACAACTATTTTCCTCACTTTTATCCTCCCTATACTTATTTAAAAGGTCATAAAACTCATTTTGTTACTCTTTGCACTTATGACAAACCATGGTTGCGATTTTGAGTCTGCATTTGAATTAATATTATTTTATCACTTTTATGTGTAAATAGAGGGCCACAAATTTCTTCAAATATTTGATAAAAACTATTTACATTATTATCAGTGTCACAATCAGAAATGTGTTTGTAAAAATCATTTTCTATATTCAACAATTTATTTTTGAAATGTTCGGGGTTAGACATATATACCAAGAGCAGACACTTGTACCCAAGGTAACACATAAAAAAAAAATATGTAACTAGGGTTAGACTTATGTACATATGATAGACTTTGAACTGAGGGTTAGACATATGTACATATGTGTACTTTGTACTGAGGGTTAAACATATGTACATATGATAGACTATGTACTGAGGGTTGGACATATGTACCCAGGATTAGACATATGAACCTAGGATAGACATTTGCACCCAGGATTAGACATATGAGCCTAGGAAAGACATTTGCACCCAGGATTAGACATATGTACCTAGGATAGACATTTGCACCCAAGATTAGACATATGTACCTAGGACAGATATTTGCACCAAGGGTTAGGCATATATATCTAGGATAGACACTAATACCCAGGGTTAGACAGATGCACCTACAATAGACAATGCATCCAGGTTTAGGCATATATACCTAGGATAGACACTGATACCCAGGGTTAGACATATGTGCCTAGGACAGACATTTGCACCCAGGATTAGACATATGTACCTAGGAAAGACATTTGCACCCAGGATTAGACATATGTGCCTAGGATAGACATTTGCACCCAGCATTAGACATAGATACCTAGGATAGACATGTGCATCCAGGGTTAGACTTATGTACCTAGGACAAACATTTGCACCCAGGATTAGGCATATATACCTAGGATAGACATTTGAATCCAGGTTAGACATATGTACCTAGGACAGACATTTGCACCCAAGATTAGGCATATATACCTAGGATAGACAGATACCCTGGGTTAGACATTATGTACCTAGGAAAGACATTTGCACCCAGGATTAGACATATGTACCTAGGATAGACATTTGCACCCAGCATTAGACATATATACCTAGGATAGACATTTGCATCCAGGGTTAGACATATGTACCTAGGACAAACATTTGCACCCAGGATTAGGCATATATACCTAGGATAGACATTTGAATCCAGGTTAGACATATGTACCTATGACAGACATTTGCACCCAGGATTAGGCATATATACCTAGGATAGACACTGATACCCAGGGTTAGACATATGTACCTAGGACAGACATTTGCACCCAGGATTATGCATAAATACCTAGGATAGACACTGATACCCAGGGTTAGACATATGTATCCAGGGTAAACACTTGTACCAAGGTTAAAAGGCATATGTACCTAGGAATGACACTGATACCCAGGGTTAGACATATGTACCAAGGACAGACATTTGCACCCAGGATTTGGCGTATATACCTAGGATAGACACTGATACCCAGGGTTAGACATACGTACCTAGGACAGACATTTGCACCCAGTATTAGGCATATATACCTAGCATAGACACTGATACCCAGGGTTTGACATATATACCTAGGATAGACATTTGCACCCAGGATTAGGCATATATACATAGGATAGACACTGATACCCAGGGTTAGACATATGCACCTACAATAGACAATGCATATAGGTTAGACATATGTACCTAGGATAGACATTTGCACCCAGGATTAGGCATATATACCTAGGATAGACACTGATACCCAGGGTTAGACATATGTACCTAGGACAGACATTTGCACCCAGGATTAGGCATATATACCTAGGATAGACACTGATACCCAGGGTTAGACATATGTATCTAGGGTAGACACTTGTACCAAGGTTAATAGGCATATGTACCTAGGGTAGACATTTGAACCAAGGGTTAGGCATATGTATTTAAGGTAGACATTTGTACCCAATGTTCTACATATGTACTTAGGTATATACCAAGGGTTAAATGTGTGTTCCTAGAGTTAAACATATGTACCTAGGGTAGACATTTGTACCAAGTGTTATACATATGTACCTAGGGTAGACATTTGTACCAAGTGTTATACATATGTACCTAGGGTAGACATTTGTACCCAGGGTTAAACGTATGTACCATGGTTATTTATTTTACCCACCTCACAATAAACAATATCTGCACCATACTGCAGGGCAAGAAGTCTGGTTGGCAGGGTACCAATCCGTACCATGGGGGCCAGGATCACCTTGTTCCTATAGTCCAGTCGCTTGGTAATACCAGCCATGCTAAAACATAATAAAACATTGTAAAAATAAAATACTGATGAGGGAGAGATGAGAAAAATGAGAGATATTGTGGATATAGAGAGTGTGAGGAATGGAATGAAAACAGGAAAGGAATGGCATTGAATTGTGGGAAACAAAAATTGGAAGAGGGAGGAAATATATTATAGGAACAAAATGGGAAACAATAAATCACAGGATCATATCACATAAACCGGTAAAATGAAAAATTAGTAAATAGTTTAAAAATTTTGTTTGTGGATTAATAAAGTTTACATTAAAAAAAAATCTTCTTTTTTCTTCTCAATCAGTTTTTTAATTGACTGCTATGTCAGACATTGATGTGGAATAAATCCATTCATGTATAAGGTTAGTGCAGTTTTATCCACAACAACGTATTTCATCCTTTAGAGCCTCATGGAATATTTAATTTCCATATAATGACATCATCAAGTCATGTGATCGAAATCACCTTACAACTTTTTTTTTCAAGAATTTTGTGGCAACCTTGGTCTAATATTAATAATAAAGAAATTAAGCATGTAACTGATATTTTTGTATAGAGAATTATTATGTAATATTTATTTAAACATTCTATACCTGCATTTTGTGTCAACTTCCATTTTGCATCAATATATTTACCAGTTTTTTGAAAATATATTTACCACAGTTTCTTGAAGACTGAAAACCCCAACAGCACCATACATGTTCAATATCTTTAAAATTCAAAAGTTTCTTTTCAAGTTTACAATATGGGCTATAGAAGGCAGCTTTGTAGACGCACTGAGGCAACAGTATGGCGCAGTTGCTCCTCAATATATTTGGATGTTTAAAAGTAAAAAAAAAGTAAAGAATTAAAGCATGATTTTCGCAGTCAAGTTGCAAGTAAAATGAAAGGAAAGAAGATCTCAACAACATAACTACCGGTAATCCTCTTGTTTAACCCTTTACTTCATATAGACGCCTTTGGACACCTAATATAGAAGGCTTTTGAATTATTGGGTGAATTATGTTTATATTAACTGACAGAGTAGAAAACAGTGCAGGAAATGTTCAGATTGCTCGTTACAAGCAATCTGAACTCTTCCTGCACTGTTTTCAAAGGCCTTCTGTGATTGGTGCGGGAAAACGCATATCTATGGAATAAAGGGTTAATTATATGTTTTTTAAGTTTAAAGTTTTCAGTATATTTCTGTCTATGTTTTTTAAACCATAATGGTATTTTATGGGACATTACATATATATGCTAATAATGTTGTGTCTTATTTACTGTTTTTCTCAATAAAATCTTTTATTGCATCTGAGAAAGTGTAGTTACAGCAAATCTGCTTTGATAAATGCTTGTTTTAGAACATTTCTTTAAATATACACAGTGGTGAATAATGACATCATTAAGTCATGTGATTGAAATCATCATACAACTTTTTCCCCAAGAATTTTGGGGTCACCTTGTTCTAATATGAATAATGCCAATATATTCCATTTAAAATTTTCTGTTTAAAAAACAAAACATTTCTTAATAAAAATTTCAATATTTTTCATTTTTAACATGTAATAATTTCAATTCAGAAGAAAAAATTAACTAATCGATAACTGGAAATAGTCAACAATTTTTATCAGCTTTACTTTGGTATGAAGGTATCATTTAAAAATCGCCATTAAATATATCAATGCAAAACCAATGTTGACATTAGATGCTTGTATTTATTGGTAATGTACAATTAACATGTGGTTCTGTGATAATTTCAAACTCATAGTTTAACAAATTTCTACACCGAGATACTTTAAAAACACAAAACTCCAATTTGGCATGTCTGGGATGAGTTGGATAGACGCATTAACGCTCATTAGCAACCACCGAGAAACGTAAATGAGCTTTCCAATGCCTTAGGCTAGGAGTGGAACAACATTTCTCAACACTGTATTGCAAATATTGTTCTTTCAACAAGGTAGGTATGTGTTGCCTACATTACTGTAAATGGTAGTTGCAACTGCTACTAATTGCAAAGTTGGTGATTTAGGGTATCCCTGTTTGAAGTGTTAATTCTCAGGAATTTGATAATATTTTCCAATAAAATTCACACACTTTGTGTGGCTTATATGTATATTTATTGTTGCCAATTTTTTTAGTTTAGTTTTGTAAAATTTTGGATTTTTTAAAGTCCCTCAGTGTATAAAAAGGGTACTTCTCTGGAACCTCTATAATTTCTGACATATGCAGTAGGTAGCTATATTTAACTTTTATCCTTGACCTGTATTGTATGTTTTGAGCAAAATTGATATTCTCGAAAGTGATCGAATTCAGTTTTCGGCACCATACCAAAATTATTAAATTATAACAAATGTTCAAAGAGTTATTATAGAAATATGATGGTGTTACCAGTTTTAGATCACTTTAAAATTGCCACTAAATATTTCAATGTAAAAGAGATGCCAATACCAACTGCTTGTATAACTATAAGATAATAATTTTCTACCAAAACGATAACAAATGCATGCCCATTGACATCACCATTCATGTAAGATCACAGTTACCCTCAATATACTTCTAACAAAATGGCAACACCTGATTTTGATCACATGACTGGATGATGCAATGTGTCACACTAAAATGACTTGAGGCTGCAGAAGTGCAAATTAATGAAACCAGACAAAACTGCACTAAATTTCACATGAATAAATATATCTAAATGAGTTTAATCCATAACAATATCCATTCACTAAACAGCATGATATTTTTTAATTTTTCTATTATTTCTTAATAAAATATCATAGCAACCAAATAAAAACATTGGCTTTAGAAAATGTATCTTTTTTCTTATTTTATACTTTATAAATCACTTTTGACCTTGACCTGTATTGCATCAGTTTTCAGCAGACATGGTTGGAATAGATATTCCTAAACAAACCTAGCTTTTGTCAAGATTTTATGTAAACTGAAAAATAGACATAGTGAGAAATACATTTTTTCAGGTCTGTATCATAAAATGACTTTCTTACTTGTATCGGAAGCATTATTTTTGATATTTTTCATTGAATTCAATGACCTCATGGATACTATTTGTAAATATTACCAACTTTTTATGGCGCCGACTTTTAGACCGGGTTTCTCAAATTTGTTAACATCCGGTAGACAGTCATATTTTTTCTTCAATTTATGTACAAAATAAACTATTTCAAGAGGGGATTTTATTCTAGCTGTGTTGAAATAAGATGCTGAGAAAACCCTTTACGATTTCATTGTTTTGCTTACTTGCATAAAGCCCTTACTAAACACTGTGATCTATTTCTAGTTGTCTTGATCTGAGAAATGGCCGTAACACACTTTATTAAGTGTTTCGTTCCGATTGATTGCATACATACTACATAGACTTCAAGTGATTGGGAGGTAAATGAATCAACTGAAAGGTAATGCTGACACCTTGGTCAGTAGTCGATTTTATATCTTGTGAAAAACAATTGGATCAAGAAATTTCACAGGACACTGCTTTCTATATTGAGGCGGAGTAACCTTCAAATGACTCATTCTGATTGGCTTACCAGTACACACCTCCAGTTCCGCTTGCAAGTGATTGTCAAGTCTATGAAATAGGTCAATTGATCGCAGGGTCATTTGTTTAATTACTGATGGGATTATCTAACAGTAGTCACAACGGTTCGGAAGACATGTCTGGCCACTTAAGGGATGTCGCTAATCAACCAAATCTTTTGAAGGTATGTCGCATGTGACATGCGTTATGACTCTGGGGGAAACCCTGCCTTGTTAACTACACTGAGGCAAATAGAGGTACTTGGCTTGGTCAGAATCTCTGGAGGTATGAAATTTTGAAGAGATGTGACAGGACATCGTAAAATAGCACCAGCACAATTACAACCAAATATTTCTGCATGAGTTATGGACATCCAGTGTAATGTGGAGAATATATAGATATAATTACGTGATGAACACTGTTAATTTTGCATTTTGTTTAAATCCTTTTTCTCAACAATAAGAGGTCAAAATCAATTGGGCCGCTTGAAGCGCATTAAAATAATTTATGTTTGTACTTATTGGCATATATATAAAGAGACAGTTAGATCCTCTGGCGTATATAAAGAGACAGTCTTTTTATATACGCCAGAGGACCTGCCCACCCCCATTAAACGTTACTAGCTCCTGTGCACTAGCAAGCACATCAGATCAAATATAAGTTCAATTGGAAATATCAAGGTCTTATGTTATTCTTTGGAAATATTTTAAACAATTAATTCTTATTAAACATTTCTATACAACAGAAAACAAAACATATAGTCATTACTTATGCTTATACCTTCCAATATTTTTATGCAGCAATGAAATTTACGCAAAATTGTGTCAGCCTATGGGCGCAGACATTTTGATTTTAATCTCACTATTTCGGATAATTCGTACCATTACTATTGAACCATCTATTTAGAGGTTCTCCAAAATTTAAAGCAAGATTATATTGAGGTGCATATTACCGGGTTTCTAAAATCTCGGCTCTTTGTTGTAAGAACGGTGTTCTGAACATCAAAAAAATGAATGAATGAAAAACAAATTAATATCATCATTATGAAGATTTTTTTTATATCCGTTATATTGTAAAAAATAAGATATCAATATTTTTATTTTTTTGTTCATTTGTTATTGTTGTCTTTTTCAAGGAAGTCCTAATCTTTTTTTATACAGGAACTGTTTTAATCTCTCATTCATTCAATAACGACAAACATGCAATGTAGTGGCATTAAAAGTGTTCCCCACTTGTCCCATCGAAAACATATCTAAGTGGCTAAGTCACTCAAACCTATTTACATAACCTCTGACCTGACTGGAAACCATCTACTGTGGTCATGGCAACAGTAGTTGGTTGGAGATTGTTCCAAAGATGAAAAGTTCTCAGAAAAAAGAGAATTTAAAGGCATCACTATTAACATTGCATACATGTGATATATTCAGGACCCCAACCTGTGAGTCTAGTGATTATTAATTTTAAAGGCACATTCATGCCTAAAACAGGGAGGTTTATAACAGGGAGGTTTTAACATCTATTTTAACGTGTGATTTAAATCAACTTATAACAATGTACACATGTGGATAAATGGATTAATTCATTAGCATCATAATGATGTTTAGAATTAAGCAATTTACAACATTTAACAGGAAAAGAAGTTTCAAAAACACATATTTTCTTTGTTTATATCATACTTTATTTTTATGATTTCTGTCATTTTTCTTCTTATTTCTTCAATTGCTTCAATTGCTTCTATTACCAGATATACCAGTTATAGAACATTTCAATTGGATACTTTACGTTTAATTACACACACTGCAATTTTAAAAAGTCACTTGTTCAGTTTTGAAAAAGTGATACTTTGACTAATTATTGACTTTAGTTTATACTTATTTATTTTAGCTTGATTGCGATGAAAGCTCAGAGCTTATATGAACCACTCTCGAGTCCATTTCCTGGGTAGAACCAGTACTGAGTGTTGTTTAATGAGAGGCATCGGATCAACCGGGGGATCGAACTCGCAACCTCTGACATGAGCGGCTAACACTCTATCCATTAGACTACCGCCCTGCTCAATGATTATTGACGATGACACTGAAGGCAGTGAATTGTTTCACTATCAGCCTCTTCCACATACTTGTTTATACAAAAGTTGTCAGAATCATTGGTGCAGCTGCACAATTGATAAATATATAATATACTGTTTTTATCTACACTTTTTTAATTAGTGGTATCACATGATACTTTTGGAAGTGACAAGATACATTACATGTAGAGTGTAATATTGTGTTTTTTTATTCATAATCATCTATAACACTAAACAGAAATAATATAAAAAATTTCATTATTTATATATTTAAGAATTTCTAGCTTCCACTTCACTATGAATATTTTTCATTCTGGTCTTGTGCATTCAGCCTATAAAAATATATACACACCTTTCAAAACAGGCACCTTCTGTCTAGTCTCTGGACACAGAAACTCCAGGGATTAAAGAACACATTCATGGAATGACAACGTGTAATCATCTTTCCAACAACAGCTGGCACATAAATACATTCTCTGAATGCATTTTATATATTTCCTTAAGAATACAAACACATGTACAAAACATCAAAGACTGACCCACAAACATCAAACATCAATAAATTATTGATAAATTTAAGAAGTTTTTAGTTTTAAAAAATCAATTAGTTTCTCAAACATTCTTGTTATATTAGATTAAAATACATTACAAATACATGTATCGCTTCTATCTGTTTACTCACCAACGATTGTTTGCAGATCAGCAACTTACCAAACACTCATTTTTATATGATCTGTTCAGATCATTTGGTCTGCTATATTGGGCTTGGTTGAATGACCTGGTTTGTCATATAGATTGGATAGGAAAAAGATTTTGTTCCTTGTTAACTACACTGAGGCAAACAGAGGCACTTGGCTTGGTCAGAATCTCTGGAGGTATGAAATTTTGAAGAGATGTGACAGGACATTGTAAAATAGCACCAGCACAATTATAACCAAATATTTCTGCATGAGTTATGGACATCCAGTGTAATGTGGAGAATAGATAGATATAATTGTGTGGTGAACACTGTTAATTTTGCATTTTGTTTTAATCCTTTTTCTCAACAATAAGATGTCAAAATCAATTTGGCCACTCGAAGCGCATTAACCCTTTTCTTCATATAGACGCCTTTGGACACCTCTTATATAGACGCTTTTTGACACCTCTTATATAGATGACTTTGGACACCTCTAATATAGACGCCTTTGGACACCTAATGTAGTAGGCTTCTGAATTATTGGGTAAATTATGTTTATTTTAACTGACAGAGTGGAAAACAGTGCAGGAAGTGTTCAGATTGCTCATTACAAGCAATCTGAACTCTTCCTGCACTGTTTTCCAAGACCTTTTGTGATTGGTGCGGGAAAATGCATATCTATGGAGTAAAGGGTAGGTAAAATAATTTATGTTTGTACTTATTGTCCTATGAAACTGAGGTGGGGTGAGTGTTTGACCTCAATGGACCCATTATTACAAAGAAAGAAATACCCAGACATTTGTAATATTTTCAACATTTAATATAGCACATGAATAAAAAGTAATATCTCCTCTATGCAATTGCCAAATTTCATATTGATATTGAATACCGTTATGTAACAACAACGCTTGAAAATATGCAGTAATGGCCATCAGGAGCAGTACTCGATACAGACACAAAAATTGGCAATTAAATAGATGAAATATTACATTCTATTTCATATAGTTTTTATTCATGTGCTATATTAAATGTTGCCAATATTAAAAAAGTCTATATACTTTTAACACACCTTGTATGAACATTTAGGACATCAAATAAATGTTATGCTTTGTCAATTTTGAGAGCAATACAAAATTATATCTCAAATCTAATCAATAGCTCTTTTTGTTTCACTGATAAAAACATTGGTAAGAAATGTTGTAGAATGTTGTGTAATGACGTGTTATATCGTGTAATGACCCGTAATATCGTGTAATATCATGTAATGATGTGTAATATCGTGTAAAATAGTGTAATGACGTGTAATATCATGTAATGACATGTTATATCGTGTAACAATGTGTAATCTCATGTAATATCGTGTAATGACTTGTAATATCATGTAATGACATGTATCAGCCTGAGTAATGAGCTAATAAACATTTGCTGCACAATGATTTTTTTTTATTATTTACAATAATGTGTTACATACATTATACATTTATATTAAAAACTTAACATATTTGATAATGCTCATTTTACAAATACTGTTGATGATTAAAATCCATTGAATTTATATTGCATGTTTCTTTTGTTTGAACATGTTAAATTACAGGTGTTTTTGAGATGAAAATTCATTGTATTACCGATCATAAAGATACTGAATATAACAGAGAAGAACAATATATGAAATTGCTTTGCAAAAATATGTAATGTAAATTTGAGTATAGATTACAATAAAAAAATAAAAAAAAATTTATCACATGCTTTGTAATCCATTGGCGTCTTCAGAAATAAGTTTGTATTGTTTAATTTATCCCCGCAGTTCTTAATGTTATTTACAAGATCTTTTTTAGCTCGTCTTTATTTTAAAAAAAACAAAGATCCTCATTATTGTCATCGTCCCCCAGTTAAAGTTTTATGTTTATTTCAGCTTATTCTCTGTTTCTGAACAAACTACTGATGTCATAGTGACTTCATAAACATGTTCATATTAGGTTATAGAAAAAAATGTGTATAGCTAACTTACCTAAATTTCAATACTTTAGGTTTAAGTTTTTTGTTACCTTGGGTTTGATTTATTTTTTAAATCTATTTTATTTTCCGTAATACTATTGATTCTGTAAATTGATCCCCATTATGTTTAACTTGCCGTGCTCTTGTTTATACATTTATATTGTTCATTTGCTTCTGCAAAAGTTCAATGATGTCACAGATTGGTACGCCTTAAAGTACTATAAATTGCAGGATAGTCAATAGTCAATAGTCAATTCCGGGCTTTTTCATTAGTGTTTATCAGACCTGATTCAGGAGACATCAAGAACTGTGGTAAACTATTTACAGTCAAACCTGTGTAAGCAATCACCTCTATTAAGCAGCCACTTGTTTTAAGCAGCCAAATTTTCTATTTCCCATTTCTATGCTTTCAGAGCAAATTAACCTGTATTAAGCAACAACCTGTCTTAAAAGGTCAATTTTGCTCCTTCCATTGACTGGCTGCTTAAGACAGGTTTCACTGTATAAAAAATGAATTTTAATCAGGTACCTGTATATATACATATATATATGTGAAGATAACTATTTTTGAATAACCAAGATATAAATATACAGACCAGACTACGATGAGTGCGCCTAGCTACAATGCAAATCATAGATACAATATCAAGGCCTCTGCCAAACCAATAAATTTGGTGTCAACCATGACTTATATAGATATATATATATATATATATATATATATATATATATATATATATATATATCATGGAAATATAAAAAAGAATCTCAGTTTTGATGAATATTATTCAAACATTAGGAAACATGAAGAACTGTTTTATTAATGGATAGAATCATATGATTTTGTGATTATGAATATTTCATTTATTGATTATATAAAATAATTTACAATACACATATTAATGAATCAAATGATTGCCGTCCAAATTTTTTTAGATATTTATTTTTTATGTGGCACCAATAATTTGCCATTTTATCTTGTTTTATAATGATCTTAAAATCGATTGTTGGTGGTATTTTGTGGACTGCCACCAGTGGCGCTGTTGGTTTTTAAAGTTTACAAAATAAGAAGTTTTGTCATTGTCAAATTCATGTCTACACCCCTATTGTTGGATTCAATGTGAAAACCATGGTGGTAACAAAAATTCAAATTATGGATATCATCGAATAAGATAAATATAATCAAATTTACATATAAAGATATCCATATTGAAATATTGATTTTAAGTGAATACTGTATAATAGTAAAACAGCGTCCCACAAGAAATACCTTATGCGACTTTCTTGTCATTGGTTCAGACACAAGCTTATTTAGTTTAAAATTTTTAACATTGGCACAGTCAAACGGGCACTGGATAGTTTTCCACCCCAACTCAATTATACAGGTTTTGAAAGGAATGTTAATCCTATTGTCCTTTCTAAATATATATATTATTTTGGACGTAATTTCCTTCCATTTTGAAATAATATTATGGATGGTTTATCCAGCCAACAATTGGGACAGTGGAATTAATGTTGACCTAAATGGAGCCAGACACTTATTTGCAATCAAAATGAGCCATTGTCTGCTTGGTGCAAAAGTGGCAACGTAATAGAACAGTCTATTGACTTATTTGCATGAAAGTGGATACATGTCATCTAATAAGCAACTGCAGGCTTTTAGATAATTGAAAAATATAATTATTGTAGTCAATATATGATATGCAGACTTCTTCAGCACTGGCATTTTCAAAGTTTACCAGCAGTTTAACAATATGTAGAGATATTTCCATGCTAATATTGGGCAGAAAACATAACAAAATATAGAGATATTTCTGTGCTAGTATAACAATATGTAGAGATATTTCTGTGCTAATATTGAGCAGAAAACATAACAATATGTAGAGATATTTCTGTGCTAATATTGTACAGAAAACATAACAATATGTAGTGATATTACTGTGCTAATATAACAATATGTAGAGATATTCCTGTGCTAATATTGGGCAGAAAACATAACAGTATGTAGAGATATTTCTGTGCTAATAGTGTACAGAAAACATAACAATAAGTAGAGATATTTCTGTGCTTATATTGGGCAGAAAACATAACAATATGTTGATATTTCTGTGCTAATATTGTACAGAAAACATAACAATATGTAGAGATATTTCTGTGCTAATATAACAATATGTAGAGATATTTCTGTGATAATATTGGGCAGAAAACATAACAGTATGTAAAGATACTTTTGTGCTTATATTGTACAGAAAACATAACAATATGTAGAGATATTTCTGTGCTAATATTAGGCAGAAAACATTACAATACATAGAGATATTTCTGTGCTGATATTGGGCAGAAAACATAAAAATATGAAGTGATATTTCTGTGCTAATATAACAATATGTAGAGATATTTCTGTGCTAATATTGTACAGAAAACATAACAATTTGTAGAGATATTTTCCTTGCTAATATAACAATATGTAGAGATATTTCTGTGCTAATATTGGGCAGAAAACATAACAATACATAGAGATATTTCTGTGCTAATATTGGGCAGAAAACATAACAATATGTTGATATTTCTTTGTGCTAATATTGGGCAGAAAACAAAACAACATGTAGAGATATTTCTGTTCTAATATTGAGCAGAAAACATAAAAATATGCAGATATATTTCTATGCAAATATTAAGAAGAAAACATAACAATACATAGAGATATTTCTGTGCTAATATTGGGCAGAAAACATAACAATATGTAGTGATATTTCTGTGCTAATATAACAATATGTAGAGATATTTATGTGCTTATATTGTACAGAAAACATAACAATATGTAGAGATATTTCTGTGCTAATATAACAATATGTAGAGATATTTCTGTGCTAATATTGTACAAAAAAAACAATACAATATGTAGTGGTATTTCTGTGATAATATAACAATATGTATAGATATGTCTGTGCTAATATTGTAGAGATATTTCTGTGCTAATATCACAATATGTAAAGATATTTCTGTGCTTATATTGGGCAGAAAACATAACCATACATAGAGATATTCTGTGCTTATATTGGGCAAAAAACATAACAATATATAGTGATATTCCTGTGCTAATATAACAATATGTAGAGATATTTCTGTGCTAATATTGTACAGAAAACATTACAATATGTAGTGATACTTCTGTGCTTATATAACAATATGTAGAGATATGTCTGTGCTAATATTGGGCAGAAGACATAACAATACATACAGATATTTCTGTGCTAATATTGGGCAGAAAACATAACAATATGTAGTGATATTTCTGTGCTAATATAACAATATGTAGAGATATTTCTGAGCTAATATTATACAGAAAACATAACAATATGTAAACATAATTCTGTGATAATATTGAGCAGAAAACATAACAATATGTAGAGATATTTCTGTGCTAATATTGGGCAGAAAACATAACAATATGTAGTGAAATTTCTGTGCTAATATAACAATATGTAGAGATATTTCTTTGCTTATATTGTACAGAAAACATAACAATACATAGAGATATTTCTGTGCTAATATTGGGCAGAAAACATAACACGACATAGAGATATTTCTGTGCTAATATTGGACAGAAAACAAAACACTATGTAGTGATTTTCTGTGCTAATATAACAATATGTAGAGATATTTCTGTGTTTATATTGTACAGAACACATAACAATACATAGAGATATTTTTGTGCTAATATAACAATATATAGAGATATTCCTGTGATTATATTGGGCAGAAAACATGACAATATGTAGAAATAACTCTCAGCTAATATTGGGCAGAAAACATAACAATGTGTAGAGATATTTCTGTGCTTATATTGTACAGACAACATAACAATACATAGAGATATTTCTTTGCTAATATTGTACAGAAAACATAACAATATGTAAAGATAGTTCTGTGCCAATATAACAATATGTAGAGATATTCCTGTGCTAATATAACAATATGTAAAGATATTCATGTGCTAATATTGGGCAGAAAACATGACAATATGTAGAGATATTTCTGTGCTAATATAACAATATGTAAAGATAATTCTGTGCTAATATTAGGCAGAAAACATAACAATACATAAAGATATTTCTGTGCTTATATTGGGCAGAGAACATGACAATATGTAGAGATAACTCTCTGCTAATATTGGGCAGAAATCATAATAATGTGTAGAGATATTTCTGTGCTTATATTGTACAGAAAACATAACAATACATAGAGATATTTCTGCGCTAATATTATACAGAAAACATAACAATACATAGAGATATTTCTGTGCTAATATTGAACAGAAAACATAACAATATGAAGAGATATTTCTGTGCTAATATAACAATATGTAGAGATATTCCTGTGCTAATATTGGGCAGAAAACATGACAGTATTTAGAGATATTTCTGTGCTAATATAACAATATGTAAAGATAATTCTGTGCTAATATTAGGCAGAAAACATAACAATACATAAAGATATTTCTGTGCTAATATTGGGCAGAAGACATAACAATACATAGAGATATTTCTGTGCTAATATTGGGCAGAAAACATAACAATATGTAGTGATATTTCTGTGCTAATATAACAATATGTAAAGATAATTCTGTGCTAATATTAGGCAGAAAACATAACAATACATAAAGATATTTCTGTGCTAATATTGGGCAGAAAACATAACAATACATAGAGATATTTCTGTGCTAATATTGGGCAGAAAACATAACAGCATGTAGTGATATTTATGTGCTAATATACCAATATGTAGAGATATTCCTGTGCTAAAACTGTGCAGAAAACATAACAATAATTATGTAGAGATAACTCTGTGCTAATGTGAGGCAAAAAATATAACAGTGTGTAAAGATATTTCTGTGCTAATATAACAATATGTAGAAATATTTCTGTGCTAATATTGGGCAGAAAACATAACAATATGTTGATATTTCTTTGTGCTAATATTGGGCAGAAAACAAAACAACATGTAGAGATATTTCTGTTCTAATATTGAGCAGAAAACATAAAAATATGCAGATATATTTCTATGCAAATATTAAGAAGAAAACATAACAATACATAGAGATATTTCTGTGCTAATATTGGGCAGAAAACAAAACAATATGTAGAGATATTTCTGTTCTAATATTGGGTAGAAAACATAACAATATGAAGAGATATTTCTGTGCTAATATTGGGCAGAAAACATAACAATATGTAGAGATATTTCTGTGCTAATATTAATATTGGGCAGAAAACATAACAATGAAATCCATACAATACTTATAAATATACAAGAGTTGAAACTAGTTTGACATAACTTACATTAATGGGTGTTGGACTATTTTTTATTTTATGCCTCCTGAGACTGTTATGGACAGTAAGCCGAATGTCCATCCGTGCCTCATTTAATCAAGACCTCTACAGTTCAAACAGTATAAATTTATCACGATTTATATATATTTTTTAATGTTATACATACTAACTATAATGTTTTTTACTGTTTACCGAATGAAGGTGGACATTTGTTTGCAGGTGAATAAAAGTTTGTGTTACACATATCTACACATAGACGCTGGCAATAATTCTGTATGGAATTAAGCCAGCATTACAAAATTTATGTCACGATCATCTACACTTGTTGTCGATAATGTATGCAAAGTATCAGGTAAATCACCTGAAAACTGTGAAGTAATTGGCTCCACATGAACTACTTTATGGTAAATACAGCAATGTCAAGGGCAATAACTCTGTATGGAATTAAGTCAGTGTCAAATTAGCCTCACATTTAAGAATAGTGTTCATAATAATGTCGTCCCTATTGAAAAGGGCCAGCAGCAATGGGCTGGGTGAGCAACCAGCAGCATCAGAAAAAACCCAAGTGCTTCCACTGGGATTCGAACGTTCGACCTCCCTCTTCTGAGGCAGATGCCTTAACCATTAGACTGCGGAAGACAGTCTATATCTACACTTAATGTTAATTATGTATGCAATGTATCAATCACATGAAAACTGTGAAAGTTATTAGTTCCACAATCCTGCATGATGGTAAATACAGAAGGTTTACTAACTGAAAGGGCACATCACAAAATTTACATCATCTACATCTAAACTTGATGTTGACCATGTATGCAAAATTTCAAGTCAATTGGCTGAAAGCTATAGTAGTAGTTTGTTCCACAAGTTGCCAACTGACCGAGACACACCGACACCTGAAAGTTATGGAAGTAGTTAATTGCACAAGTTGCTGGCTGACCAAGACACCTGAAAGAAATGGAAGTAGTTTGTTCCACAAGTTGCCGACTGACCGAGACACACCGACACCTGAAAGTTATGGAAGTAGTTTGTTGCACAAGTTGCCAGCTGACCAAGACACACCGACACTTGAAGGCGATGGAAGTAGTTTGTTTCACAAGTTGCCGACTGACTGAGACACACCGACACCTGAAAGTTATGAAAGTAGTTTGTTGCACAAGTTGCCGGCTGACCTAACACACCAACACCTGAAAGCTATGGAAGTAGTTTGTTCCATAAGTTGCTGGCTGACCGAGACACACCAGCACCTGAAAGCAATGGAAGTAGTTTGTTCCAGAAGTTGCCGACTGACAGACACACCGACACCTGAAAGCAATGAAGTAGTTTGTTCCACAAATTGCCGACTGACCGAGACACACCGACACCTGAAAGCAATGGAAGTAGTTTGTTCCAGAAGTTGCCGACTGACCGAGACACACCGACACCTGAAAGCAATGGAAGTAGTTTGTTCCACAAATTGCCGACTGACCGAGACACACCGACACCTGAAAGCAATGAAGTAGTTTGTTCCACAAATTGCCGAATGACCGAGACACACCGACACCTGAAAGCAATGGAAGTAGTTTGTTCCAGAAGTTGCCGACTGACCGAGACACACCGACACCTGAAAGCAATGAAGTAGTTTGTTCCACAAGTAGTTGACTGACCGAGACACACCGACACCTGAAAGCAATGGAAGTAGTTTGTTCCACAAGTTGGATACTGACTGAGACACACCGACACCTGAAAGTTATAGAAGTTGTTTGTTGCACAAGTTGCTGGCTGACCGAGACACACCGACACCTGAAGGCAACAGAAGTAGTTTGTTTCACAAGTTGCCGACTGACCGAGACACACCGACAGTCATTCCAATATCCCTTCTCGAGAGATCTCTCCTATATTGCCAACATTTTTTTGATCTTAGAAGTCAAAGTGCACATTTATATCAAACATCATATATTATAGATATTCTAATGTATTTTGTCTTTAGTGTAAAATTCTTTAATTTTGTTGAACATTCATTGGTTAGTATTGAGTATTGTGCTAAAAGATTGATGAATAAAACAGAAAAGGCTGACTTGTGTATTAATGAATTTCTCATTTAAAATAAGATAAACTACAAGGACAGAATCAACCATTATCTTCAGATGGAACCTTCCTCTCTGTGGGTCAACAACATTTTATAATCAACTGAACAGAAAGTAACAGTGATGTAACTTTCATACTTTGCATGGTAAAAAAATTGAATAAACAAAATCCAATTGATGACTGATTGATTGACTGAATATTTAGTGTAATTTTTATGCCATCGCAGGCTAACAGACGATCAGTTAACCGATCCGCTTTTTCCTGGGATCCTGAAAGGTTAACCAGTATTCGAGCATACCCCATCTCCGCAAGTAACTGATTATTTTCCCACTTGAATCAGCGGTGAGGGAAGAATGATAATGAGACACAATGTCATATATCAATCATCATGGAGACTTGCTGGGCGGTGATTCCAACCCACAACCCCTAGATCGACAGTTAGACGGGTAACCGACCGAGCTAATCAGACCCGGCATAAAAGAGATGAAAAAAACCAGATAGTTGACAGACAAATAACCATTACATAAGCCATGCTGGCTAGTGGAAGTAAGGTGAGCACCTATATGAGGGTATGCAGCATCCAGTCTTATGGATCCAGGTAGAACCTCCATCCTTCCACAAGTTACTGGCAACTCTTTGTCATAAAGTGTAAACCAGTCTAGGTTCAAATCCACAACTTCAGGGCAGCTCGAGATAACAAACACATTTATGTGCATGTAGATTACCAGAATATTATTTCAGTGAATACTATAGACAAGCCTCTACCAAACTTGGTATGTAAAATAAAGACTCAGCAACTGGGTAATGGTAAATATGTTTTATTCATTTGCGAAGCAGACTACAAGAATTACTTGGAAAATAGTCTAAACTCATGAGTACCAGACTGAACTGGTACAATAGAACATATACAATCAGTAACTATATATATAATAGTAATGCATACTAAATGACCGTAAGTTTTTAACATTTTAAACATGTTAGTCTCATTTTTATCATAGTAAGTATATTGTATATAATAACAGATTTTAATATATCTACAAAAACGTTATCTATTTATATTGTAAGTTGAACAATTCAAAGTTAATAATTTTGAGAAAAAAGAAGCACAATTGGATTTTTTAATGTCAAATTATGCACATTTTGGATTGCTATAAAAAGGTAATCGTACGTACATGAATACGTTTTCCTACATGCATTTCATGTACAATTATCATGAAATATTGGATGCATGGAAACATCTCATGTAAATTTCAATTTAATTTCACGAGAAATTCATGTACAAAAATTGCAATTTACATATACCTATTTGTTCATAAATTACTTTTTAAGTAATTTTTTAAATAAGTAACAATATAACCGTTTAATACATAATTATGTCATTGTAAAGTTATAAAAAATTACAATTTATAAATAGGAAATACTTATAACAATATTGTTTTTACTAAATTAAGTTTATTTTCAAAACCATTCAAATACTATCAAAAGTTTTCCTTTAACAGATCAATTTCATATAATATTTCAATTGTAATAAATGCAGCGGTAAATTCTGATTTTCCAATACATATTTGCAAATTGTACAACCATAGCATCACGAATGCTTTTATAATATAATTATAATAATAATCTATATATGTGGAAGACTGTGTATCAATTGTATGGCAATTCTTTGGTAAATTTCATTTAAAAATAGAGACACAGTCTAACCAAAAAAAAATCAACAAGGTTACAGGTTAAGAAAGATTAACTGTCAAAGTATACAAACATAACAAAAGTATCGTTAAATTGCTTCATCAAGGGGACAGGAATTAACGTTAGAGCCCCCTCTGGTGTCTTAAAAACTTCTTTGAGAACCCCCTTTTTTTTACTAAAATAGACGTATCCAAAAATATTATCATAGTCATTTTTATCAAACTTGCTTGCCATGACTGACATGGAACATTGGAAACCAGAAATAGTTGTAAACTAATGTAAATCCTTTTTCCTTGCTGTTTAAAATATCTTTCAACAAGAGTCTGTTTGTATTTGATAGTTAGTCTTGGTCAACAAGTAATAACATGATCATTCATATTAAACTAAACTAGTGTAGAAAAAAAGGTGAAAAACAGTGAAACAGTCAACTAATGCTTGTCTTCATAATGGAATTATTTAGTACGAAATGAAACTTTACGACAATTTCAATATATTAATGGTGCTAGGAATGTTTAGATGCAATACTGTATGAATAATACAATTCATGAAATTATAAACTGTATTCAAAATACATTCGTAATTCCTAACAAATAATATTATAACGTGCAAAAAAACTGAACAGAAGTTATTGCAGACAAAAAGTATTGACAAAGAATTCTAAAATGGGACTAGAGAAAAAGAACGAGAGAATAAAATAAACTATGAGAAAAGGAATAAAGAAATATAAAGAGCACCTTCTGAAACCAATCAATGTCTGTTGACAACAATCACACAAGACATTCTGAAACAATTAACATTTCCAATTATCTTTTGCTTCAATTATTACATTTTACATGAATCTTTATCTTTTCACATGTAATAAATGAAAAACAACATTTTGACAAAAAAAAAATACACAAAAAAATAACAAATATTAAATTTACAACTTAATACAAAATGCTGTATATAAAAATGTCACAGTTTTTAAATGCAAAATGAACACGAACACAAGTAAACTGTAAATCAGAAAGACGAATCTCCTAAATGCTTCCAAACCTTTACACAACCATTATCTGAATTGAAATTAAATTTGATAGGAACAAAACATTTAAATAAAAGTGTTTCTGACACAGAAAAACAATATGATAACAAATGAACCTACATGCAATATTCACAAATAACCCTGTTTGTATGTCAATTTTGTATGAAAGTATAAGCTAAATTGTAAAAAGAGAACAAGAAAAGAGAAAAAAAGTAAAGAAAAAAAGTAAGCTATCATATATATATCTTAGAGACATAACTATACGCTCACCGTACATTCATTCTTCAAAATTATAATCTATAATTATCGCAATTCTTTTGTTTTTAATTACATATATCCAGATTCCATGAAAGTTTCAAAGTTGAAAATGCCACTTATTTTTCTTTCCTCCACTCATTCCTTTGAGGAATATGAGATTAATAATGTATGTAAATTTCTATGTAAACTTTGAATTTATTTAGATATTCAAGAAAATTTAAAACAGGCAATTTTTGTAATCTTGTGGTTATAAAAACATAATAAAACACCAGCATTTATAACTGTATTCTTGTCACAGGCCCAATCACACTTCCCAATTATCACAGCATTGAAATTTAGAAACAGAAGACATGCACAAAAATGGCAGGCAATTTGGAGGGAGGGCACTCTTCTGTCTACAGTGAATGTTTAAGAGTTACTCCCCTTTCTTTAAAAAAACATTGACAGTTTACCAACAGTAGTTATGAGGTATATAATTAAAAAAATACTCAACCTGATAATTTGAAAGAACTAATGTCACAAAACATGTCACCAAATTTATAATATACACAAAATCAATCAAAGAACTATGACATGTGAAAACACATTCTCAACCAAGTCTAAAATGAAGGCCATTGTGGGCAATACCTAACAATCTTCATTAGCATGGAACCAGCAGCAAACACAAATGAATGAAGATGCATGCTTGAAAAAGCATTTTTCTCAGATCAAAGTTCATTAATTTAGCCACCACACAATGCAACAGGACACATCCAAGAAGCCACATGTTTTTGGTATTTATAGATTTATTTACTTTATTCACAATAGTTATCAAAAAAAAAATATATGTCACAAATATGGACATTTTTTTCTGTTTAATTCAAACATACATAACAGAAATTTATAGATAGGGTAAAAATATTTTTTATAGACACTGAACTTTGCCCTAAGCATCAAGTTCATTCTTATTTTTTGTAAGAATGAATCCCAGTTTGTTGGCAACAATTAAGCCAACTGTTAAAAGCTAGAATGTTTGCCAATTTACTTGATATTTTGATATATTGATACTTTTTTTTTAATAATTTACATAGAATTTGAGTCGGTACTGGGTAAGTCTATCTGAAGGCCCTCAAATTTATATAAAATCAAATAAAGACAATGGTGCATTTTACTATATATGCTAGTTTACATTATACATCCACAGTTAGTTATACTATAAACATCATAAAATGTATCTATATCAATTAATAATAAATTTTCACATTTAACACTGTACCAAATTTCATTTGGTATAAACACTGCATTCATATAACAGTTACAAGAGTCTAGTCTAGTCTCTATATCAATAAATGCTGAACATCTGTGCCACAGTAACAACAAAATACATAAACCAAAAACATTAAAGTATCCTTCAAATCCAATGAAAAAATCCAGCAACAGGCATTGTGTCACATCTTGATTTAAAATACACACTTCCTCTCACCTAAATTACCTTCACATAAGGTAAACCTTAGACACATTTGAGCACCCATATTCTAAAAAAAAACTTTTATTTACATGAATGGTGCAGCATATCTTTCTCTTAAAAATAAGATTTTATGTAAATTTCAGAAACTGGAATTCAAAGGACCCAACTAATGCTTTGTAGTAAACACATATGTAATATTCTTTAACACATATGCTATAATATTCAACTATATGTATATATATTTATATATTTATATGTTTAGAATTCAACTACATGTTACAATTAAACTACACATGTTTAGAATTCAACAACGGTTATGTAAGTAGTTATCTACACTATATAAAATGTTGAACAATATAATGTAAACTTGTTAAAAAGTACTGTGTAAGTTACGTCCCAAATTTACGCCATAAACAAATAAAAACATACGAAGACCATGCTTAGCATAACCTTCCCGTGTAACAAATATAACAAGTATTGTAGCTTTGAGAAAATGCGGTATTTACATTTTTGTACACTTCTACATACTGTTACAGCCGAATCCAACTTACATGATACACTTTCCTAATAAGAAATCTTAAGAAGTAAATTTATGAAAACAATGCGAATTCTCAAATCTTTCTTACATGACATAAATACATAGATTGTGATAGTGGACATAATTATTACATATACCTGTACATTATGAGAAGAACATATTATCTATACTTGAACATTATGAAAATAACATAATTATGAAGGAAACATAATTATGTATACTTGCACATTATGAAGAAAACATTTACTTGTACTTGTACATTATGAAGGGACATTATTATTTATACTTGTGCATTATGCATTTAATGTAAGAATATGAATATTCATTAATGGAATTACACTACCTAACTATAGTAGAGAGTACATTATAGTACAAACACATGTAAACTGATCTTATAATATAAGAAATTAAAAATATTTCTAGCTGTTAGCACTCAGACAAAATGGAAAATGAAAAAGCTATAGCTTTAACAACATTTTACAATACACTTAGCAATACTGTAGTCACCGATACTTATAATACAGCAGCTATCTTACAACAATTCGCTGTTTTTTATATTTGGATTTCTTTGATACGGGTTTTCACTTTTGTGACTTAAATTCTGGAGTAGCAACTGTCTTAACGTCTTCACACTTTTATTTGTATCACTATAAAAGAACAAAACAGTCCGTCATCTAGGACAGCTAGACTGTAGTCAAAATAATCATTGTCAGTATAACCCTAATCCTCTTTGCCATTATACTTCCTCTTTTCGCTTATTTTCTAACCTCTCCTCCATGCTTGCCACTCTGTCTCTATCATCAACACTTAACCGTGAAGGTGAAGCAGAGGGAGCAGGTGTACTGGATTTTGGGGTCAAGGTTACACTTGCAGCAGAAGACAATTTCTGTTGCTGGTACCGATCTACTTTGCCTTTATGAGCCTCAGTCTGACAGTGAGATTTGAACTCCATGACAGTAGACATTTTTTCTGTACACACTTTACATTCGTACTGGATCTGTTCTAGTTTCAGCGTGGCATTTATTCCCTCAGGGATTTTACCACCAGGGAAGCACATCATTTGCTGGTGCCCCACACAGGCATCCTTCGCCGGATACACCATCTGACATTTCTTACAAATGTAACCAACGTCCACTGTGGCTTCACGTGCACAGTTGTAATCGACATTACTGACGAGAGAGCGTAGACTCGATATTGATTTACAGTCCTGGGTATACTGACCTATCGTGGCCAGGGGTTCCATGAGTTTTGAACTGACATCCTTAATAGCTTGTTGCGGTATCTGTAACAGAGGTAGCGGCGTGCCGTACGTCATTGGATCATAGCCCAGAAGATGTTCTACACCTGTAAAAAAAAAAAATTCAAAGATTAAGCTTTGGTAAATATCTACATGTACAACAAATGTGAAATCAAAAAGTTAAAAAGGATTTTAATAAACCGAGATCTTTTATTCAATTATTATTTTTAGTTGTAGTTTTTATAAAACTTCCCATTGATCATTTGATAGACTTGGTTGTTTTGTTTTTTTTCATTCAAATAATGTTAATTTTCAAATTTATAATTGTGACATGGAAGAATATTTCAAATACAGTTTTAATTTATGATATTTAATACGTGAAAATAATTAGACAAAATAAAATTATCTAGAAATGGTAAAAATTAAGAAGGAGGAAGTTTCCTTATGTCACTCCCCATAGGGAGATTTTATAAATCTTTCTGAACACATTTAATTTCATGACAGAGTACAGACAAATATTTACAAAATCGTGTTTAAATGTTCAGAAGAAAACAAAATATTTATTAAAATATAAAAACAAACAACTAGTACCCATTTAGCCTCAATTAGGACTATGACAATAAGCCCTAGCAACCAGTAATTTAAAAAGACAACCAAGTTGTACTGAACATTTTTAAAAAACAATCAAACCAATTCTATCTATAAAGTTGTTTGACAATATATAACTTTTTGTTTAATTTTTTTAAATAATAACAAGCTTGCGATAATAGCACAACAAACCTTAGAGACACATTGTGTATCTACGCCATGTTAAGATCAACAGCCATAATGTTAATTGCAGACAATATAAGGATGAAATACTCTGCTCAAAACAGAAAAAAAACTGGAGTTTAATAGCAGGTAAAGTATCCTTTGAATAATCAAGTTTTAAGACTTAGTGTTCTTTGGCAGCTATATTTAACCTAGATTTAGCTCCATACTGCTATTGTCCCATCACTTTATCAATATTTCATGCCCTTACTGACCTGGCATAAATCCGGGCTGCATTGGGGGCATCGCTGGCATGCCTGGCATGAGCCCAGGTAGGCCAGGATACATGTACGGCAACATCCCAGGATCCACACCTGGTAACAACCCACCAAACGGAGAAAGCATGTTCATACCCTGAAGGTGTGCTGCATCTGCTGCAGATAAACCACCTTTTGTATCTTTCTTTGAAGAGCCTAAAGAAGAAGGGAGGTAAGTGTTAGATTACACACAGAGAACAAAATGGTTGTTATTTAAAAAGGAAATTAGCAGCAGATTGGAGTAGGAAATATTATCATTGTTATTTATATAACGACAATTTGAAAAGCTACTGATTGTATTATTTTCTTCCTTTCTCCTGAACTCATGGTACTAGATGTGACAATATACTACCATCACTTATAACGTATGAAAGCTATAAGCTTGACAATTCTCTGACATTACTATTCTCAAGGACAAAGTCTTCTTTTTATCCTCACTATTTCATATTTCTGGGGGTTTTTTTATTCTGTCCAAAAATCGTTTTCCTTTTCTTTTTTTTTAAATCTATTTATAATCATTAAATACTCAAAATATAAAAATTCTCTAAATAAATTTAATTACTTTGGAATAAAATCTATCAAATAACTGTAATGTGGTCATAGTTTTGCTCCACATGTTTAAGTCAACACAAGAATCTGTTTCACAAAAGTTTTAAATTCTAAAAACAAGAGCCAAGAAAGAAAGCCAATAACGTCAGTAGCCGTTCAATAATAAGTGTTCCTCACTGTCTTTACTAAAACATTACACTGTCACCATAGAGATATTCACTAGGTTTCTTCATAAAAGAAAGCTAGACATGCTTTACCTATGATGTCATTATGTGTAAATTGCAATAGTGCCTGTGATTGATGTACAAGCATTATTCTATTCCGTAATTATTGACATTTGTATGTAGAACATAAGTTTGTTTTTTTTTCTCCTTTTGTCTTTCATTTTAAAAAATTAAATTGACAACAATTTTGTCAATTTATGGTTTGAAATGAAAACAAGGATTAATTATTATAAAAATATCCTCTTCCAATTTTGCTATTAACTTTAAACCAAAAATAGACCTTTCGTAAAAATCTACAAATCTTTATCTACAATCACAGAGTTACATTCCTCTGGTCTAAAGTTATTTAAATAAAAACAATTATAAAAATGCCAATGTTTTTCTTACAGAGCTCAATAACTTTGAAAAAACATTTTTTTTAAAATTGTCTTTTTACTGAGTAAAAAGGTTTCTAAACCTACAGCGAACACTTCTACTCTTTCTTCTGCTATGTTAATGTAACAACCTCCACCAATAAAAACACAATGTTAACACCTTCTCTTACCTTCTAATTTACTGTTAATTTCTTTCTTATTTTTGTCCTTTATTGAGGAAACTGAATCCTTTTTCATCTCATGGAGGTAATCTGAACCTAGGAGCCCCATCCCTGAAACAATAACATTGGAGCAATGTACACAAAGGTGTTCGGGCATTTATATATAAATAGAAAAATTATAAGCTAGATCTGACAAATCTTTGATGCATTATTTTTTACTAACTTTAAAATAAATTGACAAAAATATAATCATTAAATTAAAATTGTGTTTTGTTATAAACAATGAATTTGACAAATTAAAAACTTAGAAATACATAGCACATTGTATTACCTGCCATAGCTCCTGGTGGGATCCCAAGTGGTGCCAAACCCATTGACTGTATGGACTGAAGCTGAGCCATCTGCGATTGGGTGTTCGCTTCCTCCATCAATTTGCGCATGTGATCTACATCATTTGCCTGCTGTGATCGTAGCAGTCCCGACACTCCGGCTATTGAAGCGGCAGAACTTGACATCTCGCGCTCGGCATCCGTCTGTGACTGGATGTACTCTCTGACCTTGTCAATGTGCTTCTTCGTGAAGATGTGATCCTGAATGGTGTACTTGTGTGAGTACTTGAAGTTACAGAGGGAACATTCTTCTGGTGGTTTGGGGAAGTCCATGTCTGGTTGTCCATATGTTTTGGACATGTTCAGCTTGGCCTTCTTCTCCTTTGCCCGAGCATTTTGAAACCAAACCTGAACAACTCGTTTCTGCAGACCGATCACTCGCCCAAGCATTTCACATTCAGCCATCGTGGGTGTCTTGTAATCAATGAATATGTGTTTCATAATTCGTACCTGCAGACTCGTCATCTGTGTGCGGTAGCGTTTGTTCCCCATATTGTGCATCATCTGTCCAGGAGATGCAGGGTTGCTACTCATGTTCGAGTCATCTTCCATTTCCATTTCATGTTGCATGTTTGAGCTGTCATGGTTAAATCGTTTCATCATGTAGCTTTGATCAACTGATGAAGTGAGAATGCCATGAGAACCAAGACCACTATGTCCACTACTGTGACCTCTTCTCTCAGTGTGAGGCCCACTGCTACTGAGTCCACTACTGCTATGACTTGACTGCGACATTGGTCCATCGATACGCTGTTTGTCATGGTGGTCAGAATGTCCAGTGCTCACCTTGAGAGGTTTACTAAGATCCAATGGTGCATCATCTTCCATTGATGAGATAGATGCTTCTGTTTTCATTGGCGTAGATGTCATTTCTTGTGGTAGGTGGGATGACTGAGATGATGACCTACTTTCTTTTTGTGACCCGTGACTCGTTGAGCTCAGTTCATTTATGTATTTCTTGAAAGAATCTTCATAGAACTGCTTCATTGACATTTGTATCGGATCAGCCATGGGTGGGAAACCCATACCTCCCAAACTGGCTGGTGGCATGTACGGCAGTAGTCCTTGCATACCTGGCGGTGCTAATAGTTTGTTGTAATCTGGAGATGGTGACATTAAATTTGATGCCGATGGTCCTGGACTCTCAATGGTGGCATCAGGTATAGCATCAATGTTTATTTCCCCTTTTGCCATTTCATCTGGATGTTTTGTAGCAAGATGTGATTCAAGGGCAGACTTGGCTCTAAACAGTGCCCGACATATTGGGCAGCGTTTGTGAATGAGCTGCTGGTGGGCACGGAATTGACCTTTCCGTTCCCTTGCGCGTGTGTTTTGGAACCAGACCTGCACAACCCTCTTCTTTAGGCCAACATCTTTAGAGATTGCTTCAAGTTGTTTACGACTTGGATTGCAGTCAATCTGATATTTCTGGTACAGGTAGTCCAACTGTTCTGGTAAAATAGTTGTTCGCAGACGCTTATCACGAGGCTGATCAGGGTCCTCAATCTCTTCTTCATATTTACGTTTCATTGGTGAGTGCTCATCAGAGCCGTGTTGTTGTTGTGTGGCCATGTTTTTGAGAACGGAGAATGCACTGCTGGTCTGAAGGCCCATGAACAGGCCTGGATTCATACTGTGTACATTTTGATGCTCCTTGAACAAGTCGGCATTATGAAATGACATGTCACACTTGTCACACTGTAGTTTGTTTGAAGATGGCATTTGAGGGTCGCGGAAGTCATTCATTCCGTAACTCATATTTCCGATATCTTTCTCTTTGGGCATCAACTTGCCGATGACTGAAGATGTTTCTGATTCCGAGTCAGAGAAGTAGGTGTTGTCGAGGGAAGTGACATGAGATAGAGAGTCACTGTCATCAGACAACATGTGGGATTCTTGCTTCTCACCTTCTGAGAAACAATGACGCTTCTGGTGGCGTATTAAATCGTAATACCTTTGGAAGACGGCCTGACACTTTTTGCACTGATAGTTCAAACCTGGTGTTCGGTTGAATGGTGAAGAACCAGTAGAGGAAGCAGATGTATCTTTGTTATCTGCTGGCTGGTTCTCATATATTTTTCTGGCTTTTTGTCGAGCATTCTGGAACCACACGACTATCACTCTAGGACTCAGACCCAACATTTTTGATAAGTGTTCCAGTTCGTCATCTTTAGGGTAAGCATTTTGCTCAAAATATTCTTGCAGACATTTGATTTGATAGTCAGTGAAGCGTGTACGATTTGCCCGTCTTCCCGAAGAACCACCTGGTGGGGAGTAGTTATGATTTTCATACAGCGGCGTAGTGTTTGGTGTCGTGGACACTGGTGGGTAAGTTGGGGTAGAAGGAGTACTCATGACTGCCAAACTGGATGCAAAACTTTGCATTAAATCATTGGTCCCTGGTGAAGTGAACTTCATTGAAGATGATGACATAGCAGCAGACACTGATGTTGATGACAAGGATGATGCGTCATATGCAGGTGTGGATGATGATGATGAAACTGATGCACTGTGGTGACTGAGATTAAGTGACGCCTTAGGTGGCAGGTAAGATTCTGGTTCAGACAATTTAAGTTTGTGCGACGCAACACTTCGAGTTTTACTTTCATCAACAATTAAAGTTACTGGAGTTACCGGAGTGATTTTGGGCGAAAAATCTTCTATCTTCTCAGGAACTTCCTTTTTGATGACTGGTTCTGGGGTAGTATTTTTTAATGCTGGGCTTGGATTTTCTGAAACTGGTGGGCTTGGTTCCTCGATTATGGTCAGTTTTCCTGTCTTTTCGTATTCCTCAAGATCTAATGTTGTTGATGGTGGATTGTTAAAGTTGTAGGGAGAGTCTTTGTTTCTTTGCCTTTCTTTAAACAAAGTGTTTCTGAACCAGTGCTTTATCACTTTCATTGGTAGACCTGTTGTATCTGACATTGCCTGTATCTGTTCTTCGCTTGGAGAATTATTAATGTCAAAATATCCTCTTAACACCTTCAGCTGCTCATCATTTATTCGAGTTCTAGCTCTTTTCTGATTTGCCATCGCTGCATTCTGCATTTGTTTCTGTTGAGCAGATATAGCTGCAGCTGTAGTGCTATCCAAACCAGGAAGATTAGGTGATTTCATTCCAGGGTCCATCCCTGGTGGAGGCATCATTAAGGGCATGAGCGATGGCTGTCCATTCATCATCATGGGCATGGGCATAGGCATCATTCCCATATTAAACATGTTCATCATCTGAAGCATGTCCATTGGAAACTGGGATGGTGGTGGTGGTGGAGGAGGAGGCGGCATTTCCTGTTTTATTACCTTTTCTTCGGGGGCAGGTGTTGATGGTGTAACTGGTGCAGAAGGTAACTCAGGAACTAATTGTTCTTTTGGTACTTTCTTTTCAAAATCTGATTTGAACTGGTCCCCTATATCTTCAACAATCTTGATTGGAACTATTTCTTTGTGAACTTCCTCTTGATGTGCCTTGAGTACCCATACACTGGAAAATTGTTTACTACAATGACTGCATACACATTTATTCATCTCTGGTAGATCTACTTTGGTTTCTTGTTTTGACTTTTCATCCTTAGTTTCAGTGGTATCATCCTTCACTGATTCTTTTGAAACACTATCTTCACTTGTTTTTTCAGCATTGTCATTGCTTGGATTTCCGGATTCTAAAGGATTATCTTTAACATCTGGATTTGATACTTCCTTTACCTCCTCTTCTCTTTTAACACCTCGTTGATTAAACTCATTGAACTGCATCACACATTCAAAACCAAAATTTTCTAACAAATTTCTTTGCACAGCTGGTTTGACTCTGCCAACAAAGCGAGACTTGTTACCTCCAGCTGTAGGACCGGGACTTGAGGAACTTCCTGAGCAGAACATCTGATGCTGAAGGTATGATTCATGGCTGGCGAACACAGCTGAACACCTCTGACAAACCTGAATACTTCCTGAGGGTTGATTTTGGGACTGTACAGATGGGGATTCTGGCATTCCATGCTTCTGGGATTGAGAGGCCATTAGCTGTTGAGAGATCTTTTCAAGAGATTTACTGGTTGACATGGATGATTCTGAAGTAGACAATGCTGCTAATGATGGAGATGATGATGACCACTTTTCAGCTGAACTAGACGGTGTCTGACTAGAGGTACTACTGGCTGCTGAGGTCTGGAACACTTGATTGGGTAGTGACAGAGGGAGTAATGGTGGCAATCCAGCCAGTAATGGAAGTCCCGGAAGTGATGTAAGACCAGGGAACCCTGGATAACTGGTCAATCCTGGGAGACCCTGGAATAAAAGTGATGGTTGTGACATCTGAGCCATTGAGGTCTGCTGTTTTGTGAGGAATTCATTGAGAAGTTTTTGTTGAACCTTGTCTGTTGGTTCTTCGATCAGAGGTCTAGAGAGGTCAACCTCACCTGTCATGGCCAACTCATGAAGCTTTGAAGCTCGAGTTTGATGAGCCACTGAGCGTATATGAATATCCAACGTGGAGCCTTGACTGTATGATACTTTACATATATTACATTTGTATGGCCGTAGTGCATCATCTTCAGGAGAAACCTCGCGAGACTTTTTACTGGAATTCTTATCTGAGGCAGATGCGGATGACGATGGTGTCGAGACTGTTGATGGGAGTGGTAGTGATGGTGATAAAGATGAATTAATCAGCGGCAGCGGACTATCTGAGTGTGCTGCCTGTTTGACCTTATGAAGATGAGAGACTGAGTTATAATGAACAAGAAGAATGTTTTTCTGTGTAAATGACTCTTTACATATATCACACTTATATGGTCGATTTGGGTCCAAAAACTTTTCCATTGGGTAACTCATTCTATCACCTTTCCTGTGCATCAATGTCTTATTATGAGCGGTGAGATAGTTCTGCTTGGTGAATGCCACTCTGCAGCGATGACATTTGTATTTCCTGTTTGGGTCTTCATAAGACCCTTCTGCAAATGCTTGACTGTTTATATAATCTTCAAAAAATTCCTGTTCTTTTGAATTCAGATCATTCTCTCCTTCCATAGAGATTCCTCCTTTGTCTACCCCATTCTCAGACGAGACTGGTGTTGTTGCAGGAGAAGCTTCCTTTGATGAAATCTCAGAATCATTTCCACCATTTTCCTCCTTCATTTCTACCACTGATTCAGCATTGGAAGTAAAGTTTGAATTTTTAAGATTTTCTTTTGGTACATCTGATAAATTGAACACTTTCTTTAACCTTGAATCTACCATGAATGTAGACAGGGCCATGGCATTGGCATATATTTCTGCTTTATATTGGTCCATTTCACTGTCACTGAGATTGTGAGACGTTTCTACATGTTTCCTTAGTGCTGATATCGATGAGAATGTTTTTGTACACATGCTGCAGCTAACCGCTGTCTTAATGATATGCATTTGTGCATGGTAGTGGAGTTTTTGTTGAGATTTGAAAGCGAGTGTACACATTTGGCACGGGTACTTGAACTCTGACCTATCTGATGAACTGAGTTCCAATGTTTTGGCATGGATTTCGCGAAAGTGCATTTGAAGTGCTTGAGCAGTTTTGAAATACTGATTGCAACCTTTCTTCCAGCAGAGGTAGCCTGGTCCACGAGGTGTCTGCTTTAATTCAAGATGGCCGAGCTCATTCTGGTGTGAGTAGAGCTGGTCAATGTTTGTGAAAGTCTTGGAGCAAGTTTGGCAGCGGAAATGATCATCTTGGTCTTTTTCTGGAGGAACAGCAAGGTCAATGGCTGAAATAGACACCAAATACAAATGGTTAAACAACTGACAAATACAAAACATTTAGGATTAGTTGACATAAAAGTGGCTATGTTGACTTATACTCTGATGGTAAATAGTATCTTTAATCTTTAAAGTTTTGCTAGCTTATTTTGAAATAGAGAATATGGTCAATTCAGTATAGTGACATATTAGTTCTCCATGACGACTACTATAACAGAAAATTAACTGAACTAAATATGTGTTGGTGTTTCCTAAACTATTTTACCATGCATCCTATATAAAAGTTTATTTAAATGAGGTAAATCAAAGAAAGTCTAAATACTCTTTTACAATTTAGAAAAAAATATTTACAAGAGAGCGTAGTGTCATTAAAAGAAATAATTAGCTAGCCCTCTAATACATAGAGTAATATCGTCTGCAAATTTAAATGTCAAAATAAAGTCTATTGGTGAATACAGCATGTGAAACCCGTATTTGGGAATGGTCAAAGTTGAATGCTTCATAGGTGTTCATTCTATACGGATTTAATTATAATATATTTTTGTTGGATTTGGTTTGTTTTATATATTGAAGATTTTATTACAAATTACATAACTGATTTATATTTTTTTCTTAAAATACATTCATACAAATTTTGCTATATATGCCTATTTGTGTTTCATAAACTTAAAATCATTTATGAATAAAACACATAGTTTCATAGTGGTACTCTCAGTCAGTTTACTCCCATAAACACACCTGATAAATGATAATGGAATGATCCAAAATCAAAATGGAATAATCCAAAATCAAGATGGAATGAACAAGTTCATATGTAGAAACTAAGCATGTTAAACAAAAATGAGAAAAAGAGTTAATTGAAAAATCACAAAAACAGAAACAACTCACCTTCCTCAGCGACCAACTTTGCAGATTCCATTTCCAATGCCTCCAAGTCAATCTCACTGACTTCAGCCACGGCGGCAGCGCTGCCGCGTCTTAGCGATGTGTCCTTCACAGTCATTGGGGGCATGTTTATCTTTGAGGCGTCTTCACCAACTAATGACAACAACTTCTGTAATCCTTCTGAGTTGACATTATGTACAGCAGTTAGATGATTTTCGATCTTAGATTTCTCTGAGAATGGTTCCTGGCAAAGAGGACATGCAATCTCGCTGCCAATGCCGGAAGTGTTCTGAGAATGCTGGGAAATAACATGTGCTTTGATGCGCATTTCATTCACGCTACTGAACGTACAGAATGGACACTCATGAAGGGTCTGGTCATCCTGAGAGTTGACATCACCTGTAAGTAAATAAGGCTGTCTTGTAATTGTCAATCATTGCATGAATAAATGCCACCATACAGGTGAGATGTATATAACTGTAAAGAAAAGGCAGTAAAAAATAATCAAGAAAATCCCTTTGAAGTAAATTAGTATAATTTTTCCATTTTGCTAGTCCAAAAAAATAAAAACATGAAAAAAATCCAATCATTTTCTTCTTCACCGTTTTCATTGATAATCCTAATCACAGCCTTTCCCAATTGAAAAAATCATCATGGAACAGCCATTACCATTAAGTTTTATATATCAAGAGACAAACAGCAAATGATAATGATAAGGTTACAGCTGTGTATATATAAGGATATGAGTCCATGTTTTAATGAACTTTTGATATTTTTTCCATTGACATTATGATGTCAAATGTGTATACGCAAATCAATATTACGATAGCCTTACGTAGATTTGATTAAAAGTTAGTGCTCATTCCACACACATGACGACATATAGTACTTGCTAACTGGAACTTGCTAATTAGGAGAAATAATTGTTTAGTATGTCTTCCTGAGACAACGGCTTGAGAAGATGGATAAGTAAAGTATATTAACACAAGCAGCTGGGGAATGGCAACCATACCTACTATGACAGAATTGTCTCACAGAGTACGTAGTATTGCATAGATATAGGCTCCATATTTAGCAAACAATGTCTCCACTTGCTCTCTATGGATCACCTGCTGCCCAAATGTCTCCACTTCTGCACTATGGATGACCTTCTCACTCAGTGTCTCCACTTCCACACTATGGATCATCTGCTCACTCAGTGTCTCCACTTTCACACTATGGATCACCTGCTCACTCAATGTCTTCACTTCCACACTATGGATCACCTGCTCACTCAGTGTCTCCACGACCACACTATGGATCACCTGCTCACTCAATGTCTCCACTTTCACACTATGGATTACCTGCTCACTCAGTGTCTCCACTTCCACACTATGGATCACCTGCTCACTCAATGTCTTCACTTCCACACTATGGATCACCTGCTCACTCAGTGTCTCCACTTCCACACTATGGATCACCTGCTCACTCAATGTCTTCACTTCCACACTATGGATTACCTGCTCACTCAATGTCTCCACTTTCACACTATGGATTACCTGCTCACTCAGTGTCTCCACTTCCACACTATGGATTACTTGCTCACTCAGTGTCTCCACTTCCACACTATGATACACCTGCTCACTCAATGTCTTCACTTCCACACTATGGATTACCTGCTCACTCAGTGTCTCCACTTCAACACTACGGATTACCTGCTCACTCAGTGTCTCCACTTCCACACTATGGATCACCTGCTCACTCAATGTCTCCACTTTCACACTATGGATTACCTGCTCACTCAGTGGCTCCACTTCCACACTATGGATTACCTGCTCACTCAGTGTCTCCACTTCCACACTATGGATCACCTGCTCACTCAATGTCTTCAGTTCCACACTATGGATCACCTGCTCACTCAGTGTCTCCACTTCCACACTATGGATCACCTGCTCACTCAATGTCTTCACTTCCACACTATGGATTACCTGCTCACTCAGTGTCTCCACTTCAACACTATGGATTACCTGCTCACTCAGTGTCTCCACTTCCACACTATGAATGACCTGCTCACTCAATGTCTCCACTTCCACACTATGGATCACCTGCTCACTCAATGTCTCCACTTTCACACTATGGATTACCTGCTCACTCAGTGTCTCCACTTCAACACTATGGATTACCTGCTCACTCAGTGTCTCCACTTCCACACTATGGATCACCTGATCACTCAATGTCTCCACTTCCACACTATGGATCACCTGCTCACTCAATGTCTCCACTTCCACACTATGGATCACCTGCTTACTCAATGTCTCCACTTCCACACTATGGATCACCTGCTCACTCAATGTCTCCACTTTCACACTATGGATCACCTGCTCACTCAATGTCTCCACTTCCACACTATGGATCACCTGCTCACTCAATGTCTCCACTTTCACACTATGGATCACCTGCTCACTCAATGTCTCCACTTCCACACTATGGATCACTTGCTCACTCAATCAATGTAACAGCTGGTTAAAACACCAACTATGCATGACACTAGTTTTCAATGGTCAGTGATAATGTACTTAACTAAGGAACACAAAACATATTGTGACATTTTTATTACACTTTTGGAGGTTATTTTAATTGGCTAATTAATATCAAGTAAAATGTGTGGACAACATATTTTCCCCATGATAGTGCATGTTTTATTCTACTGAAGCAGGTCAGATTTATTATACAGTAATTCAGGAATTATTTAAAAGACAGTTTTGTTTTTTTTTAATATAAAACATGGCATAATAGCTTTAAAATGCATGTAATAGTACTTCTATGGTGTGTCAGTTGCTAAGCTATTGTATTGGGCCTTCAATTACCATAAAATCCTGAATGCCCTCCCCCACACCAACCAGGTGGGGGCTGTACTTTGCAAAAGGGGAAGTGGTGCTCTTTTTGGGGGCCCAAGAAATGAAATGTGTAAAATGTCATAAACACACATTCAGAAATTAGACATTTATTCAAAATTATGTTGACACAATTCACACATATTATTTATTATAGCTTTCTATTTTTTTATTTGTTTAGAAAAAACACTAAAAAAAGTGAAAAATAGTGGTTGAAGACTATTCTGAGATATGGGGAGATTTTAATTGAAAATGCACCTAAAAACAAACATGCTAAATTTCAACCAAGTTATAACATGACCTCCATAATAAGAATCACTTGAAATTGTTCCAACTAATATAACATTTCAAATATCAGGGCTGACATACTTTTGAGCACAAATTGAAATTTAAATGTTAATCTGGTTTAAATGACACGCAGTGAACTTGGAAAAATGCACTGTTATTATAATAATGATTACCATGTGCTCAAGTGACACTGTGTTTTATTTTACTTATATTTACATCACAGTGTTTCATGTTTCTAATGTCACTAAATAATGTAAAACAGGTGGTCAAATTATTACAGATTTTACACTATTTTATATATAGAGAGGATCTTTCATGTTCATTTAATATTCAATTTATTAAACAAGTTTGCAAACATATATTCTGTCTGTCAAAATCATCTGTGACTCCTTAGTGATTTTATCAATGTGATGGATTCCTTTCTATGCCTATTTATACCACCCATGTACATTAACAAGTAAATTGTCTAATATCCACCGGTCAGCCATGACATTCCCATGTTGAGCAACACTCAAACCTACTCATAAAAGTCAACTTCCAAATCAATGTGTTAGATAATAATAACCCTCATTATTGGATGGCTGTTCTACAACCAGAAGAGACAATAGGACACACAACAACAAGCTATAATCTATCATTCGTAATGGCCAGCATGTCTGTTATTAGGAACAGGGTCATTATCCCAATATCCATCCACTCATACCTTACAGAATCTCTCATACACACACACACACACATACATTATATATTACAAATGTTGTATATATCTTAAAGCACCCAATCAAAAACATTTTTTGCTTTTTCCTTCTTTTCTTTTTTCCATAAATGTTATAATTTTTTATTTGCTAGTTTTATTTAATTCAGTAAAAATCTTTCACTGTAATACCCAACACTCTAAATTTCTAACAGAACAATTTACAGGAATCATAAAACTTCAAAGGAAATTCCGATTGCAACTATATCTCATTGAACCAGAACACAGAAGAGAACACAATATAAACACAAGTAAGAGAACTGGTCTGGAACAAGAAAATTTAAAAAAATCATAACCTCAAGAAAAAAGCAGACGACCAGACAACCAAAATGGCCGACTTAAATTGTACTAATTATCCAGTCTGGTTCCAGTCTACTCTAAATGAATTACCATAGACTACTTACACGTCTTTGCTGCCACAGTTGAGAATTGCATAAATCCTCCAATAAAAACCCATCAGTGCCTGTATTTATATATAGCACACATTGTCCAGTTTTTCCCTTAACACTAAACACCATTTGAGTATGCGCTGTCAATCGACAAAATTGGCATAACCAGTATGGCACCATATCTTATAATTTGTCTATTCCATAATTCGCAGGAATTGCAATTTTTGTCTCCACTTGTCTACTTCCTCAAAACACACTTTCATTAATAACGATAACACAAACAAGTTGCTTTTTCGCCAGCTAATTTTCTGTTCCCTAGACCTATAGTCAGGCAAAGTGGCCGGTTGCCAAGAAATAATTATGTTCACCCTGGAAAAATCAATTAATGGAGGAAGGAGGGTAATTATGTGCCGTTATTACGAGGCATAATATGTTTATTTTGTTTTTATTACGCTATTTATATTTAATTATCTTTGTGGATACTTACAAAACACCATGGAGAATTGAAATTAGCCTGATGAAATATTTCAGATTTTCGATACACAGCTAAAATTAAGATAATTTAAAGTACCCCAAAGAAGAGAAATCCAATCAAAAATATGTATTTGGGATTTAATCGCAAAATCATCAACATCTGCAGTCGTAAAAGATAAAGCACGAGAAAGCACATTTCCAGCACAATTAAATTAGCACTGTTATCAACAGCATTAGGTATGAGCAACTTTTTTTTAAACTTTACAATTTTTGCAGATGCACCATTAAAGATTATGTCTTGTTTTAAAGAATTGTTTACTTATAATAGCAATATATACATTTTATCTCGGGGCTATTTCCATCTCTATAGCTATCTCATTCACTCACTTACTATATCATTTGATTTATCACTCACTCACTCAAAGGGATCCCCCCCCCCCCCCCCCCCCCATCAATGTATATGCACTAAAACGTACAAGGGATTTCATGTTTATTCCAAACAAAAATTTCCCACAATGCTATTTTCAACACAATAACATCTGCTAAATAATCAGGCTATTTTTAACAAAGTACATTTCTTCTTCAAATATATATATCATGTAAATTGCTTTCTATAATACATAAACTTGTTTAAGATTGTACCCTACTAGCTGACAGCGAGAGAGAGAGCCAGTTTTTGATTAATCACAGTAATTAACAACCGACCATGATGGTATAGCAATCAAAATTCTTCGCTTTTTCTGCTTTATTTCTTCATCATTTTTCACAAAACCATCAGACACGGGTATGGAATTACAGTGGAAATAAGAGGTGGTATACAAGGGGTTACAAAAAACATGATATGCATTATCTTGGCCAGTCCTTAAACAAACAGAAAAAGTTTTCAGTAGTAAATTTTGACTGTCGGAAAAATAAATATAACTGTTCACTTTTTGGATTTCTGTAATAGTGATCATTGTGAAAGTGATACCTTACCCAAAGCGAAGAGAGAAGCTGTGCCCCACTGACCGTAAGTCTAATGCTCTACCAATAACATGTGACCATTGAATTAGAGAATCTGGTACAGTGACTCTCAATACCTGGCTAATCCTCACCTCACTGTTTAGAGCCCGACAGCTATGCCTGGGCACTGCCCAGAGTCCAACAGCTATCCCCAGAGTCCAAAAGATATCCCTGGGCACTGCCCAGAGTTCTACAGTTATCCCCAGGGACTGCCAAGAGTCAAACAGCTATCCCTGGGCATATTGCCTAGAGTCCAACAGCTATCCCCAGGTAGTGCCCAGAGTCCAACAGCTATCCCTGGGCACTGCCCAGAGTCCAGCAGCTATCTTTGAGCACTGCCCATGTCCAACAGCTATCCCATGGCATTAATAAAATGAAACACATTTTAAAATATCCTCTACTGAAAATCATTTTAATCTATGTTTCACAATTTGAATATTTTTTTGTAAATTTTAAACAATGTCCGATATAGCTTGCCACGTTTGTTGTTTAATTATTTCACAACTGTTTTATAGCTGTAGAAATACCTATTAAAATTGCACAAATCCACATGTGGAACTTTTGTTCATTCATTGGAATCATTTAGCTCTATTTACATTTTATATAAATATTTCAGTTTTCAGATGCCCTGACAAACATATCAGCTATCAGGCAACCATTTTGAAATGAATAAATTGTAATTTAGAATTCTTGACCTAAATTTATATTATTTTTTAACCTCTTAACGCACAAAATGTTGTTGAGCAGACATTCTTGTGGTTTGTTTCCCTGTTACTTAACATTGGTGTGATATAAAAATAAGCTATCATTTAAAAAAATAAATATATTTTTAAAAATTTTAGCTATCAAGAAAAACACAATTTTATCTGAATCTGAATCAATCCCATTTCTATTTTGCGTATTTTAATACCACGCAGTTCTCTTGTTCCAACCCATAAATTCTAATTCTTATTGTTCAATTGGGGGAAATATTTCAAAATCTGAAACAAATCTTTTCCTCGGCTGAAACCCCAAGCAGCACCTAAAGATAATAATCACTTATCTGGAAGTATATATTTTTATCACGGGTCATGCTCGTTAGCACTTATCTATAATGTAGATGGGAAAAAGTTGTAAGCTTCGTATCTTGGTGATCAGGGGGGTGAATCATGTGCCAGAAACTGTTTATTCTGCAGGCCGACAACTTAGAATTAATTACAATTAGGAAACGGGAGCTGTTTCTGGGCTGATAGTGTTTGTATAATATATACACAAGCTGCCATCTTACTATCACTTATGAAATATTTTCAAAACGTCATAAATTACAATTAGTTAAGAAAGCATGTGTGCATGCCTGTGAATACATGTAATGAATACATGCATGAAGAAATGGTGGAAAAAAAGTCTGAACATAAACTTATATCCCCTTTCATTATTTGAGGAAGACTACAGAGACAAAATGTCAGGATACATTTTTTCAATAGAGTTTGACCAATTTCAATACATGACAGGTTATATATGGCATATCACATTTTATTGGAGGAGGAGGACCTCTGAGTGGAACCACCTTCTGTCAAACTGTCACAAATAAAGTAGGATTGAACCCAAGACCACAATGCTGAGAAGATTAGACAATATTGCCTTATACCACCCGGCCACTGAGGCCCCGCCACCATGGTACATGAAGCTGACAATTTGAGAAAGTGTTCACAGTAGTATCATGTCACAGACACATAATGAACAGACCTAGAACTATCGTCTTAATACTGAGCACCAAGTGAGAAAGCTTCTAGAATTTTTTTTTTCTTTTGATACAAGCCTTCTAACAATGGAACTATCAACCTTCTCCTGAACATGTGATGATACCCCAAACTAAAAACTGGTACCAATAGGACTCAATAATTTACAGACTCAGAAAGTAATTTGACTACTACCCTGATATAGAATTTGTTTAATAATCTTTTTCTGTTTCAACAACAACTCCCAAAAGATTAAAATGAAGAATAAGGTATATATAGATTAGAAAAGAGACATTTAACTTAATGCCATGCTTCTACCAGACAAGAGACATGGCTATCAGAGTGTCAATCAACCTAAATTAGAATGCAATAAAACTGATTAAATTAAAAACGACTCACACCATAGCTCTCCTGAATTGCTTATTTAACGAGACTTTCTTTGCATTTTTGTCTACATTCTTGAACTAACTTCCTTGTATTAGCGAACACTTTTTATTGTAAAAAGTAAGGCTTATGCAAAAGACAACCGACATATAAATATTCTGGTACACACAACCCTGACCCCATTCAAGTACATATTTGATGAGTCTCACCTTTATTTGCGAGGTCATCAGCAGTTTGTTTGATGGTATTGTTGTTGTTGTTGATGGCGTGAGATGGGGACAAGGGTGTGGTCACTTGGTCCTTTTCCTCATATGAATCTTGGTCAACTAAACTACTGTCCTCTTCTGCTACACCATCTGTCAAAGATAAAAAACAAACTGTGACTTATGATAAACAGGTTGGTTATGTCGCTCATTTAAAGACTATGAACATGTGTCCCTATACACAGGTGGCTGCTATATCCAGGATGCTTCTTAATACATGTACAGGCATCATCTAGAAGAAGACAAGAGTCACCTGATAATCTGATAATCCTTGAGGACATGAAGCTATATGAATCTATTTTCCAACTTTTGTCAATAAAACATTAGCATTAACCGTCATATCAGCAACAACAAAATCACACCAAAAACCATTCAAATGAGTCTGTTCAGTCATCAGAAATGACGTTTTGTCATTTCTCTTATAGATTTAATAAAGTAGCCCCCCCCCCCCTATTGCCAAACCGTGAGACCCAGGGACATGCAATTCACATTTTTTTATAAAAGACCCATATGTGTCCATGATCATGGTCACTATTTGTTTCCCAGAGTTTCCTATAGAAAAAAAGATTTTCAAAGTTAACCTTAAATTAGAGAGTTTTGGCCCGCCCCCAAGGCCCCAACTGGGTGGGGACTTTGCAGTTCACAATTATGTACCAAAGCTGCATACAACATTTCTTTCCGATTGAGTACAATATCCATTGTTTATGGATGCACGAGTGGACAAAAGGCAATCGCAAAAGGTCTCTTGAGAAAAATTCTCAGGTGACCTAAGAAAAGGTATAGGTTGTTTCATTTGTTTGTTTGAATATTTAGCATAATTTTTTAATTCCACCCAACCACAATTTCCTGGGATCTTAGTTTAAACAAGTACTCAAGCACATCCATCTCGGTGAGTAACTGGTAACATTTCCCACTGGAATTAGTGGTGAGAGTTGAATGACGATAAGATGCAATGTTGTATATCAATCACCGTGGAGACTGTGAATGCACAATCCTTGTTTTGACAGTCAGACACACTACTGACTGAGCTAACAAAGCCTGGCTAAAAATTGATGAAAGAAAGGAAAACAAAACTTGATTTTATACAAAATAGTTTCTGAGTGTATAATGATAGTATAGAAAAACAGATTAATAAATTAACAACAGTCATTTAATACCCAGCCTTTCTAACCTGTAACTATCATATTTCTTAATTTACATAATAATTATGCTAGTGCTTAACAAACTCATTCCAGCATCGGTTTTTATATTTTTCATCTAATTTACACAATTTTAATCTTTTTTAATCAGAATCCCACCTACATTCTTATCAAGCTATCACTGAAAGAACATGTACTAGACCTCACACACTTTAAACTTTAAATAAGAAAGAGTTCATGAGTTCCTTGTCCCACTCTATCTCTAATCAGCCATTCCCTTGATTGTGAAATCATACAAGTTTTTCTCATGCCAATCACTGTCATTTTACACAATCTGCAGAAAATTCACTCAAAACATGCCAATTAAATTCACTAATTAGTGGTTATTTTAATCACAAATGACTTACAATCCCCTTATCTCAGGATAGAAACAGAGGCATATTTCAATTGATAGTTACATGATTTGTATGAGTTGAACCAAACCAATATCAATTGTCTCAAAATGTAATTGTTAAACAAAGATTAATTAGCTTTTTAATTAATCTATGCAGAGCTTCGGTTAATGACGCATAAAAAAAATTGCCAAACATGTGTTTGCTCAAGGTTACATTAATAAAGATGAAAAAAAAATATGAAAAGCATTTTCACAGGATTTATATATATTACTTAAAACATTTGCATGAATATCAAAATTATCATTACCAATTTAATCAGTTATGTGTTGCTATAATTATCCTAATTAGTGATATTTTTTATTAATTACACCCACTATCACTTTGGAACCACAAAAATCCCTTGATGCACTTTTAATTGGCAGCAAATTTTACGAAACTTTGTTTCATGACATCATCATAATATGTTGTTGTTTTTTATCCAACTGTACGAGTCTAATAAATCTCACATTAAAAACAAATCCATGTGAATACAACTTCTTAACAACACACAAAGTAAACTGTTTTGACTTACCAGATAAAAAAAATTAAATCCATAATATTTGAACACATCCGTGATAAGATTAAATTTCTGTACACATGTATTTAGAATAACATTAACAACATTTGAACAATTACTACTCCATTTTAAATTTCACACATAAACAATGTTCTCCACCATTTCTTTAAAAGAAACTGGAACAAAAAAAACTCGCAAATGAACTCCGTTTAACTAACCTAATTCACAAAATATATTGCGGACATAATCTTGATTAAAATGAGTTTCTTCATACAGCCAGAGTGATACTGCTCCGCACTTACGTCTGTTTTTATGTAAATATGTGAGATTTCTCCAAGTAAAACTTCTGCATATACATTCTGTAATTAGTCTGAATAAACAGGGATATACAAAACAATGTAATACCCACTCTTAATGGATTCCTGGTTTCTGTTTTTCACATATTTACTTCTCTGAGTGTCTCATTTAGGGCAGGGATAATCAAAATTTCATAACACACTGATGTTTTCTCAAGCAAACTGTTAATACATTTATAATTGCAGCCAAGCTATTAGGGGCACACAGACAGATCACTCCCAGAGAGGTTTTTAGCAATGGCTAAATAATCTTATGTGCATGAAACAAAGATTGATTGGTTCACAAAGCTATTGGGAGGGGGGGGGGGAATTACTAGTATTAACCTCTTTTGAAACTGTTCTTCAATTTCAATGCATTTTAAAATTAAATAATGTTTTTAATTACATTGCCTTTATTCAGTCTTATGATATACAAAATTTATAAAGATTGTAAACTTAGGTCAGTCAAGTGGTTTATTGAAAAAAATAATTATCTCTGACATTTGGAGATTACTTTTGCTAACAAGCAAATATTTTATCAATTAACGACTGGAATAAGTCCACGTCAGCTACTTTTGTATTAGCGTACTAACATTTTATTGACATTATATGAATTAGTGATCTGATTAACAGTTCTAAGAACAACAGCTATATAAAAAATGCACCATTTTAATATAATAGAATGGCTCAAGATGACAATAAATATACTTTATAATATTTCAGGCACAACTCCAAGTTGTAACTTCATATGTGCATTAAATTAACTGACAGCTTGGTTGTAATCGCATAATAATCTTAACATATATAATCATACCCCACCCACCCCAACACCTTCATAAATATAACAGCCACCACTAACTACCACAACCATTCCAGCATTTAATCTGCTATAACCTCATATTTCACAAGATTGGATGCTAAACAGTTCCACTTGAGTTGTCTCCCTTCTTGCTACTTGTCGTGGGGGGGAAAGAGCCATGAATGATGATAAGATAACGGTGGTAATGTTTTCATCTCCTGCTTAAACACAAGTACAGTTTTATCACCGAAACACTCCACCAGTTCCAAAGTGTTAACCAATAAACAAGATAAAAATCTATTCATTAATTTTATTATTTTGAAGAAATTTCTAGATTAATTTTTAAAAGCATATTTTTTTTAAAAAAAATGTTTACCACAAATATGGTGAGCAAATGTCTATAATAATCTGATGTATAAAATATCTGTTATGAAAAAAAATAAAGATTTAAAAAAAAACACCACTCTTTGTCTAATAATGGAAAAGTTCCAAAATAGACACTTTGTTAAATAACTGATGATTAAAAACACAATACCTGTCAACTTTGTTGATAAACACACAATGTCTTCTAGATTCTCAAGTCTATATTTAACGGAATCAGAATCCAATGTAGAAACCATCTGAATCTCCTTAAACAAATTAATTTCATTTTTCTTTCTATTGCAATATTTTCTGTTACTCCCTTCCAGTCTTGTTAAAACTTCTATATTATCCTGCATAAACATTGCTAATGTTTCAATGTTGATTTCTCTTTTAAATCTAAAACACTTTAATATCTACAATTTCATGACTTATAAATTTATTACACAAAATTGACAACAGCCCTTTTTTTATTTTTCCCTTAAGTTATTGAACATCAACATTACATTACACTGATGTGTTTCACCTTCAACTAATATCTCAATTATGACAAACCCACTAAAAAAACAAGAGTAAATCTCAAATTATCCTACACTCCATTCAAGGCAATTAATTCACACCCCACTGGTCACATTGAGAAGGCTTGTTTGGTGCAAATTGTAAATTGCTTTTATTTCTTTTATTCTCAACTCAGACATATTTAATAACTCGCAGGTCAACTGGGTCGTTATCATACCAAATGAAACGTTTTCCCCACCTAAACAATAGGCGGTGAGCACTGTAATTATTATTGATTTTAATTAACTGAAGTGACAGGCGCCCTTGATGGGAGTCAGTCCACTGAAATTGGCAGATCCCAAATAAGTGGCCATAATTTACACTGCTGACATTTATTTTATAATTAGACTTGTTAAGCAAACTAATGAGCAAGGTTGAAATAAATAAAGAAAAGTCCACATAAGATGTATAGAAACTTGCACAGACATGCAGGCGGTCTACTGTTTTACTAAAAAAAGGGATTAACTTCTAATTCAGAACAGACGGAGCAAGACAAATTTGTCACATCCGTAAATGTTTAATAAGGTGTTTGCTTGATTAAGACAGGAATGAAAATTTTGAATGGAAAACTTGAAAATGTAAAATCACTGTCGAATGTTTTTGACATGGGGCATAAATCATATACTGAAATGTGTCCTAACGCAGTGGTTCAAAAAATAAGCACCTGTGAAGTTTAAGCTTATTTTTTTATAGTTCCTTGATTTTATTTAAAACATTTAACTTTAAATGATTATTAATATCAAGAAATGATATGGTCACTATGCATATGTTACCATGTGCAATGTCTTTAGCCAATTAACAGACATAAAACCAGATCTATAACTGAATGTGGTTGTCATTTTCATGTTCCCTTTATGTTCTGTCTGTTCATAGTGTCAGTATAGTTTATGTTGCGTTTATACAGCTAGCGAGTACTCTATCAGTATGAATAGAGATTCCTGTCTGAAAAAAAGTTTGAGCATCATTTTTTTATTATGAAAGGGCCTCATGGAAGATTAAACCTTTCTCTAGTGGGAAGGGAATCTCTTTAATAATGACCTAAATTGAGAGGGTCTTACTTCCTTATTCTACCCTTGAAACAGCAAAACCCCAGGTCCCTTACTCTCTATACTTCAATATGAAAAAATAAACAAGTATTCAAATTATTTCCGAGGGAAATAAGTCACACTTAAATAACGTCCTGAAATTCCATAATTACCTGCCGTACAAAATACGAACAGAACAGAAATCATTATTTGGAATATCTCTTATAAGCGAATAATAAAAAAAATTTAAGCAATTGTAATAGATACATTTATTGAAAATATTGTCTACATCTTTGCTATTGATTACTTTTCAACTCTGTACGCACATATATATATAACATTTCCACTCAATTTCCCCCTCCTCTGTATCTATGCTATCATAATAAAAATGTCGTATTACTTTTGTTTCCTGATTTTTAGCTGAACTTACTTAATGCTGAAGAAGATTTTTGTGCCACCCCTGGGACGTTGGGCCAGACAAATAAATGGATGATACATCCAGGTTTACGACTGCTTCGCATGCTAGCTTCTGCATGCATGTACGTTTATTTAACACTCTGGATGTGGCAACCAATATTTTGATATTTTGTCGTATCTCCGAAATCATAATTACGATACAGAGATACGTAATATTCTGTTGCCGCTGCTGCGTCTATCTGTGTAATCAATTTTGAATGAGTGTATGTTCCTGACATTAGAAAGTTCCGAACGATTACATTTCTTACTGCGGTGTTGTTGCATGTTTGTAGATATATAGCTTACAAAAGTTCAGTGAAATGAAAAAGTGTATATTTGAATGTTAGTTTCTGATATAGCATACATTATGAAGAAGATTTTATATGAATATAGTTTCTGCTAGGCACCGATTATCTATATGCCCAGAGTTGTCCTCCTTTGAACAGTTAATTTCTGCACGATATCATTTGTTATCCAGACAAGTACTATCATGAAGGCAGGTTATAAATTTTTTTATAGCTACTGAATATAAATAAACCAAACTCAGAGATTCTCTGATTCTTTAACGTTATCAGTTTACAATAATGATGCATGGGACCTTTGTTTTAGTAAGTCTCATCTGAAAGACTGCATATAAGTTTGGTAGTGAGGGATCAGCCTGTAAGCCGGACCCAGCTCTCTACTGACTAGCTCTGTTTTATAGCAGCAAATTTGAGTACAATGATTGGTCTTTTGCTTCAAGGAAAGGTTGAATTATGTCATGGTTTATTAAGCATTCAATTGCTATGATTTCTTGGAAAGGCAAAGAATTTCCTGTTTTTTTCACCGGAGGATTAATAGACCGGGAGATATTAGGTTCTATATATATAGATAGGGGATCAAACAGATGTCCTAGGGTCATAGGTCTAGCCAGATATAACAAAACCGATATTCTCTATGTTTACAGGTATATCAAACATTGGTGTTTTCTCCCTTATAAAGAGCAGCTATCATTCCATGACAGCAGTTATCTCCCTTCTAATGACATCCCACCATGTAATTATATTGAAACAAATTCTTAACATTATACAAATCTTCTGGAATGTTCTTCTTGATAGAACAAGCCCTGGTGGTCAGAACCTACAACCTGTGGATCCTTGGTCCATTGCTTCACCACCAACTCAGACATTTGTTAATATGCATTCGATATTTCAGATTTATCTACCTTTCAGAAATCAAATCATTTTCTACAAACTAAAGTTATAATAGACTCACTTCACCACTGACCATTTTACACACTTAATCATGAATGGACAAACAGTAGTCAATTAATCACCATGGCAACATTATAATGCTAATCAATATATTTGTTTTTAACAACTTAATAAAGAAAGGTGGCCAAAAGGAAACCAAAAAAGTAAAACCATTCACAGTGTCATTCCCTATTATACAAATTTTTATTGTTTTTCTCACCATAAAAACCCTTAACTCCTCAGGGGTCAAAATTCAGCAATTATCACCTCCGGGATGTGCCAAACCAGTTTTACCACAGTTTGGTATTTTCTGATTTGGTATTAACAACAATCAAAAAGAACAAAGAAACCTGTGAAACATGTCAGAGATATTGGTTGAAAGAAACAAATACTGACAACCAAGGCTGCCAAGATACAAATATTATAGATACACTATGATAAGTTATAAAGAACATAGTACATAAATCATTTTATTTTGTCCATTACTCTATAGTACCTGGGGGTGGGATATGTTACCTCAGGTCTACTTGAAATCCTTAAATTCACACACACACCAATGTACTTAAGCATGATTGCAGAGCTTTTGTGTGAATCACTTTCAAGTCATTTCATAGGTACGAACAGTAGTGTTGTTTATGAGCGGTCATTTGCTCATATTGAACCAGTCATACTATAATATACGAAACAGTCTTTAAAAAAAAATGGTAATACAAATGTACATAATCTTCGTATGGTAAACTGATTAGAACTCAATAAGATGGATGTTGCACACATTCATGCATGCACTGACGAATGGACAGATGAATGAACTGGACAAGCAGGGGTAACACCTAATTGCTCCCATCGAATGGCAGGAACATAATAAAAGAGAATCCAAATCTTAAAAAGAGATTGAAAACCAGTAGTGAGTTACTCTTCAAGGGGAAATAAAACTAATTTACATATTTGTTACTTTAGGCATATGATACCGAGATGGTAATCTTACATAAAATTCCATCAGAATTCAACAGATCCATTAATGGTGACGTTTTTCATCGTTAACAACATTATCTTAATTAGAATACCGAGAAACAATTATTAATGGAATATTATTGATTTGATAAAAAGTCTTCTCTAAGAGTTTGTCTCAGAAATGAAATGCTCATATGATGTGAACTCTTTATTTGGTAGCATTAATGGCAGCATATTCAGTTAGATTATGTTATACGCAATTATGGAAATTAACACAATTAGGCAAAAAACTTCATTGATATGTAAGAAAATATGTGCACTAAGCCAACTAGCTTCACAAACTGAAATCCTGATGAAATCCAAAGCTTAGTATTTTTTCAATTTATCTTATTTGCATTTATTGTCTTCCATACCTTTAATTGTTATTGTATTAGGGGGACTACAGCGTAATAAAAAAATGGCTGCTGTCTGGAAGTGGCAACACAGACGACAAGGTAATTTTTACAATTATATTGTACAAATACTGCCAGAAAACAATGGAGACTATTTTATGACACTTACTGATAATTACTCTCAGGATTAAGCTCTGACAAAAAAATTACCTTGCTATAGGCAAGACAATATCATATTCTACAATTTGAGAAAAAATTACTTAGGGTAATTACAATGATTCAAAAAAAATGTTTTGCAGCGAGCAAGTCTCTACAAAACCCATATATCGAAAAATTGAGAAACGTGTCTTTGTTTATAGAAGATACCCTACAGTCTTAGCAAAATCACTTCTCGTTATACTCTGTTAATTACAATGTTTTCTTAAGCTATTATTTGGCACAGAAAATCAATACAAAATAATATACAGCAAAAACTCATCAAGTCGCATACTCTAGAGGATTAGGTATATATATATAGGTTTTTAGCGTGATAACTGTTCTATACATGGTTGCAATATGGCGCATGTACACTTAACATTCTTACTCTTTCAAACACTGAACAATGCTAATTATTGAAAAAAGTTTTGTTTATTTCTTTTTGAAAGGCTAATACTGACATAACTAAGTGTTGGTAACATAACTGGAATTTGTGTATTCCAGATACTTTTCAGACTAATACATTTTGCTCAACAGACACAATCACACTCATAATTTAGCCCAGCACCTCAAAGACAAATTGTAGTGTTAAACTGAAAGATGCTAGACACTCATGGAGCCCAGTAATTTAGAGTAATTCGAATATCAGGGTGTTACACATTAGCCATTCACTTGCATCTTTCTTTCGCAAGCATCTTCTTCAATGCTTGATTTTTTTAACCATTCCTTTGATAATCCGAGAAGGATATTTATAAGAACCTACTGACATAGAGTCAAACAATGTATACCACAGACACGGTTTCACGAAAATACTTAAGACTGTTATTTTACTTATACTCAATTAGTGTGCTTAATGTTAGTATGATATTAAGCACACTTTGAAGTAAGATAACTTCTGGAACTAGGGCCAGATCAGACAGAGCTACCTGCAGGTTGATCTGTAGAAATTACAACCAATGTTACGATCATCATATTTAAATGTAATATGGGCATAGTTTTTACTTGTTTTACACAACATTGTTGGTAATGAATGTTCAATTTGGGTTGTATACTCGTATGATGAATTAAACTACGATGTTTGTTAAAAATATTAATTTATTAGTTTCAGAATAAAAATTATGAAAGTGGTTAAAACTGCATTCGTTCCACACTAAATGGCCCGACTTTCTAATTAGACAAAATGTAGGGATCAAATTGGGCTCGAAAATAAATGACACAAGATGTATAGCAGACATGGATAGTTTTATGAAGATAATAGAAGCACTTATTGTAGTTAATTAACAATCAATTTTAAAAGAAGATACAGTATCTGAAACTAAAATCATTCCCAGCATGCTGAATTTTGAACCTTGTTAGAAAGGCATTCTTCATCTGACTTGAAAAAAAAAAAAGTAATTCACATCTCAATTCTGACATGATTATAAAATATCACACAAAAACAGCAATCGTTTGCTTCGACCTAATCCCTTATCCAACAGTGACCCTACATCAACTAAAATTGATTTGTTGGTGTAATCTTCCCTGGAAAGCCCGGCCCTATAAACTATCACGTTGAAGTAGAGAAACAATAACTTAATGATGCATGGTGTTGCTACAGTGCCAGGACTGCAGAGTATAAATTGTAATCAATAATAATTAATAACCAGAGACAAGGAAAAAAAAGAAAGCATGTTTCTAAACTAATCAAATCACCAGTCTGCTTGACAATTAGGACCAGAGAAGAAAATTAACTCATATAAAAATCAATATTTCTACCATAAGATGCTGGGGTATTTATTGACTTCTCTATATTTTCTATATCTCTCGGTATATGTATAGTTCTATACACAATAAAACAGCGCAATAACTGTATATCAATAAATAAACATTTGCACATTACCATTTATACAATTTGGCAGTTGACATTTGACAGGAGCTCTCGTTCTCATTTCTTTACCAGAATTGGGCTCAATTATCTCCCAAGACAAAGTTGAAATAGGTTCAAATTTTATTAATATACATTTTTTTAGGTTACAGACATTCTGTCATACCTCCTGCTTCGTTTCGCTAAACCTCTTTTTTTGTGTGCAATAAACATAATAATTATTCCCTTATTTGATCAAATTTGCCTCTTGTTTATATCAGTATTTTAATTTTGAGACTGTAAAATTAAAAACTAATCAAAAATAATTTAAGATATCATATGAGAATACCTGTAGCCACAATTCTTCTAGATCATTCATCTTCAATACTTCGTGATTATTCATTGTCAATACTTCTAGATTATTCATCTTCAATAGTTTTAGATTATTCATCTTCAATACTTCTAGGTTATCTATTGTCAATACTTCTAGATTATTCATCTTCAATAGTTCAAGATTATTCATTTTCAATACTTCTAGATTATTCATTTTCAATACTTCTAGATTATTCATCTTCAATAGTTCTAGATTATTCTTCTTCAATACTTATAGATTATTCATCTCAATACTTCTATATTATTCATTTTAATACTTCTAGATTATTCATCTTCAATACTTCTAGATTATTCATTTTCAATACTTCTAGATTATTCATCTTCAATACTTCTAGATTATCTATTTTCAATACTTCTAGATTATTCATTTTCAAAAGTTCTAGATTATTTGCAACTAAACTTAGTAACTGCAGCCATCTTGGCTATCTCACTGATGAAACGGTGATTAGCTTGTTTTTTTTACAATTAACATTTTGGTGCTTCAAAGCAACACTGCTATATTTCGTTACTTATTTGCATGCAGATAGAATAGTGTTGCGCTGAACCCTCGATTGACATCTTTATATCTTTTGGTGTGCGAACTGTGAAAAAGAGGTTACAGAGACAAAACACACATGCATGTTGTTTCATTTACTTTTTTCAGTTTGGCTAGTGGGCAGTTAGAGAAAAATTGTTGTTGATTTTTTTTATTCACGCCTTTAAACTGAAAAAAACAAAATGCATTGACAACTAAGACAAGACTGTTATGTGAAATTATGACTATTTGGTTGGTGATAATCAGAGTAAGAAAATAGTAATTATCTTATGTCTACAAGGAATATACATTTAAATGCCTTTAAAGATCAAGTTACTGAGAAAATCCATAGCCGTGTTCACAGAATGAACATATTCAAGAAATGTAATTACAACATCTGACTTATTATGGGGCGTAATGACAAGAGTCATTCGAAGCTACTACGTATAGATATGGAAAATATTGCGTACCTAAAAAAAGCTAGAGAGAAGACAATAAAACTAAAGGCAGACTCATTAGAAATCTAGCTGGAACAGATGGGTCATGATTTAAATATATAACTTATGGGAAGTAGAAGCACAGAAAATAATCTATGACAGTCTCCAAGTCTGGAAAACTGCAAAAATGAAGCAATGTGACATATGACTTTGTCTGAAACAGCCGGCTAATTAAACTAAAAATGTGTCCATGGCAGTATAATACACAGCATAGTATGCAGCAGCATATACACAAGGCATAGTACACAGCTGCATGTACACAAGGCATAGCACACAGCTGCATGTATACAAGGCATAGTACACAGCAGCATATACACAAGGCAGAGAGCACAGCTGCATGTACACAAGGCATAGTGCACAACTGCATGTACACAAGGTATAGTTAACAGCAGCATATACACATGGCATAGTACACAGCTGCATATACACAAGGCATAGTACACAACTGCATGTACACAAGGTATAGTTAACAGCAGCATATACACAAGGCAGAGAGCACAGCAACATGTACACAAGGCATAGTGCACAACTGCATGTACACAAGGTATAGTACGCAGCAGCATATACACAAGGCAGAGAGCACAGCAACATGTACACAAGGCATAGTGCACAACTGCATGTACACAAGGCATAGCACACAGCTGCATGTATACAAGGCATAGTACACAGTAGCATATACACAAGGCAGAGAGCACAACAGTATGGCAGTATAGTAAACAAGGAGACACAACTCCTGTATAATTTCACCGACATTGTTGAATATGGAACTTAGTCTGTAGTTTATTACGATTCTTCTTCACACTAAACACTGTATAAATAAATCAACCCTTTCAAAAGAATATGACTAGAAACCATCATTTTACAAAAACTAAGGGAAAGATGACATAATTCAGAAATTTTAACGATGTAGACCATTATTGAGCTTGACATGTAGTATTTTATAACTATACAGTGACACAACAAATATATATATACATTTTGCTCATGAGGAACAGATCTGAAAATACTGGAGCCTCCTACACAGTCTGCAGTTTATCTTACAAAAGGAGGTAATACTATGGTGTCTAGAATGTCTACAAAGTGTAAGGGTCTACATTGGTTGGTTCCCGATCATTAAACTCTTGATGAGCTCTTCTCTGTGACAATCAAAGGTCCCAAAAACATAAGCATCCATAATGAATATTCAGGTTATTTGTTATTGTCAATAATGAAAAATTATTAATGCAAATGACCCCCTGCCTGTTTGTTATTAGAAACAATCATTTTAAATAAGTCTAATTTATAACAATGTTTTTGAACCACCATAACGCTGAAGTGCATAAAATTATATGTTCAATAAAAGTGACCTAGCACTAACACACAATCTGGGGATTGGATTTAGTTCCACAGAGTTTTCTTAGCAGTCATCATTATTTCATTATTATTATTTCATTATTATTATTATTGTTGTTGCTATTATTATTAATATAATAAAAAACATTTCTCACATTCAAAGTACCCATTTTATTTACCAGCACTTGTTGATACGCTATTGTTCTTAATATCTGGTTAAGGCATATTGGAAGCGGAAGGTTGAAAGTTTGAATCCTGGTGGAAGCACTTGGATTTTATCTGGTGCAACCGGTTGCTCAACCAGCAGCTAGTTAAACTGAGGGGTACAGAATGTCTAACATCCTGATGCCTGGCAATGATAGATTTCAAGAAGTTACTGTATTCAGCATAAAGATATCTCATAACACCAATAGGGGTGACACGTTATTAAAGACTTAACTAATAGTTACTCTGCATCTGAACACCCTTACACCACCTCCCAAAATACATTATAATAAAAAAATTATGCATATTAATCTCTTAACTTGGATTCAACTTCTTCATGTGAAATAAATGGATTATTTTACAGGTACCAACACAGGGGAATGCATTTTTATGTAAAATAAAAAAAAAAAAAGTTTCTCTATTAAACCCACTCCTTTCTAAAATGTTATGCCTAGAGGTGTTTTTGGGGAATATATGGTATTTTGTATTGACTTACTTACCAATTCAAAGATAAGGCCCAATCCTAACAATTAGGCCTTTTGAAGTTCTCCATTATTAAAACATATCATTTTGCAGAAACAAACTATATAGACTTGATCCTCTATTCCCCTTTAACAAAGTCAATCGAAGTATAGTAATTCCCCTTTAACCAAATCTACATCCTACCAGATTCATGTTTTGTACAAAACAAGCAGCCAGGCAATCTCTAATTATGATCAGCCATTATAATGTCTATTCCACTGTATCAGATCTAAATTTTGAGTATTTGTGAAACTTTATTGTTATTTATGTGAAAAAGCTGCAAAATACCTAGCTACCACCTCAAAATGCTTCTCTCGTGATAATAGATATAATAGATATTTAATTAAGGGGGGAGTACCTGAAAGCATACAAAACTATAAAGGAGAAAGCTTAACATTCTCTCTTCTGTTTGTGGGTCCTCCATGGCCAAGTGGTCTACTTGTCTGACAACCACTTGCCTCTCACCACCAAGGTTGTGGGTTTGAGTCTAGCTCAGTCAAAAAACAGTATGTGATAAAGTTTCCCAAATTTGTTGACCTCGGTGAAATATCCTTTTTATTTCATCGAGTGATCCTTAAAGCGGTAAAATCAAAACTGATCAAATTTAGCCACGATTGAGTGCGACAGTTTCAGTGTTCACGAGTTAGATTTAATTCATATATCACTGAAACCAACAACTTTAATTTTTAACAGAAAACAAAGAAATTACCATTTTTAAAACAGTAAAATTACCAAAAAATATTTCCACTTTGAAATTTGTATGATTCACCTAACAGTATTAAATACAAAAGTTAACCTATAAATTTCACAATATTTACATATATACCATGTTGTCATAAACATACCGCTTACTTCCATCTCTTATAAAAAAAAAATCATTATTTTAATTTCAAATATCTCAACTGATTTAGTTTTACATTTTTGTCATTTGTTTATCTGACACCACCATACCCTCAGTATGACCTTCTGCGTGTCGATGATTCATTCTGCCAAAGTTAATTTGATTAGCTCCCTTCAATTGAGAGACATTTTTAAATCTTCAAAACAGCAATGGCTGACAAAATCAATATACTTAAATCCAGCTTTCAACAAAAATAATTTTTAATTGAGTCACCTCAAAAGATAAGGACATAAAACAAACATAAACAGCATGTTACACCAAACAAAGAGAATTGTACCACAGATATCAACTAATAACAATAAAAAAAATCCAGTTACCTCCCTTAGACTATGATGTATCTTTAAAAAGCAGCTGTATTACAAATAAAAGCGGAAAGGTGTTGTAAAGATTTTCTACTTAAATTAACTTAAATTATTTAACTATCATTCTAAAAAAATAATATTGAAACGATTTAGTGAATATGATGAAAATAACCCTAATTATTCTGTATATTACACAGGCCTTAGTTTAGAACATACCTCCATACATCTTCACACCCGGAACCTTCACACATCATGGATATTATTGGTGTTAAGGGAAAGTTACCTGCAGCACAGCACATACACTAACATACGGAAGTTTAAAACATGCAAAATGAAGCACACAAATATAATAAATCTATCATCACAGAATTACATACAATGTCTGGCAAACTTTTATATTTATATCATTGACATCGGTATAGAGTCAACTATATTACTGATATATCCATATAGTGATTCATTAAGGATTTGATATGGCCAAAGCAGTTATGAAAAACATATCGTGGTGTTTAACCTTTTGTGGTTACGTTAGTATGCTGCAAAGTAACGAAACACATAACACTGATTGGAAGGAACAGGAATGCTCCAACGGTAAGACTTGTTGTATAAAACAACATTAACACCAGGTAGCTAGTGTCCAAATATGGAGCCAATCCCCATCAACGAGTGGACTGTCGTAACAGAGTGATGAGGGTGACAGCGGAAAGTTTTAAACTTGTTCGTAAAATTTTTTTAATAAACTGCCAAGCAATTTAATGTTAAGGTGTATCAATATTTTAGAACATTGTATAAGTATTGGATTGACTTATGAAAATCAATAATATATCAACATTGTTTTTATTGATGACAGCTCAAAGTTCATGATTACTAAACAATAAGTCACATAGTTCTTCTACCACATCTTCTTTACCGGTAAGTGCACGTAAGTCATACAGTCTGTCCTCATTATAGGCTTACATATGGCACTGAAATGTGATAGGTAATATACCATGAAATACAGTTGATAATTTGTCCTAAAAATCCCAAAGTCTACTAGTCACGTACAGAACAAAACAGGAATATGAATCGTGTACGTATCTCATTACAAATCTATATATATATATATATATATATAAACATCTGCACCTACAGTTTAGTTGAAACACATATCAGAAAACCACATACAATATCCTATTACAATCTATAAAGCTATAACAATAACCAATATACACCCGGAGACAGCATGTCATCTGTATAACAAAAGTCATACCCTCACACCCCCACCCACCCAAAAAAGAGAAATCGAGTTAAACCTGCGTTAACCACTTCCGATATCCCCTTCACAGCCTAATTCATAAACATCACCTGTTGTAACATGTAAATAACCACTTTCCCTCCACTAGGCTTCCAATCAACACAGGTGTGATTTATAACCATCTGAATTCCACACAACCACAACAACAACAACACTTCTTACTTATACACCTAACCACTTTCTGTAATGTGATATGACATTAATCATAACCTACAACAGAATGTTTCAACACAACCTTACATATACACAACATCGTACAAATCCTTCTGCCAGTTATTCCAATCAGTTTGATTGCTGCCAATTATAAATCGAAAACCTAACCAGCCCTGTATTACACTCAAACAATCGCCTTTGATTAATCCACATTAACACTAGGCATCTAGACAAATCAACTTTCCAATTTATGCAGCTATAACATATTACACAATCATAAAAGCTTCTAATCCTTAGATAACCAGTTCTTAATCCCTCTTTTGTTTACCTGTGTTAGCTGAAGTCATAAGACGTGTAGAATTTCATCAAAACATTTCTGTTAAATGTAACAGGTATACATCAAAATGATGGCTGATTCCATCTGGGTTGAATTCATAAAAGTACTGTATTGAATACAATAAATCCCAGCTAATTGCGCATGTGACGGCTGGGTCGTCTTTCACTTTGTTGCGCATTAATTAACGTTAATAATATTCAAAAACCCAATATCCAGCAAATAGTTTTCAACACAGCCGTCCCACCAGTGTGAATATGTATTTTATCAGTATGACACTTTTTTTTAAGTATGTACTGTAATATTTGATATAGTGTAATTGGTACAAAATCATTTCACACTTCAGCGTTACACTGTAGTGTCCTAAACCACGAGTTAAGCGTGGAATATTCAATTGTACCCGATACCTACGAGAGAAACCTCTGTACTCCTGACATCTAACTTGTACTCATTGGTGTGGCTGTCAATGATTACATCCATTTAATTTCACTATAAATAATTCAATTCAAATCTAAATCTTCGCGTCTCCATATCAAATAAAATCTTTTAATATCTCTTCTCATTTGTGCCCACACCACACACACGGACTCCAATGATAAAAACACAAGTTATACGACCTAATCAAGCATTCACAATTTTCAATGCTTATTTCTTTATCGACTTAATTACCAACGTGTAAGCTTGAATGCCATTTACATCAAATCTCTTAGCTATTGTCTATCACCGTTTCCAGAAATCGGAGAAGGGTATTATGTTGTTATTAATGGAAAATCTTGCCATTGACAAAACACATGGTTGTCACAATTAAAATTCCATTTCAATATTTTATCACTGTTTTAACTACTCCGTATTCGAGTCACAAAACAATGCACCACAGACAACTAGAACCACAAATGGTATAATGTTAAAACACGTCTTGAAAGCGTCTGTTTTTAATAGCTAACATAGTCGCCATTAATACGAATCCCTGACTCTGTTTATAATCCAATTATTTCAGATGAAGCTCTGAAGAAGAGACATCCCTTGATTTATACATATTTAGATATATGTCTCAAATGGTCTATACTGGTATGTTTTAATCATTCACCTTCAAAAATGTATCGACCCAATTGTTGGTTTTATGACTGATCACATGATTACACAGCCAGTCCCTGCACAATAACTAAACATTTTTTCATGTTTTATTAATTACTTATAGTTTCACTGAATTTTTATTTAAATTATAAACGCACTCATTAAACTGTTTTTCAAACATCAGCAGATTAATTAATACAAATAGAAATTGATTGTATAAATACATACTGGGCTTGCACTGAAACAAGCAATAATGAAACGATGGTCATTATGTAAGATTTTGATAATACCTTTTATTGTCCGTCCACCTAGAGTCAACATCATGTGACAAGTGAAAATGGACATTCCTTACAAATATCCCAACCTAATCACACATTATTCAAATGAAATGTTATTGCTTTATTTTCTCCAGTAGCCTTGGGTGGGTTTAGTTTGTGGACTATTGTTTTGTAATAATTCAGGACTACAATTGTGTAATTATGCCCCGGGTGTAAACGACAACTTTGTATACTTTATATCTTGCAAATTTATTTGCCAATTTTCTAATTAAATGTGCGGTAAATAGGCACTAATTCTATAGCACCTAAACCGGTTTCCTGTCCATTGTTTCCCACAAGTAGAATGGGGACCGGTAATCTTCAGTTTGACCCATTATAAGACAGCTTGCTGAGCCAGGTATTGTTCTGAAAACAATGGTTCAAGTCATCGACAACTCTTGCATAAATATTGGTGAAATTGGACAGTAATTACTGAAACTATTTTAACAAGTAGATCAGCAAGTGGACAAAAACTGACCAGTTATTGTCATTGTGAAGGACAAAAACTGACCGCCATTTACAGAATAGATAAACTGATAAAGGGGCTTTACAATAAATTGAATGTTTAAGTAGGGGAGTGTTGTTTCAAAAACAGAGCTCCGTATAAATGCAGACAGAGGACAAAGCTCCAAAGGCTTCTGCTATTCCTTCAAATCATTGCTGTTACATATAGATTCATTTGATCCATTTCAAAGACCCAAGATGTTTGGTGACACAAAATGACAATCATGTTTTTAAGTGGGCTTTAACACCATTTTTTTAAAAATAAAGGCAATGCATGACAACCAGTTTATAAGTGGATGCCCCTTAATTATACAAGAATCACATGTCTTTGTAATTTATATTTGGACCAGGCTGGGCTCAAACCCACAAACTTTGCAGCAATGTGCAGCCACTAATCCTAAGAAAGCTGGGCTCAAACCTACATACTCTGCATCAATGAGAAGCAACTAATCCTCAGACAGCTGGGCTCAAACCCATAAACTCTGCAGCAATGAGAAGCAACCAATCTTCAGACAGCTGGGCTCAAACCCACAAACTCTGCAGCAATGAGAAGCAACTAATCCTAAGACAGCTGGGCTCAAACCCACAAACTCTGCAGCAATGAGAAGCAACTAATCCTCAGACAGCTGGAACCAAACCCACAGACTCTGCAGCAATGAGAAGCAACTAATCCTCAGACAGCTGGAATCAAACCTACAAACTCTGCAGCAATGAGAAGCAACTAATCCTCAGACAGCTGGAATCAAACCCATAAACTCTGCATCAATGAGAAGCAACTAATCTTCAGACAGCTGGAATCATTCCAACAGACTCTGCAGCAATGAGAAGCAACTAATCTTCAGACAGCTGGACTCAAACCCACAGACTCTGCAGCAATGAGAAGCAACTAATCTTCAGACAACTGGACTCAAACCCACAGACTCTGCAGCAATGAGAAGCAACTTATCCTCAGACAGCTGCAATCAAACCCATAAACTCTGCAGCAATGAGAAGCAACTAATCCTCAGACAGCTGGAATCAAACCCACAAACTCTGCAGCAATGAGAAGCAACTAATCCCTAGACAGCTGGACTCAAACCCACAAACTCTGCAGCAATGAGAAGCAACTAATCCTCAGACAGCTGGACTCAAACCCACAAACTCTGCAGCAATGAGAAGCAACTAATCCTCAGACAGCTGGGCTCAAACCCACAGACTCTGCAGCAATGAGAAGCAACTAATCCTCAGACAGCACGGCTCAAACACACATACTCTGCAGCAATGGGAAGCAACTAATCCTCAGACAGCTGGGAACAAACCCACAGTCTTTGCAGCAATGAGAAGCAACTAATCCTCAGACAGCTGGGCTCAAACCCACAGACTCTGCAGCAATGAGAAGCAACTAATCTTCAGACAGCTGGGCTCAAACCCACAGACTCTGCAGCAATGAGAAACAACTTATCCTCAGACAGCTGGGCTCAAACCCACAGACTCTGCAACAATCAGAAGCAACTAATCCTCAGACAGCTGGGCTCAAACCCACAGACTCTGCAGCAATGAGAAGCAACTAATCCTCAGACAGCTGGGCCAAACCCACAAACTCTGCAGCAATGAGAAGCAACTAATCCTCAGACAGCTGGAATCAAACCCACAAACTCTGCAGCAATGAGAAGCACTTAATCATCAGACAGCTGGGCTCAAACCCACAAACTCTGCAGCAATGAGAAGCAACTAATCCTCAGACAGCTGGGCTCAAACCCACAAACTCTGCAGCAATGAGAAGCAAATAATCCTCAGACAGCTTGACTCAAACTCACAGACTCTGCAGCAATGAGAAGCAACTAATCCTCAGACAGCTGGGCTCAAACCCACAGACTCTGCAGCAATGAGAAGGAACTAATCCTCAGACAGCTGGGCTTAAACCCACAAACTCTGCAGCAATGAGAAGCAACTAATCCTCAGACAGCTGGGCTCAAACCCACAGACTCTGCAGCAATGAGAAGGAACTAATCCTCAGACAGCTTGGCACAAACCCACAGACTCTGCAGCAATGAGAAGCAACTAATCCTGAGACAGCTGGGCTCAAACCCACAAACTCTGCAGCAATGAGAAGCAACTAAACCTCAAACAGCTGGGCTCAAACCCACAAACTCTGCAGCATTGAGAGGCAACTTATCCTTAGTGTTTTAGGCAATGCAAGATATTATGATTGTACAAAATACTAAAACACAGATATTTATCTGACATTAGACATCTCTGGTCATGAATATAGACCATGAGAATTATTCCTTAGGCTAGTTGTGGTTTTATAATTAAGGTCAATCAAATAAGAGGTTGGTTTTGAAAAATCAGATTACAATTTATTATATATGTATAATTTATGTACATACATATATCTACATAGTACTAACATACATATATATTACGTTTTTGTTTTTTTTAACAAAAACCGTTAAACCTTGCATTTACAGATGATGATCCATGCAAGATGAAATTATATGTATAGCTAATGAATTTGACATTCATAGACTGCATTTTTTGTAAAAGAATTCTTGCAATAACCAGTTATTTGACTGCATTTATGTAAATCAGCCACCATGACCAAGATGATTGCTTTTATCATTCTGTCAAACTGCATGTAACATGCAACCACCTGAAGTCTCGGTGGACAGAAACTGATAATCAAGTGTAGTAGACAGATGGCTGGCTGCTCACCCCAGAGGTTGTTTGTTTGATCCCCAGATCAGCCCGATGCTTTTCAAATAACTCAGTACTGGTTCTACTCAGGAAAAGGACTTAAATCATGCAGCTTTAAGATTTCTTAGCAATCAAGCTTAAAGGGGAACGCAACCCTGTGTATAAAACAGGATAATATGAATAGCTATGAGTTCAGCTTTCTATTAATAGTATTTTTATGCATAAATTCGAGTCCATAAAGATAAATCAGCTCGTTTTGTAACGGTCATTTTCGCACATCGACTTTGTGGTGGAAGTCGCCATATTGGATACCTGCGTGACGTCATAACTGCACTTCCGGTTTAAAACATAATTGATTTATACGCTATAGCAGATATAGAAACGTGCAATTATAGTTACCGGCAAAAGTACTCGCAAGAATGATAAAATGGATTTTAGTAACGGAGAAGTACTTGTGGCCTACAACTTTGAACCAGAATTTTCGAAAGCAGAGTTAAATGAATTAGAAAACGAAAGAAATAGTGAGACGGCACAGTTGTTCACATATGTGAAAGATTTTTGCAGCTGCAAAAACTGTGTAAGGATGCTTTCGTCCGACGAAAATACGTGCTGCAGATGCAATGACCATACTAATGGAAATTTAGAAGATTTATAATGTATCACAGAAATAATAAAGAGAAACACAGAAATGTCTTATGAATATTTCACCCAAAAAGATGATAACTGTTAAACAGTCACACCGATCATGAACCAGAGATCAAACCCGAAACTTATCAATCACGACTCTGACTCTTATCATGTAGCCTGACATTGATGATTGATTTTTCAAAATAGTAAAATTACCCTTAGTTTGATAAAAAAAAGTAATTATTGCCGTCAGTGATGATGAAGATCCAGACGAGCCTGCACATTCATGCTGTACTATCAGGGTATATACTGTTTGCTACTCAGTCAATACATTATCAAAAAAACAAAAACACTATTTAGACCAGGAATGAAATTTAAGGGAAAATGTTTGTTACATATATTTACCTGTCTAAGAGGGAATAAGAAATAATATTATATCTCTTTTCTTATCGTGTTTAGCTGGTGCGACCATTGTTGCGTACTGAGAAATGGCTGATAAAATTTTGATTTCATACCCATTTTAGTAAATTTATATGAAGCATGAATGAGTTGGGTTTTTTTTTGTGTTGTTTTACATAACTGGCACTGTCTTTTGGTTATTCAAATGGTGTTACTACCCAATTTGATATTTGATGATTATCTATTCTACCAGTTCCCTGAACATGTATGAATGTTGTTCCTTATAGGGAGTGTCATATGGAATATAATGTCTACAGGCATATTGCACAAAGTGTATGTTACTGTCCAGCTACTGGCACCCTGCTGAGCTTTCATAATTCACCAACACCACATTCACACCATGTGGTAATGAGAAATACCCTGCCACAGTGTGCATATTGTACCCTAATAAGCGTAATCACCCCAGGTTTAATGACCCCAGGGTTTATGACAGGATGTTATATCACATAGTATTATGCCTTACTACCGATTAAAACATTTTCACTTAATTAGGGTTTCAATATCAATGCAAACTTACAAGTAATAAAATTATGTTATATGATTTTATGAATATTTTTCATAAATTGTATACCAGAACACTTTTTAAACAGTAAAAAAAAACTTTTCATGAATTTTTGAATAAATAAAGGAACAAAGGTTTTACTTTATCTTTTTTCATTACGAAGTAGAGGTAGTTCAAATGTCTATTCACGAATAATGACCTTGTTGACTGTGAAAAAGCCATATATCAATAAACTAAATTGCCTATTAATTATAAAATTAATAAAATGATTTTATGACCAATTAAATGTTGACTGAATATTAAGCATCATTTTTTGCCATCGAGGGCTTACTGTACAGATGTTCAGTTAACCTAACCACTGTTTCCTGAAAAGTTAACCAGTACTCGAGCACACCCAACAACCGCAAGTAACTGATAATTTTCCCACTCGAATCAGCAGTGAGAGACAAATGATATTGAGACACAATTTTGTATGTCAATCATCACAGAGACTGTCGCCGGGTGGGGATTCAAACTCGAGACACCTGGATTGATTGTTAGACACTTAACTGACTGAGCTAATCGGGCCTGTCACAATTAATTAGCCTTAATTTGTATTTTAATAATAACTTTTAGATACCATGTCGTTTTCACACCTTATGTTTTGGCATTAACCTCTTGTTTTTATTGTTAATTGGTTTATTACACCTGTTCAAACAGCCTGCAATTATAAGATTGTGAAAGTTTGCTATATCAATTTCGCAATATTTTGGAAGAGTATATAAAATTACAAATTAAATTTCAGAAATCAGTTGAGCTATATGTTATTAGCACATTTTTAAGAGCTTCCCACTGGATAATATACACTTAGTCTATATGTATGTCGCATATGGTCATCTTCGTACTGAAATCATCAGAAATTGCAGCTTGGATAGTAGTACGCCAAGGCATTGGTACGCTTCATTCTGCAATCTTAAGTCCTACCCCAAAGTATAAAGGCGTTTTGCGCGTGATGTCACCAGAAGCTTGACACTGAGGCAATGTGAAATCACATATTAAGAAAACAAAAAACAATGCTGCCCACAAAACATATCGCATTACTCCACCCACTTATTCCGCTGGAGAAAACAATGTTTAATGGGTTAAGTCCTTCAATTCAGAATCGTTTTCGCGTTTAATTGTCTACCTTCGATGTTCACTAATGCACTGTATATCTGTATATAAACTGATTACGTATATTAGTGTATATACATAAGAGTTTCAGTAGAGAGCAGTCACTAACGACACAATACAATTTGCGCGATAACTAGAACGGAAGTGCAGTTATGACGTCACCGAATACCTCCATCACAAAAGAGCTACAAAATGGCGGCGCCCATAGCATTTAGGAAACGCTTGAAATCATGATATTTAATGTCATTTTTCTCATTTGATAAATTTCGTACAATTAAAATTTGTTGATTTTTGTGTTATTTACATGTCTATTTAACGATAAATAGCCATTTATATTCTGACGTGCGGTACCCTTTAAACAAATTAATTTATACTAATCTGTTCTATATTTCAGAGTGCCAGGTTTTATACACAAGTCTTTCTCCTGACATTACATATCTTTCTGATAAAATAGAGAGAAAAAAACTCATAAACATAAAACCAGTTTTAATTTCAACACAATTCAATTCCACCCTTAATGAGCCCCAAGTAATCTGCATTTATTAACACTTACTGATGGGTGAGGAAGTTGAAAGATGGAGATAATGTTTTCCGCCACTTTTTGTCCTTTACTATGGATACAGTATTCAAGAATGAGTAACAGTGAAAACCAGTCATGTATACCATTAGTTTTATCTTTAAAAGTAATTTAAGGCTCGGGTGTCAAAACTGCTATTATCAAAATCGCTGCCTGAAGTCGCGCTTCAGCTAATGTAGGAATCATCCCAAAATTTCACAAACGCATTTTATTACCCTTTATGAGTTTTTGAATAAAGTGTAAATTGCAAAATGCTTCATATCTGATGAATCAGACAGAAAACGAATGAGATATATCTAATTATTTAGCAAAAACAACAATAACTGGTAAACACTGCGAATATGTACTGATCCAATTTACATATTATTCTTAAAATAAATCAAAGTATACCTGAATTTGCATTACAGTATATTATTTTGCAAATAATTTTTGGAAGAAATTTTTTTTTTCTTTCCAAAGATTTAATTACATTGGACAAAACCTTTCCTGCATAGAATTCATAAAATATTTGTGAAAAAAAGATTATATATAAAAGAATTCAGTGTTGTTCCGGCTTAATAAGTTACCTTTAAATAATTCTATTCCTTTTTTATCGTTTCTGAAAATGTGGCCTATTAAAAAGCTTTATTATTTAATATTTTAAGACTATATTTTAAATCTTGTTTAAAAGTACCTTCAAAAAATCATGTTGAATTGAATTTATATTCATGGTTTGTAAATTTTCCATGATTGTTACAATACAACACAAGTTTATTACAAAAGGATGTAACCAATCGACAGAATTTGTAAATTTTGATACAGGTGTATTTAAAAAAACATCGAAACCAGTCTGGATATGTAAATGATGTTAATCTATTCGTGATACAGCACTTTTCCCTCATTAACGGCCAGATAATGAGCCGAATTAACAAAAGAATGCGTCACAGATTCAAATTCCCCCCTTATTTTTTTCACTGAAATCATGTGGCGGTAAGATTAAAGATTTATGCAAATTACCTATGTAGACAAATACCAAAGATTTAATTACAATGATTTATAAAAAGAGACAAAAGATCCGGGTACCCGGCAGCAGGGCTTAATGAAAGTTCTAAACTCCTACGTAAAGAACCTGATACTACTTAATTACCACATTAAGATTGGGGCGACGTGTAATTTATGCTTTATAAGGACAAAAACAAACATTCACTTCGTCTAAAATTATCATTATAAGTGTATATTACACAATTATAGTGATGTGCAATAATTCGAGACTCAGTATTCACTCTGTAAGAAAATATGGCCTTCAAAATCTAAATAATTAAGAAAATATAAAAACGATAGACAGGATTATAATTGTCACTGTAATAATCGCATAATGGGGAAGGAATTGCCTGACATGAGGTTTAAGAGGAGTCCATATTTCACATAAGAAATGTACCGCTACTATCCTGTGTAAAATCTGAGAAACAATCACACACATTATACAGATCAGGGCAAAAAGCAATTTTATAAGCACATGTTTAACCAGCAGCGGTTACAAACTAACACTTTATTTGATTAATCTTGTTATAATATTGTAAATGAGAGTTCTGTAATACATTTACCTCCAATAAGTATGTTAAAGAAGCATAGCGATTTATACTGATAGTGTAAAATTAAGGACCTTCAGTATCATAAAGGCAGTGGTCAGAGATGTGTCACTCCTCTCCATTGAGTCATATAAAGCAAGAATAATACACAAAATTAATAGACTTAGCCTGGAATAGGTTTTTCATTGACTTTACCCCATAATTAAAGGTAGGTACAAAATTGATCAAATGAGCTGAGCTAGGCAATTTGTTTTCTTCATAAGCCATCTATCATGTTTGTACCATTCTGGAAAAACATTTTCTGATATCACATATTCAATTTGAGTAGTAACAGCAATTACAAATTATATGCCATGATTCAGCCCATCTTTTCACCTCTGGCAATTACAATTGTTCACTTCATCACATTACTCACATGTTTCCTTCCTTCTCATATTGGCAAGGGTTAAGCCTGGAAGCCCAATATTCCTGTGGGCAAGGGTTTAGTCCAGAGTTTAACATTCCTGATGGCAAACTCTAAGCCCAGATGTCCAAATATGTCTGTAGGTAAGTGCAAATCCCGGAAGCCCAACATTCCTATGGACAAGTGCTGAGCCCGGAGCCTAATATTCCTGTTGGTAAGCACAAAGCCTGGAGGCCCAACACCTGATATTGGCTATAACATAAGGCTGACACTTGCACCAAAATGCATTTAAGTTCTTTCTTTCTGTCTTTTTTTTTTTTTGAAACTCTTAACTAGGCCTATCCATGTGTTGTACAAACTCTGTAAACACAGATCTAACTAAGGCAAACTCTCACTCTGAACAGGGTCTGCACTGTTTTGGTATGTGGTCAGAAAATCCTTGTAAGATTAGTGTTGTATAGTGTTAAGCGTCACTTTCAACAATTTTTCAGTTATATTGCGACATTGTCTACTTGAGACAGTATTCTGAGTGCTGTCACACTGGAGTATCATGCTGCAGACACATGGTATGATACCCCACCCAGTCACATTATACCGACACCGGGCCGACCAAACCTAGAACTCTCCTCTAAATGCAGAGCGTCAAGCAAATTAGCTTCTTGAACCATTTTTAAAATCTTTGGTATAACCTGGTTAAGGATCGAACCCACAACCTTCCACATGTGAGGCAGACGCTCTACCACTAGACCACACTGCGGTGATCTTGTAAGATTACAATGGAATGGAATCTGTTATAGATACTGAGAAGTATTATAAGTGTATGATAATTATGAAGTCTCATCCCCACACACAGTTACTCAGAAGCTTGCTTTCAAACACCTGCTTTTAATATAAACTTTACAACTACAACAAAATTGTCAGTATCTCTACATTCTAAATTAACATTTGTTTTTTATGTTACAGCTCTTGAGAACATAGCCATTAAATCTTTTTTCCCCCGACAATTTTCTTCTTTCTTTCGACTGGCAAGCATGGTTAATAACAGTTTTAATTCATAGGTACATGTCAAATTTTGTGTCTATACAAACACAATCTAGATGCAAGATAAAGCCCCATTAACTATAAAAATCAACCGGGTAAAAGTCTAAATGAGAGGTAGGGTTTAAATTACAAAACTTGCTTTTGTCCCTGATTATCCGAGCTTGTCCAATAATTTATATGTCGGGACGCAAGTGTAATCCCATGTTTGTTTTACCTGAGGCATTCTGGGATATTGTGACAGGTCAACGTAATTACGAATGGAAACCTACCCGCTTTCAATAAAGGCAGAGAGATACTACAATAACACAAATTTCATTTCATAACATTTAGACACATGAGCACTGATACCATGAGAAAAGAAGGAAGTTAGATAACCGTGAAACTTAACTGTAATTCATCTGATTATGTATAAGAAAACGAAATAAAGTTATAGTTAAACTATTTTTAACAACCTTTTATTAACAGTCTATGATAACAAGAAAAAAGAAGATGCTGTAACAAGCTATCTGTACAACTTTTTAAGAGAATTTAAAGCCATTAATGCAGGTGAATATAATCACTGATTACATAGCACCTCTAAAGAGTATTAAAAATGTAAAAAGAGTTTGAACAAAACACATGCAACACACAGTGTGTAAAAAAAAATTTGTGTGAGTAACCTCCCCTGATTTACTCTTCATATTGGAAAATAGAAACACTCTATGAACACTGAAGCAAATCAGACATTTGAAATGAGCATGCTTCAGGCTGAGGTGTTTCACCAACAGTGTAAAGGTATATAATGTTTCCATGTGATGATATTGTATCACTGTTGAACTCTTCATATTGGAAAATGCAAACATCATATTACAAATGGCTGCTGGAATGAAATTTGAACTTAAATGTGCTTTTCTGAAATCACATTTCTAACATTTACCCTTGTATATTATTAAGTCAGTTTGAATGTTTTAAAGGTTGAAAAGTTAGGTATGATGCTACTCTTGGAGTTCACACAATGTGGGTGTGAAATGGGAGAGTTCTGAAATGCTGATTTGCTAATTTCTACAATAAACTTTTGTAAGATTCCAATACCACTTCAAAGACAGGGAGTCAATAAGAATGTAACAAAATGCTTGCAAATGGCATCATAATGTAGACTGTAGAAAATGAACCCAGCTCTTTCTATTAAGTCAAGTAATGGTGTCACCTAGCAGTGAGATAAGAGCTGATTGGTCAGTTGCTTCAGTGGAAGTTGAATGATGTCACAGTTTGGCTAGCATTAAAGTGCTATGAATTGTGGATCAGGCATGGGATTTCCCATCTTTTTCATTGGGGTATAACAGACCTGAACTGACAGATATCAGGGGTTGGGATAAACTATAATATCATACGACATGAAACAAACATGTTCAAAGTTAATGGCGCTTTCAAGTTACAAACAAAATTAGATCTCATTGTAAGTGTTAGAATATTTTAGTTAACAAGTAAATATAGATGTTGAAATTCAGGAAAATTAACATATTTTTTGTTTTAAAACATTATCCCATCCACACCTTACTTCCTCAATAAAGACTTGATGCAAAATTGAAGCACTTGGCTAAAGTAAATCACCATATTAGTATTAATGTTATTACTAAATACATATGGGATGTTGATCACCTTAAAGGTGCCATCATAAAATATAAACCAATCTGAAAGAGAAAAGGACCAACTTCACTGCCATAAAACCTGTTATCACCAGCTCACGGCCATAAATCATAAATTAAATCTTTTCAATAGCTGAGTTTTGGCAATAAAATGAATTTCACTTCCCGTCATTATGCCAAGTAGGCTGGCTATTGTTTGTGTATGATTAAACCATACAAGTGTTAATAAGAGAGTTAAGGCGTTATTACTTAGTGAAATCAGTATAAACAGTGCGGTTGTGTAATATACGAACTAAAGCCCAACACTTATCTCGGCTCTATGCTAAAACAACAAGTGAGTACATGACTTAATACCAAAACCTATTAAGTAAACCCGGACTATTGATTTAATAAATTGCTAATTTAAGATATTGATAACCTTAAATCTGTTGTGCACACATATAAGTTATAATGCTTTGATTTATCTTGCCTAAATTGGCCTGCATGCAAGACAGCATGAAACGCAAGCGAGTGCGGCTGGATTTTACTGTTTTATTGACTTGTTAATCCCTGTTTGCTGATTACAATTTATACAAACACAAAAACATTTATGTTATCTACATTTTAGCGATGAAGATCAATATCTACATTATAGAAATTCAAAAGCGATGATTTCTTTCAATGATAACGTATACAATTTATAAATTTGAATAATTTTAATTTAACTGTATATTTTTGGGAGTGAAATCTTTAGTATCACTTATTGGAAAGGAAACATCAAGGGGTGATATTAAACAAGACCCCATTCATGACTGTTTTGAAGCTTAAGTCTTTATGTATTTCCCCAGATTTAATTAATTTGAGTAGAAAGAAAATTTGAAATCAGCTGGTTGTTATCTAAAAAAAAATCCACTTTCAACTTCAAATAAAATGGACAAAGCACATCATGTTATTAAAGAAGACTTTAAAGTCCAAGTAGTTATATGTTATAATAGAAGTGATCCAAGACACCTTATATTCAGTAGAATTCTATTGTAGTTTAAACATGCTTTTTTTCAGTTCCATGTAACATTATACTGTCTTCCTTACTGCAGAAATTATGCTTTTTACACTGAAGTATTAGCCTGCAGATGATGATTTGAAACTCAATCATTTTAATATTCTGAAAGAAAACCAAAAACCAATCATAGACCTTAGCAACAATCTTATAACACTCAGCACCATGTTCATTATGCAACTTCTACAGTATCAACAGACATGTTTGCCATCAGTATGCAGCCCAAGTGAATGATCAAACCTTGGTCAACTCCTCTAGCGTTTCCCCATTTTCTTTCTCTGTCTGAGGTATTTCACAAAGATAAACGCTTCATACACAACGACCAAAGAAACCCAAACTAGCTACATTTATACTTCATGAAAACCAAAACCAGAATTGAAGTTCAGAACTAAGCCTGGTAGCAATACATAGTTACAATAGTCAATTTCCATCATTTACTCATTTTAAAAGTTCTGCCTCAGATAAATATGCCAAGTCATTGTGGAGCTGAAACTAGCCACATCAGCTTCAACCAAGTCTTGAACCTCAACCAATTAACATTATCTTTGCTGAGAAATAACCACAGAGCCCCAACCAATTAACATAATCTTTGCCTAGAAACAACCAAACAAGCCCCAACCAATTAGCATTATCTTTACTGAGAAATAACCAGACAAGCCCCAACCAATTAACATTATCTTTCCTGAGAAACAACCACACAAGCCCCATCCAATTGACATTATCTTTGCTGAGAAACAACCACACAAGCCCCAACCAATTGACAATATCTTTGCTGAGAAACAACCACACATGTCCCAACCAATTGACATTATCTTTGCTGAGAAACAACCACATGAGCCCCATCCAAGTGACACTATATCTAAACACTATGACCAAACAAACTGTTAATTTTTTGAGAGTTATATGATAGACAAATAAAATAAAATGGGAGGACAGCTATATGATCTCCTTGCTAATAAAATGATCCATGGTGGGGATTATGATCTATTGGAATATATGAATACATGCACATGTTCTTGAAATATTAAATTAATAAAATCAAAATATTTTATAAAGCTCAACTTTTTTTTAATTTCAAACAAATCTTTTCTTTCAAAGCGTGCGCTGATCTATGTTTGTTTTTAGTTTAATTGCTCTTCATGAAACAGAATGTACCCTTCCATTTGTAAAGACCTTTTGTTATTTTATGGTTTTGCAAGCGTCATGTTGGTATGATAATATTCAATTCATAATAAGTAGTCTAAACATAATGACTTAAATTCAATAGGCATTTTCTTTTAGGAGATTTTAATTCATTTCAAAGCAAATACACCAATTTATTCGACAAACAATCGTAATTTCATCAAATTTCCATAGTCTCAAAAACCTTTTTAAAAACATCGAAATTATTTCACATTAATGTAAAGAGAAAGGACATTACAATATTCTTTATCACAAACTCTGAATAGGTATCATTAAGACACGATCTTAAAGAGCTTATCAGATGAAAAACCAGTCCCCCCCCCAAAAAATCCTTTTCAAATAACGGCTGTTAATTTATCATTAAATATAAGGCGATATAGACACTAATTCAAACACAAAATCTAACAATGGACTTCACGACCTTGTATACTTAGCTGATTAGAAATTTAATAATAAATTGCCTCGAACAAAAGCCACAGTTCTTTCTCATGGTTTCAATACTTCAATAACACTTTTTCTATTAATAAAATCTTAAACACATAAAAATTAGGAAATTAGTTATCCAGGTAGGTGAAGCGATCTGTGAATTCAAGTTTAACCAGTTTGTGGCTATTGTGAAAATAAAGCACTCGCAATGACACTAATTAATTTTCGCAGGTAGAAATATTCCAGTATTCAATTGAAAGTACGACAGAGACCGGTGTTTTGAGACAAACAACAGCCAATTACAAAGAAAATGATTTATTAACATGTTCATTTTTATTTCAATTAAAATCAGAATTGTTAATAGTGCTATTTGCATGTAAACCACTGATATCTGTTTTTTCTTGTTTGAAAAAAAAAACCCAAGATGATTTTAATTGAGATGTACATATCAATTTATACAAAATAGCAATGATATAATGATTACCATCAACATTAATTCTACCATCATCATCATCATCATCAGTAGCAGCAACAGAAGCAATAAATGAAGCAGCAGCAGTAGAAGTCAGAGCTGCATAAGAAGAAATATTTATCACAATGTACGCCCCCCCCCCCCCCCCGCCTATATAGGGACGTGGCATCAAAAAACAATGTGCGGAGTTCAATTTCTAGCCATATTTAAAGTCAAAATGTTGAAAATATCAAAAAGGTTGTGTCATGCAGTTCATAATGTTCTTTTTAACAGTTGGTGGGATTTCTTGTCGAATGTTGTTTCTGGTAAGAATACAGATCACACTTCCAGCACATGAACCTCTACCAACACAATTTTCTTAAATAAATACTCAACACAACTTCTAATGATAATATTTTTTTTTACGTTGTCCAAAAAAGTTCTAAATCAGACTGATTTCACAGAGGATTTATGTAAGCATCAACAATTAGTCAGAACAAAAACCTATCTCCATTTAATGAGGATCTGATACAAAACAAATTAAAGGTGTGGAATGTAATATATATAAGTTTATTGACATAAAAACAACAAAACATATATGTGAAGGGGAAAGCTTGTCAGATATGTGAGCCGTTTGTTTGTGCTAAAAATATTTGTAAAAAATCAAGATTGATGTTCTGGATAATTATTTGGGATTCTCCAATGGAAAAGGAATATTTGGTCACCATATCTGTACAGACAGCAGATGTATTTTGTGCTGTTCTAAAACACAACTAAGTCACCTGTGTAGTCATCAAAAATAGTGTTACTTGTTCCCATTATGCCTAAACTTCTAATGAAGATGAAAAAATATATACATCAAATGAGTCTGATTTAGGTGCTCATTAAAAAACAAAACTCAGTTTTGGCATATTAGAGAGATCATGAAAATTTACAGCAAGAAATGTGTTCATAGACAATTTATTTTTCCCTATAATATTGAAAAATTACTTAAAATTTAAGTTGATAGGTGGGGGGGCCTTACCTCCTGTAAAATTTTACACAATTTAACACAAAATATTAATAAAATACATGTCCCTTTCTAAAAGCATTATTTACTGCAAATTAAGCCAAACAGAGACCATTACTCTGTTCAACCAACACTGGCAATTATCTGATTTGGCCTTTTTTTTACAGCTAATACACACACCAAATATTAATGATACACTGATCATTTAAAAAGTTATTGATACACTGAAAAATAAAGTCAAAAAAGGGCCAACAACATAATGTTTTACTGAGTCCATGATTTGTGAACATTATGATGTCACACCATTTCCATGGAAACATTATAGTGTCATACTGTGTTCATCGGAACACTGTGGTGTCCCAGTCAAGTGGAAACAACACGATGACCCATTGTGTTTGAGTAAACACCATAATGTCCCACAGTTTCCATGGAAACATAAAAATCTAAAATCTACTGTGTTCATGGGAACAACATATTGTCCAAATGTGCTTGGAGAAACATCATAATGTCTCATAGTGTACATAGGAACAGAATGATGTCCCAACATTAAAATAATCTACTGTGTTCATGGAAACAACATATTGTCCCACTAGGTCCATGGATACAACATGGTGACCAAATGTATATACCACACAATGAAACAGGAAAGAAAATATGTCAGGAAAACACACCATACCGTAATCGCATGCATGAACTTCTCCAAACTAGTGCCTGGGAACCCCATTTCCTAATGTACCCAAGTCGGATCAGTGACATTTGGAGAAAAATAAATAGTTACACAATTTTCTCTTTCAAAACAAATTGAAATGCCTTATTAGACATAAGCTAAACTGTTTTCTATCTAAAGACATATACAACATTAAATGTAAGGATAGATCCATTAGACAAACTGTCAAATTCAGGCAAACCAATTTACTCTTTTTTTTTTAACTGTAATGAAAGGTAGCAATTACTTGTAACAATATCTCATACAGCAATGACACATACAATCTGCCCTTATTATCTTTAATTATCCAATTTTACCTGTTTGTGATTTAACATACATTAAACTGGAAAAAACGCAAGTGAAGCTAGCATTATCTTTTTTGTAAACGATGATTAGTTTGTTTTAATATTCCAAGTGAAAACACATAACCCCCGAATGACTGTTGCCGAATAAATTTTGCTTATTTATGTGCATTGCTAAATGATCGTGCAATACATGTTTAAATTAATTAGATTTTATACTTTGACTGTGCATAATAAATAGACTAATTTGAAGGACACAGTAATTATAACGATTGCCCGACATGTTTTTGGTTACTGTGATGTTAATTAGCAAATGTTACCTTTTCAACTGATAAAGAGCAAAGCATTTCGTTATCAAGAACATTTCAAGAGTCACCGAGACACTGATCAGGTTGAGACGATAGTAACGATAGATACGATGGTTATTATGTTGGATGATGTTATTGATGATGATGATGATGACGATGCTGATAATTATGATGCAAAAATTTACGCACACCATTTGTATCAGTCTGATAGAACTAAATTTAGTGATTATTTCAATTGAAATATTTTCGAAATCTGTTCTGCGGTTTATGAGAAGCAGCAGTTTTTTTTACTATTTTTACTTATGGTAGCCATCTTAAATATAACATCGAAAAAAAATCTTGTGTATAGTCTCATATGTATGAAAAACATTCAAATGATGTTTGCATCTCACTGGCTTACTGGTTGTAGGGCAGCTCCTGCTAGTGGACAATGGCAGACAACACACCATCCCATCTCCACTTCTGAGTTAACTAGTGAAGTTGACATGCTTATTTTTAAAAAATGAGCAAAGTTACTTTTTACCATCAAGAATACAAATTCATTTTTTACTATCATATTGATAAAGCTCGATGATATTAGAATGTATAGGTTACAAGTAACACAGCTCTGCAAACAAAGATGCCTTTTGACCATTTATCAGAGTTATGGCCCTTTCCAAAATTGAAGAACAACTAAGAATCTAAATGTATTAGGTATTTCAATTTCATAGTTGCAACATGTATTCAAAAATAAAATTGCATTAAGTGAAAATATATCAAAATTGCCATGTGCCCTTTAAAGGAAGGTAAGCTGAGAGCGACTCAGAGAAGGAAAGATGAAATCAGATAAGGTAAGATAAGAGAGGCTCAAGATAAGATAAAAAAGATGGATGCCAGAGGCTAAGATATACACAAATATATATATACATACACACACTTAATATTATCTTAATATGTCTGTGTTAAATTCTATTAAGGTATATGTAAAACCCCCGATTCTTTAAGAAAGAAAGATTGTTTAAAAGATAACATATAATAGTGAAATCACTGAAATGGAAAAAGTAATAAAGAGTATTGTATACATCCTGATTTAGCTTTAAATCATCATAATTACTACTTGCCAGCGAGTTGATATGTGTAACCAATCAAATATACACGGCTTGATTACAGGATAGCCAGAATTTGTTAAATAGTTTTAAGTACTAGGCGTATGCAATTGTTTATTTGTTTTGTTGTGTACATGATTAGAATTCTTGAAATTAATTAAATTCCATTTTTCCGGTCACAATATTTTACACTTGTCAACTGCCACTGCCTGTGAAAACAAGGTATCCCAGTTTAGTGACTGGAGACTGAAATACATTTTATGTTTTTCACTGAAAAACAACAACAATTTGATCAAATTAGTCACTGGAATTTAATAGCACATGTTTTATTTACAGACCGCAGCAAAGTCTAGTGGTAAAACGTCCACCTTGCATGCGGAAGTAAGGTCGCATGTTCTATCCCCAGCCAAGTCATACCAGGACTTGCATGCAGAAGGAAGGTCGAGTGTTCTATCCCATGCCAGGTCATACCATGACTTGAAAAATGGTCCTACAAACTTCCTTACAAAATATATTTTTAAACTGTAAATGTGTAATTTACAACAAGATTTTATAAAAGAAAACTTTCCTTACTTCTCTTAATCAGTACGTAGCATCACAAATCAGTATATTTATACACTTTATGTATACTGAATTAAGAACGTATCTAATTACCAGGTACCATTTCAATAATTATAAAAATCTACTGCTACATTGTACCTTAAACTATCTCCTCGAGTTTTGTATACCATAAAATGATTAAATTTCAGTCATTAAGACCCTCTTGTGTCTGATTTAATTTACAAAAGTTGAGTTTAGTGACATAGTTTTACATTGTTCATCATATTTAATGAACTTAATCTTTGCTTAATTTTAATAAAATAATAAAGACTGCATGGTTTCAAAACTGAAAGAATGCAGTTATCTAACTATCTATTTTCATTAAAGCTGTGAACACTATCAATGATGTTTAACACATTTTTCAACACATGACAGGTTACAAATGACATCTAGGTGGAGGAAGATGAGTAGAACCATTGTCTGTCTATAGGAAACATAGAAATATTTAAAGAAAGTCAGAGAACCTTAATATAAGAAATCCAGTAACTGTGAACATGGAAAATACGCGACATGGCGGAAATGGGACATTGAAGAATGGTAAACATGGGAAATCCATAAGGGGGAAAAATGGGACATTAAAGAAGGGTAAACATAGTAATTCCAGGAAAAGTGAAAATGTAACATTGAGGAATGGTAAACATCGGAAATCCTGGAATGGTGAAAATGGGACATCGAAAAATGGTAAACATGGGAAATCTTGAAAAATGTGACATCGAAGAATTGTAAACACAGGAAATCCAGAATGGTAAAAATAGGACACTGAAGAATGGTTAACATGGGAAATCCAGGAATGGTGAAAATGGGGCATCGGAAAATGGTAAAAATGGGAAATCTTATCTCGGAAAATGGGATATTAAAAAATGATGAACATGGGAAACCTGACAATCATGAAGAAACCATGGAAACTCAAGAACCCATGAACACTGGAAATCCTGGGACTGTGAAAGTTTACATGGAAAGTACTGAACAATGAACATAGGTTATCCAGAAAACAGGAGCATGGGATTTTTATAACTATTCCCTAGTATAATAAGTACAGAACAATGAACGTTGGTTATCTAGAAAACAGGAGCATGGGATTTTTATAAGTATTCCTTAGTATAATACTTAAGATTGTATAAGGTTTCTGAAGGTTGTGTAAGATAGACAATACCTTAATCATTAATAAAGCAGTTACAACAACAAGATACAAACAGAAGAACTTAAATCCAGTTGTGTAAATCCTACCAATATGGTGACATACAAGATTAAAACATAGCTATGCAACCAACGTGAATGTCCAGTGATAATGACTGCTGCTTAATTAATTAAATTTAGGCCACCCATTGTTTTATCACTAAATTCTTCATGGCCAATGTATGTGACATATATAATAGTGTCATGATCAACAAATGCACTATCTTTATCTTTGCCAACTGTTAATTAAAGACTATAACAGATGTCAAAGAAGTTTGAAATCAAGACCTTATTCTCACTGCAGAGAGAAAGAGAGAGAGAGAGAGAGAGAGAGAGAGAGAGAGAAAGAGAGAGAGAGAGAGAGAGAGAGAGAATGGGGACAAACAGACAGACATACAGACTTAAACTTCTTGAACTTTTATAGAGAGTGCAAGATCAAGACAAAAAGTTTTATCGTTTAACTTGTTGCACCTGTGCAAGTGCAGTGTTTGTTTTTTATAACAAAAGTAATTTATTAATCACTGTGTTATGCTGGATTAAAGCAATTAATGGCTAGCTGTCTTGATTACATTTACTTAACAGACACTACCAATGCTAAAATCAAGCATAACTCTTACTCCTGTATATACTGTTTCACCTATAGGTGATTCTTGAGTAAAAAGTATGCAAAGGTTACTAGGTATGTAATTAATTACATATAGAGAAGAAAGTTAATGAAATACTGCAATTCAATTAATGGCAATTAATTAAAAAAAAAAATTGCAATAAACCCTGAGACTTTCAATTTAATCATAATTATCTCTTAGGGCGAACTGTGTTCTAAAGTAAGATAAGTTACTAAAAATGGGGATAATATAAAATTGTATAGATGTATGTAAAAACAAGTCTAATACATTTTAAAGTCAGTAAATCTTTGGAGTTCCAGTCAATCATTAGCCACCATCTTGATTCTGCAGCAGATGGTATTTTTTATCCATTATCAGATCTGTAATCAAATGTTATAGCATTAAAAAAAAACATGGAATACATTTTTTTTACTCATTTTTGAGACAAATTTACCTCCCCAGTCAATGAACATTCCTTAAAAGGAAAAGTGTAAACAAGTATGAGGTATTATCATAAAACCGTTCACATCTGCAGACGGATCAATGCACGCACGTCCAGTCTACATTCCATCACTAGTGTGACCATATTGACTGAAGGAATGTGGGTCAATCCATACAGACAATGCGGCCATGTTTAATGTAGTTGCAGCAGACGACACGTTATGCTTTATGCCTACATTATCTGATACACTAATACGCTCGCCATTTTTGTTCAAAATGTCTAAAAATAACTGCGATATCACTGATACCTCTTATAGCCCGAATTTAACACAGAGCGGGTAGCAGGTGACCATTAAATAGTCTCTAAATAGTACAAAATTCAGAAAAAATTTGGTTTAATCCATTGGAATCACTTGACACCTAGGAATACACATAATCCAATTTAAGATCAAGAATCAAGACAGAAAGAATAGAAGAAAGTTAGAAATGATACATACCGCCATCCAACACACTATGCTGCAACAAAACATGAGCCGTCATACTGATCATCCATTTCACTCATTACTAAATTTCGCCACTTTCTTATTTTAATTTCCTACCAGTGAAATGACAATCTGACAATATCAAAGACCAATAGAAATTAAGCGTGGTTTTCCAAATCGCCTATTGTCAATTTTCAATCCGGAGGTCACTTAAGGGTGTACAGTTTCAATTAGCGTCTCCCGCTCTTGTTTTCGATAAATATATATTCCAATATTAGCTATTTATTAAAGGTGTAGGAAGGTTTTATAGAGTAAATGTAAATCAGCGTTTATCACTCCGTCTCAGTAATGAATAAATTGTATACATCAATGAATAGGGTGGCGAAAAACTTTAGAAATTAAGAAGATCTGACTCAGAGCATCTATTCATTACAATCAACGAATAAAATATGCGATCACCTTTTACAATTAGGATTATAATATGAAAAGATAAAGCTGATTTTTATCCGAGGCCATTAAAAGGTAGAAAGTTAGACAAACCAGCCCCGGGTTGTCCATAGCAACGCATTCTTGTTAAAACTGGATAACTTCTAATGGACATGAAGAAAAAAAATGTGATAATTTATCATGATGACTTTGGTGACATTTAATGAGTTTGTTAAAAAAAAAAATGAAAGAAAAATAAAAAGAGTTGAAAAATGGTTTACACAGCTTAAGAAAAGAGATAGGACGTTTAAATTAATATATAAGGGATAGAAGGGGACTGAATCTATTTTTAAACTTTATAAGTAACAATTTTTTAGGAAATTTGAATATATCTAAATTAAGATAATGGAATGAATATTGATGCTAAACAATAGTTACAGTTTCCAAAAGAGAACAAACAGGTTGTTTCTGACTGGTTGTTTCTGACTGGTTATTTCTGAATGGTTGTTTAAAACATTATTTGAGTTAAAAGACAAGAGTGTTAATTACAGTCTGATTTTCTGCATATTAAACTAATGTAAATTCCAGACATTTTATTGACATCAAATGTATATCAGAAAGGTTCTTGAGGTAAATACCTATCTATTATGGTTGTTATGCCTACCCCAGTTAGCTCAGTCAATTGAGCATCTGACTTTCTGTCCAGGGTTTATGAGTTTGAATCCCTGGCTGGCTACACTCTATAATAAATGATATAAGACATTGCATCTCATTGTCATTCGTCTTTCACTGCTAAATAATCAACAACTGGCAGAGAAGGGTGTGCTCGAGAACTGGCTACTTTCCAGAACCCCAGGAAAGCATGATAGGTCTATTAGTTCTATAAATTAAATAAAAAAAAAAGGAATGGAAATGTCTTTTATAAAATGCCATTGTTGGATACTGGTGGCATTGACGTAAACACCAGACTAAGAATTAAATTATAAAACATAATACCACTATTGTGTATCAGTAACAACAAAAACAGATTATATAACATTAAATGCAGACAAAAAAAGCGAGACGAAACTGCTGCAAGTAAATATAACGGAGGAAATGGTGACTTGAACAATTAACATAGGACCACGTAATGCAGTTCAATATGAAGCATTCTGCTCATTGACCATATGGTGCATTCCATATACAGACACAGATCCTAATGGTAAACTTAACAAAAAATAATGGAGAAATAATAAAATTATAAACTGGTAAACATAAACAGTATTAGGAGGAATGGCCTCTAACAGCAGATGGTCTCTGACTTTGATTTATTTTCGTTAAAAAAAAAGAAAAAAAAGAAAAGAAAATTAAAATGGATTTTAATAGAGGTGGGGAGTGGAATGACTCATACACTATTTCAAACTTAAATATATTTTTTCAAGTTTTAGTTTTATCATTTGGAAGCGTTCATAATGTATTGACTGTGCACCAAATGATGTAGACCAATGTCAGCCATGTCTGGTTTTACTTGTTTACTAACGCTATCAATGACATAAATAATAAGCTCAGAGATATTTGAATTCTTTATTTACACCACCTAAACTTGAAATTCTTTCACCACTTTAAAGTTGATGCAAAATCTGAGGGAAAACACACCAATACGAAGTTCATTAGTGTAATTCGCCAAGGATATAAATTATAAATACGAATGAGACCTGTGCCACTTTAGTCCGAAATGCAAACAAAATTTTTGTCTTTAAAGTCGTGCTGTCTGTGTCTCCAACTCATTAGCTCTATCAAAGGTTAGTACAAAGGCAAGGGCTCGATCTGAACGTGTCTGTTTGTTCAAGACAAGTTTAATACAATATTGTACAAATATGGCGCTAAATAAATACCCAGAGGTCTGCCTAATCAAACAAATATTCAATCAGTCATTTACAATGCAAAAATATCGCTTTGTTCATCTGTGGATGTTTAAACTATAAACTATTATTAAAGCTAAAACACAGCATATTAAATGTATTTAGTGTGTCGAAGTGGACCAAAACATTGTGTGTGATATTGTCCCCAATAAAGAATCGTCTTAATGGAAAACTGTAACAAAAACTATTGAAATTTCAACAAACAAAAGTTGCTTCCTTCATAATGAATGACATAAATTAATAATGTGGTAGCCAATTATCATTTTATAGAATTTTTTTCTTTAGCTGCCTGGGAACTTTGTGATTGCATTCTTTGTGGACTTTTTTTTCCTTTTATTCTCCGCCAGACAAAAGAGACTTAATGTGTAAATATGAATTCTAAGCCTTTTGATTTTAAAAGAAAGTCTTCACAAATTACTACATAAACATAGACTTCTTGTTTTTCCATTTACAATCAATTTTTATTACTTTGTGCTAGGGTTTTGAATAAATCGGGACATAAAATAAGAATTAATCATTCAATCTGTCAATATCTTTGCTCAATTCTATATATGGAAATTAATGAATTCGTCTGCAGGCATATTTTCATTAAGCTAAAATTAATACAAAACCTCGAGAAACTGGAGAAAAAACAGATAAAGAATATGCAATTAGAGAGTAAATGAAATAAATCTGTTTTAATATACCGGCCACAAACTCCATGCCTATTCAATTTGTTGGAGCACTGTGCTAGCATTTACTTGTGCGCGACACTTGCTCAACTACATTATTTGGAAAAGCTGCAATTCCATTTGTACATAGCTTGCAATACTTGATAAAAAATACGCAGCTGCATTACCCCAACCCACCTACATGGAACACTCAGTTGCATGATCTACATCTTATAATATCAATATCATATATACACTTGTGCTAAATGAAAATTTGAATGTTTATTAGTACAACAGTATTGAATGTCGTCTGGAGAGCTTCACAAAAACATTCTCAGACGATGTTTCCCATTGTCTTGAAATCAACAAAAAGGAAACCATCAGCAAAATTAAAACCGTCAATTATGTTTTTGCTGCGATATATGTAAAGAGAGTCTTGGCATATGGGTGAAATGGAACCAAGATGGAATTGATTTACTTTATGACATATGGAAAATATTAAACAGCCAACTTAATATAGAGAGATATAAATATACATAGAAGGAAGGGATAGGAGATGAATAATGTTGCATGAATTGCAAGTTTTTATATATTCTTATTCAGTACAACAGACCATGTTGCCACTATAGAGGCTGTTCTAAGGTTTAAGGTATGGTTTTGAACTGACAGTCAAATATTCGAATCTAGATCACATTTCTAATATCAATTTAAATCAAAATTACAGTAAATAGATCTAAGTTCTGATGTCATATAAAGATCACAGTTCTTATGTCAGATAAAGATCACAGTTCTGTTGTACATCTTCATAACTCTGTTATCCTATATAGATCACAGTTCTGATACCCTATATAGATCACAGTTCTATATCTACACAGCTCTGTTATCCTATATAGATCACAGTTCTGTATAGATCACAGCTCTATAATCTACACAGCTCTGTTATCCTATATAGATCATTGTTCTGTTATCCTATATAGATCACAGCTCTATATCTACACAGCTTTGTTATCCTATATAGATCACACATCTATATCTACATAGCTCTGTTATCCTATATAGATCACAGCTCTATATCTACACAGCTATGTTATCCTATATTGATCATGGTTATGTTATCCTATATAAATCACAGATCTATATCTACATAGCTCTGTTATCCTATATAGATCACAGTTCTATATCTACATTACTCTGTTATCCTATATAGATCACACATCTATATCTATATAGCTCTGTTGTCCTATATAAAGCACAGCTCTATATCTACACAGCTCTGTTATCCTTTATTGATCACAGTTATATATCTACAGTTCTGTTATCAGATATACAGAACTGATACCAGATTTAACCCATATTTGTGATATCAGCTTTAGTTATAAGGTCTCAATTATCAGATATAGATCACAGTTCTGTTATCCTATATAGATCACACTTCTGTTACAAATCACAAATCACAGATTGATTTGATTTAAAATTCAGACATAGTATATTTCATTATAACTGTAACTATAGCTCAATTAATCACATTCTTGGTGGTGTGAATGTGTTCAAGAAAACCTTGATTTCTGGGGACATCAAACTTACATTGCAAAACATATAAGTATGTTTCCATTACCACTGGAAGAGGCTTAGTTTGAAAATATTCATGTTACAGTCAATCCTGTCTTAAGCAGTCAGTCAACAAAAGGAACAAAAGTGGGCTTTTAAGACAGGTTATTGCTTAATACAGAGTAATTTACACTGAACTTAAAGAAATTGAAAAAAAGCAATTGTGTCTGCTAAAGACAAGTGGCTGCTAAACAGAGGTGACTGCCTACACAGGTTTGACTGTACATAGATTTGATTTAAACATTGAAATCTACAGAAATAAATTAGATCTTGCAGCTATGTTGGTCATATAATATGACAAAGTGTCTTTTATATTCTAAACTAGATGGTTTCCGTAGCGACACCCTGGAATCACTTAGTCTTTTTCTGTAAGGGAAAATAAGTATCATTCCAGAAGCAGTAGTGTAGCATCCCAAGGGCCCTGGAATATCTAATTATGTCATTTATTTTTGTACCAGGTTACCGCAGTCACATCATCAACAAAGTTGATAACTTGTAAATCAATTGTTCAAACAATGGAAGAAAGACATGGCAGACAATGAAACAAAGCTAAAATGACACCCATTCCTCGATTTTTCATCTTCTAATATGCAAATGAGATAATAGGAACTGCGAGAGCAAGAAACCATTCTGAACATTGTGACAATAATGGCCGACATAATATTTGAAATATATACATTTGCTTATTTTGTAATCTCAAAAGATGGGATTAAGGTGTTCCATAAATAAAACTAGTCTGCAATATGATTAAAACTGTTTTCAAAATTATGGATTTTAGAAAGAAGATGTATTTTTACTTATGTCAATAATAGATTTTCACCGAGCGTATCACTGTTTTCATTCTACATATCAGTTAAACAAAAACAGAAGAAAACATTTCAATATGTATCATACACAAGCTCTCGAACCATTCATCATTACAAGCGTTCTATATTTAACTCATTGTTAATCATCCCCTATTACAGTATGTCTCTGACAGTTCAATTTATCTTTCTACTCAATCATCCATCCATTCCTTTGTTTCAATCTTCCATTGTTTCTTTCTATTATTCTTCATTATTGTGTCAATATTCTTTGATAATGAACAATCAATCAATCAATCAATCAATCAATCAATCAATCAATCAATCAATCAACCAACCAACCAATCAATCAAGTTTTTAATTTTCTATCTTTTCATTATCAATCATTAATAAATTTTTGTTGTCGAATGGTCCGAGATGCCGCCTCATGATCCCCGACCTCTCACAGTTGAGGTTTCAAGTCCAAGCCCAGTTCTGGCATAATATGGCAAGTAAGAAAGTTTGCCAGTATATTCAAGAAGGATGGTGATTCTTTGAGGACTCATGCATTTTAGATTTTCCACTACCTAATAATCAAACTAATCGTACTTCTATATTAGACCTATAATGTATCGAAAATGGCGGATGCTCGATCCCATTTAACCAAACAACTTTATTGTACCTTTCAAATTTTTATTTCATTCCTTCTTCTTCCTTTCACATATCCATCAATCCATCTTTCCATAACAATATAATGTGTTTTTTTTTAAAATCACCCTTCAACTATCTACCAATCAAATCAGACGCTGTATTTTGGCATTCTCTCGCAGCTATTGTTAAGTGCAGAACTTACCACACCATTTTCAAACACCCTGTGGAATAAGCCCAAATATTACAGTCTACGTTCATCTAAAATAATTCATGCATATTGCTATTAATCAAATTCTCTGTTTTCCAAATTACGCTTAAGCATGCCGCGGACCCGGGCAAACTTTCTGTGAATCAATATATCTGCAAAAATACAGAAATTCAGATAATCCTGGGATACTTACTCTTATTTAATGACACGGCGTTATTGAAACATGCCCGAAAACAATCAAATTAAGACAGTTTACGACTTAGAGTACAATTTGTTTGATATACAAAACCTATCCTCAGACACCGTTTCACATAAAACGACCATACATCAAAATTACATTTACTTAAAAATTGCTGTTAAAAATATTGAACGCCTCTCATTGCGTATTAATGTAACTTCTGGGCCCAATTGTTACATAAGTTTGCCACGGCTATTGTCTAGTTGCCATGGAAACAAAAATATTCAATTCAGTAAGTAACTAGGAAATGGATAATACTTAAAGTAGAATATTGCGATTTGATTGAAATCTGTTTCGATCTCAATTTTTTCACATGTTTTATGGAGAGCGTATATCAATTATTTGTGTAACAAAATTGTTCCATTAAACGGTCTATGTCATTATATATATATATATATATATATATATATATATATATATATATATACTTATTCCAAGAAAAAGAAATTTCTCACAATTTTCCTTGACTCACATTATTTGAATCTAAATAATTACACCGTCTGTATAAATAAGCACATTGTATAGTCACTCATATCACAGGATCACTCGATATAACAAACTATAGATTTTGAAACAAATTTCTTAAATCTTGTACGAATTCTTTAAAAAGATAATTTGAATTGCCTCCCTTGTACTATGAAAGGAAATCTATGGCCATGTTGATGATCTGATTGTAAAACTGACCTAGGCCAAATGCAGATGCAGTCAATATTATATTATTTTTATACATAGAAACTTAAAAACAATACTTTTATTTGAATGAGTCAATAATACAAGGTTCAAAGATTATGTTCTTGCACAATGGTATATTATTATGTTTACAATCTGAGATTTTTGTTGGTTTAAAACTTTTTTATATTAAGACAACTTGGGATGGTCATCTCTTTCTTTAAGAAGGAAATCAAATGTAACAATCTTTTGTTACATGAAAATTACTGCAATACATGCACACATAAAAATTTATTAATGATATATTTATTTCTTTTAGAAGAAAGATATAACAAAGCTGAGAAAACTGAGAAATTATGCAGCAGATAAATGAATGAACAAACATGACACATCTAACATGCTTAAACATATTTATAGAATATTTACGATTATCAAGATACATTTATTAAACACCAGGGGGCGTGTTTCACAAAAAACTTTTACCAAAAGTCATCGTAAAAGTTAAATCAACAACAATTATTATATATTTTATTAATTTTCATCCAAATGAACCCAAAGTTGGCTTATATCATACTAAAAATCATGTTTTCTTGAATTACAATCATTTTAAATGTCGATCAGGCCATACTTAAAAAAATTTTTTGTTTGCTGTGCTCCGACCCAGTATTTTTCAATTGGGTAGGTAGGTAGTTAATTTTTTTTTCTTTGCTAAATTTTGATTTTGCATAGTCATTTGAAAGAAAAATGGACAGAAATCAGGAAAAAAAATTCAAAGCTTTGAACCACAATAAAAAAGTTTGGGTAGCTGCAATTTTGAGTGAGTAGGTAGGAGCATGGCAAACAATATATTTTTTAAGGATGGCCTTTACAACAAAGAAATTGTGAAATTGAACTATGATAATTTTTAGTGCAAGTTATATTTTGTGAAACACAGCCCTGGTAAGCATGATCTTTAGATCATTGAAATTAGGGGTCAATAGAGCCTTTAGTTATTGTAGATATTGACAGGTCAATACAGCCTTTATTTATTGTAGATATTGACAGGTCAATAGAGCCTTTAGTTATTGTAGATATTGACAGGTCAATAGAGCCTTTAGTTATTGTAGATATTGACAGGTCAATAGAGCCTTAATTTATTGTAGATATTGACAGGTCAATAAAGCCTTTAGTTATTGTAGATATTGACAGGTCAATAGAGCCTTTAGTTATTGCAGATATTGACAGGTCAATAGAGCCTTTAGTTATTGCAGATATTGACAGGTCAATAGAGCCTTTAGTTATTGTAGATATTGACAGGTCAATAGAGCCTTTAGTTATTGTAGATATTGACAGGTCAATAGAGCCTTTAGTTATTGTAGATATTGACAGGTCAATAGAGCCTTTAGTTATTGTAGATATTGACAGGACAATAGAGCCTTTAGTTATTGTAGATATTGACAGGTCAATAGAGCCTTTAGTTATTGTAGATATTGACAGGTCAATAGAGCCTTTAGTTATTGTAGATATTTTGCCATTTGTCAGCACAATATGACCGCAGTAAAGAATAATGTCTTGTATGTTATTGCATATCATCCACAGCAATTTATATATCAGGCCAACTTCATTGATTTTTATTTTGATATAATGATTTTACAAAAGAGATTTCAGGCTGTTTTTCCAAAATAATCATACTAACCACCTCGCCCCCTCGACATGCCAATAAACCATATTTATTGTACCCTCACCCCCTCCATAAGCCAATCCAAATGCTTGATAGATAAATGTATAAACATTTATATTCAACTGATAGCATAAAAACAGTTGATATGAAATAATATGAGTAACAGACAGTAAATTAGCACACGCTTTAAAATTCACAGTCAAACTTCTTATATCATCAAATACTGTAGAAATCAGAAACATCACTAAAACAAAATAAAATTTTGGATTTTTCTTTAGATTACTGGTTAATTGCACAAAACAAGTTTGACTGCGAATAATCAAACATCGTTCCAAAACGTACCTTCATCGTCAAACTTGACGCTGTCTTTTTCCTGAATCTCCTTCACAGAGAATATATCGCCAATGTCAATCTCCATCTGCCCCGTCTCTCTCATCTCCACCTGCTTCATGCTCTCACTGTGCAAGTGTTGTACTGAATGTACATGCTGCATTAGACCAAGTTTCGTCCGTGCGTTGAATTTACACAGCATGCAGTGGTAGTATTTGTTGGTTGTCGCCACTTTGCTCTCCTGTTTTTGAAGGTGACAGAACAGTTGGGAGCTCGCTTCATGTCGGGGATTCCCTGTGTGGATTTGTAGCTTGTGTATGCTGTTTGTGTAGTAGTCACATGCGTTACAGCGTACCTGGACGGGGTTACTGACATTCAGGTACTTCAGGCGCCACTCGTTGTTGGCTCCTCCCTCTTTTATATGATTGACAAGCTGAAGTCTCTGCAGATGCTTGTCAGTTTTGCAGTGAAGCTGAAAGTTGGCTTTAAGGTTGGTTTTGTATGAGCAGAGATTACACATGTATGTGCCATTTGACATGGAAATATTCTCATTCTCGTGTGATTTACTCCGGTCATGCTGTAAATGTTGATGCAGAGATTCCAGTGAATCAGTACCGTAAATGTTGCAGACGCAACACTGAAACAGTCTACTAACATCCTGTAAATGGTGATCGTCATCTGACCCCATCCCTCCAATACCATTCTCCTTACTCAAATCCATTGGAGCATCCCCAAACCCTGCAGGGATTCCACCCATCATGAGGGAACCATCATACGGAAAGGTTATTCCTCCCGGTATGGGACCAGCAAGTCCAAGAAAAGAAGGGTCCTGCTGCAGCATAACAAGTTGGTTCATTTGATGAAGCTGCATGTCCCTCTGCATGTGCTTCATGTTCTGTTGCAGGACCATCATGTTGTGTGTGTGCTTCTCACTTGTCATGTGTATGCGTAGATTCCGGGCAACATTTGTCTCGTAGTTGCAGACGTCACATCTCCATGTTGGTTTGGGTTTGGATTTCTTTAAACTATCATGCGAAGATTGTTGTTGTTGCTGTTGCTGTAGTTGTTGTTGATGCTGCTGTTGCTGATGATGTTGTTGTTGTTGCTGCATCAACTGCTGGTGGGGAGGAGTTTTGGACTGTGGGGTTTGTGATCGTGTTGTCTGTGGAGGAGGTGCATGAGGTTGCGGCATCTGCTGTGACGGGTGAGAGGGATGCTGGGATAGCTGGGACATTTCTCCACCACCGTTCGCAAGATCTTGCACATTGTTCAGATGCTTATCAGACTGCATGTGAATACTGAGATTACCTTTAGTCGTTGTGGAATAATTACATACCTCACATCGATATGGTTTGTAGCCACAGGAGTAGCTCTCACCACGCGCTAGTCGTGGATGAGACTGGCTTGTGAGACAGTACATACACTTCTGCTCACCTTCAGGGTGCTTCTCCTTCATGTGTATTTCTAGAGTTTCCTGATATTTGTAATGCCAATTACATTTGGGGCATTTTAATGTTTTGCAAGAATTCCGTGAATGCATCATGGTCATGTGACCACCAAGGGACTGCGATGAACTGAGGACCATATCGCAACTAGGGCATTCTACACCCTGTGCTCGCCCATTTGGATGTTCCTCACAAGCCCCATAAAATCCAGGTCTTTGTGATGTGGTATATGTTGGCAAGTAGGGTTTTGGAGGCTGAGAAACAGACGTAAAATCGTCTTGCATATATCTGTGCATGGGATTCATTTGAAAACTTGATTGAGAATCAGAGTCACTTAGGTCCAGTTTTAGTTTTTTGGGCTCACTCTGGACATTTCTTTCAGCTTTGTCATAATGCAGAGTTTTATGAGAAAGAGCATTCAATATGGCAGAACTTGGGCTGTCCCTGTCCAGATGCCCCAACTGGTCCCGAATTTCTTTAATTGACAAGTCCTTTGCTGGTAGATTAAGACTGGAATTCACACTACTAGATTCTTTGTAAGATTCTGCTAACTTCGGTTTTGTATATACATAACTTACACTTGTTGTTTCTTTTACTGAATTAATTTTGCCTAAATTAATGCCAGTTGAATTGTGAATTTTTGATCCTGAGTCATTTCCTCCTGTAGATTTTATAGGCTCCAAGAAAGATATTAGAGGTTTTTTATCCTTGCCGATTCCTTGAATAATTGCAGACGAATTCTTTTGTGACATTATTTCTTTTTCATCTGCAGTGAGTACCATAGAATGTTCAGTGGTTGTGTGAGATATGAAAGACTTTGAAAAGCCGAATGACAGCTTACATATAAAGCACATGAGAATGGGTTTGGTTGGGACTGACAACACTTGAGATGATGAAGGAACATTGGACAATGTTGATGATGAAGACGAAGATAACATTAATGATGTTTCTGAGGTAGATGATTCAGGATTTTCATTAGAGATGGGAGATTTGGAATTACTGTGACCGTCACCAGTTGACATTTCACCTGAGTTATGAGATTTGTGCTTTCCTGACCGTAGATCATACACTCTGTAGCTATGCATTATGGGAGTCGTCTGCTGTGTATGAGGTACCATGAAAATGTTATTCATGAATGAATTTGGATTTCTAGGAACAAAAAATGCATTGTCTATTTGAGGAATAGCTTGAAGGGAGGGCTCATTAGATTTTCCCTTTCTGTCAATTATGAGACCTTCCTTTTGCGGCAGATCAATTATAGAGTCTATATCACTGTCCGAGTCACCTTCAATAATATATGCCGAGCCATCTGGATTGTAAACTATCTTCCCATCAAAACTTTCTACATCACTTAGCTCTTTAATGCTATTTTTATCTTTTACTTTCAAATAGTCACCAGTTTTGTTTGTAATACTGTTATTAACAACTGCACTTTTAGCACTGTCACTCTTTTCACTTTCCATACTTTTATTTCCAGCACATGTATGGTCCATATATTCTTGCAAACTCTGGAACTCATTATCACAGTTGCCACACTCGACTAAATCTTCGTTATCTGAAAAATCCTCATCGGACCCAACATCATTGCCAACAATTGCATCATCATACACTGTTTTACTCGACGCTCCTTCAGTTAAGTCACTACTTCCTGTAAGTCCAGATCCAGATCGCGATGAAGTTTCATGGCTCAAATTTTCTAGGCTATTACTTTTTCCGTCAACAAGTCGTCTGTTGTTGCCAACAGACTCAATACCAATGTCACTGCTCATGTTGAACTTGTCTTGTAGATTGGACAATGCAGATGATTTCATTTCAAAACTTGTCCTGTCCAGTATCGGAGTGGAATGGCTCAGATTTACAGAGTTTAATACTGTGTTTGTGTGGGGTGTGCTGTTAAACACTGATGTATAGCTTCCATTAGAGTTGTAGGGGTAACTGAATGCTGCCTCGACCGGGTCATTGTTGTCAGCAAACAAAGACTTCCCTTTCGGCAACACATTCTCACTTACTGCATACGGACTAGTGGATTCCAGCGCCATGCTGGCTCCAGTTGTCCAATCGCTATGCAAAAATTACTGTTTGGTACCTGATCTGTCTACTTGCTCCTGTCATATGACCACTTTCCATGTTGTGTTATGGGAAACCAGCATCTAAATCATGGCTACTGGATCACCTAAAATGAGACAAAATAACACCATATCAATATCAATTGAACGATTCTGAATTCAATTTCCCTCATAGAGCTGCCACACTACTGCTGCAGCCACCATATTTCTCTCTATAATTGTCTTCAGGTACTAAAACAATACGAAGATAAAACTTTAAAAACGGACCAACGCTATGAAAATTTGTCGGATTTTGACATTTTTTCTCTATAATTGATATCTGAAGTAAAAATTCAAACCAAACTGGGAGGATAGAACCTGTGATGTGAATAATATTAAACTGAACTTATCAAATATTTTGTCTTTGTATGATCTTAGAAATTATTCTAAGTATTGGTATTGTTGGTATTGAATAATTTAATAGAAGATATTCTTTTGATTTCTGAATGACAAAAAAACAACATTGTCTTGACCATTAAAGTCTCTCTAATAAACAGCTCCACTGTTTTGCTTTATATAATATATTTCCACTACTGTGAAGCTCAACAAAAAACATAAACTCTCAAAGACTTGTTTTTTTTAAAGACAAGTTCTTTTCTCTTTTGAACCATGTTGGTAATCCATTCACAAAGATGCCATTTCTACCTGTTTAATGATTAAAGGATAGAAATTACACTTCAACTTCCAAGCTCTCATTCAACATCAAATGCTGTTTGATCATGTAATAAATAAAAAATATATAAAAAAATTAAAAAATTTGAAAATCATGACTGTACAAGCACAAGGCTTGAATTAAAAGGATGAAAAAACAATGATACTGGTTGCTAAAGTTTCAGTTGGTGAAAGATTTTAATTTGATATCATGTTCTGTTGAATAAGAAAAACATTGGTTAGTGATAAAAGGATAGAGGAGATTAAAGGGAAAGCAGAAATCAACACTGATGAAAACTTAATGTCCATTCCAGTCTAACAAAGAGTGGAATGACAATCAAAAGCTCAAATAACACATAGACCACAGACAAACGCCATTGTTATAAAATAAACAGAATGTCTGAGCACCTAGAATAAACAATTAGAGAAAAATAATTATTTGCAAAAAAAAACATTTCATTACATTTCTGTGAACTTAAATCACATATATAGGTATAAATTTAACATTTAATAAAACCCAACACTAATGAATTCAATATCTCGTCTGAGACACCTGTGAAATATGAAAAGAATCAAGTTACAATCACGAAAATGTCGGAACATTACTAATTTTCATCAGAGCCTCGGAATCATAAAAACAGGGAAATCTTCTACTGTTTCAGGAAATGTTTCCAGTAATATCTCATTAACAGGTGTCCCTTAAAAGAAAAAAAAATAAACCAATACCTTATAAAAAAAAATTAATAATACCAACAAAGATAATTACTAATAAACGGAATGCCCCAGCAATTAAACTCGAATATAAAACTAAAATAAATTTAAAACAATAATACTGTGACTGTTCGTCTCATATTTCATTAATATTATTGTTTATTGTATATCATATTAAAGTTTTCTAATACTTTAGTGTCTCACAATATATGAAACAATTAATAGATATATTTATAGATCTCACAAGAAATTGAAATTAATTAGTTGTTAATCTTTAAAGGTACCAATGAATGCCATAAAGGGGCACTAAACACAAAACTGCCATAAAACGGCAACAATTTCTAATGAAAACATAATCACTTTATGCATACGTAACATTTTAAATTTTCAATTGTTGAAGAGCTTGTCCTCACAAACTTATATAATATTGTAAAAAAAAAATGGTTTCTGATATATTTTGCAAACACAATTGGGAGTGACAGACACTGCAATCTTACATAGTTTGCTTTATGTCTTAATATGACTTCCATGAACATGTGAAAATATTTTGGGTGGCACGTTTGGTGCTTTGAGTTGGAAATAAAACTCCTCCTGAATGCAACCCACATGTCTTTTGGTAATTTTGGTGCCAAAAGAAAAGGCTTAATTATAATTTTCGGTGGTAAAGTATTGTTTTTTGAATTTAAAGAAAGGAAAACAGTTTACACTTACAGTTATTTTTGTGTGATTAATTCATTTATAATTGCCTCATTTTTATTCTTTTTTTAAAGTAAGAAATAAAATAAAACTTCCTTAATATTGATCAAAAAATTGTAGATGAAACTAGTTTGCCCCCTCAAAACAAAATAAGGCAGATGAATCAGTAAATAGGCGAAACCACCGCAATTCTTGTAAACAAAGTAGTCCCAAATCAGTCTAAGATTAATTTGCATTCTGCATTGTCTGGTTCCTAGTCAGTAAGTTATTATTAACACCTCCTTGGTATTATGTAATAATGGAATCCTTCAGGATCAGGGTAGATAATCAATTAAGAATTAAAAAATATGAGTTAGAAAAAAACCATCAATAACAAACTAATAAATACTTGATTTGGCAATAGTTTATTTAAAAAGAATAGAATGTTAGTGTCTAAAATTATCAGCTTTATCAGGTGAGGCTTAGAAAAAACAAGGATGAGGCACTGTCATTCCACCATTTTTAATTCGTCTTTTTTTATGAAATTAAAAATCAGCATCAAACTTTTGTTACAGCTTGTAGGGATTCCATTAAGGATTATACGTAATTACCTCATGTGCCTGATGAATTTGCATTGACATGATAAACCTATGTTTATTAGGCAGGCAGTGTATCAACAGAAATGAATGCACCGACATGATAAAACCGGGACCATGCCATGATCCAAAATATCTTATCAAATAAATAATCAGTTTTGGTAAAAACAACACAAGCTTCTTAAGGTATATACTGTGGTAGGTTCGGTCATGACAATTAAGAGAATATGTAGAATGAACCTAGAACCTGCGTACCTCCATACAAACAAACTTAAGTAAATATAAACAGACCGATAAATACAGGATTATGCAGAAAGAGATTTAACTATGCAGATTCTACGGTAAACAGCAGAACTGTACTTTCCATCACTCATGTAGTGAATACGAACCACACTGGGGTTGATTTGACGCAGACATGTAAGTCACTTATTTGACAAAAATTGGTCAAATGGACAGTAATACTGGAGCTCATTTAGAGGAAATGAACCCTGTGCAGAGATAGACAGTTGTCCACTCATTATCCATTAGAAAGGAGACAGACCAACAAAAAGTTATCATTAACTGGTCAGTTACCAATCAATCAATACAAATCTCTCATAAAACAAATAAGTCATACCTACATTGTTATGTGTCTGTCAGTGCTTTCCATTATTATATATACTTAAATTATATTAAATCCACAACAAAATCACTGATCATATGTGATTTCACGAAAGTAATGATAAACAGGATTTGTGTGACAGTTTTACAACACTTCAGCTACAAAGTTACCCTTTGTACCAAAGGTCAGACAATCATGGAACACACAGAATGACCCCTTTCCCTTTCAATATAATAAAAACACACAAACATCCCCATGAAATACCTTCAAGATGGCATCCACCAAGCTTTTCATCTCACTAAACTTTCTGATAAATACACACCAACATCCCGGTGAACTACCTTCAAGATGGCATCCACCAAGCTTTCCATCTCACAAAACATTCTGATAAATACACACCAACATCCCGGTGAACTACCTTCAAGATGGCATCCACCAAGCTTTCCATCTCATAACTTTCTGATAAATACACACCAACATCCCGGTGAACTACCTTCAAGATGGCATCCACCAAGCTTTCCATCTCACAAAACTTTCTGATAAAAACACACCAACATCCCGGTGAACTACCTTCAAGACGACATCCACCAAGCTTTCCATCTCACCAAACATTCTGATAAAAACACACCAACATCCTGGTGAACTACCTTCAAGATGGCATCCACCAAGTTTTCCGTCTCACAAAACATTCTGATAAAAACATACCAACATCCCGGTGAACTACCTTCAAGACTACATCCACCAAGTTTTCCATCTCACAAAACATTCTGATAAAAACATACCAACATCCCGGTGAACTACCTTCAAGATGACATCCACCAAGCTTTCCATCTCACCAAACTTTCTGATAAAAACACACCAACATCCCGGTGAACTACGATCAAGATGACATCCACCAAGCTTTCCATCTCACCAAACATTCACCATTGACCTCAGCCCCATCCACATTTACATAAATTAATTGCTGTTTTACCATTTTTTGCAACAGATTAACAGACATAAAACTTATTTCGCAATTAAAATCCAACTCACCATTAAACCAACTTCCTTATTGAAAATCAGTACCATTTTTTTAATACATCAAATGAACAATTTGGTGAAAAAGATGATTGTACTGGACGTTTAGTATTGATAAAACTTTTTCATCTTCATGTATCAACTACAGGAGATTAAATCATCTATGAAGATAAATAGAAAGGTGTGAGCCCTGGGGTAAAATTAACTGGTAAAAGGTGTAAATATTGCTTCACACTAAACAAAAGCAAGTACCTGGGGTGTAATTGTTCAGCAAGAAATCTCTATCACCTGAATTAGAGGATCCGCATGATATCTTCTTTGACACTCCACAAGGTGACACCATCAGAGGTTTGTAAAGACTTTAAAATGTGGACAATAAAATGACCACTGGGTCTGGCCAGGGTAATCAGTGGAAAGGAATTCGGTTGCCATGGTGATGATAATTATGTAGTGATTGAATTAGAAGTTTACATGATGTAATTAGGAGAGTTAGGTGTAATTGTGGTCGCACAATGTTGACCCTTTTATACAGGATAGTTGGGCTGCTTAATTACTTCTTCACAAAGAATACAATGAAACTTGCCTGGCAATCTGAAATAAGGTTTAATGACTGTGTGTATATTGCATGGAAAGGCTCAACAGGTCCGAAGTGTGTGTTAGTTACAGGAATGACCTATAGATTACTGGATTAATATTGTTAACCCATAACTTGCCAAATTTTAATAATGGACTCTTCCTTTCTCATATTTGGACCATTCCATTACCATTTTGAGGGGATGGTAATACAAATTAACTGACAGAGAGCCAGACAATGTAGATATTGATCCGATCTTAACATCTATTTTTTCACCACGTAATCTGGGTCTACACTACAAATTGTGCCATAGTTCTGAACAGATGATTGTGACTTGTGTCTACACAAGATCTTAACAAGAAAACACTATACTGTCAACACACAGCTGCTTAAATTACTTTTCATGGTATATACACAATGCCAACATGCCACAATTAATATTTATCATTCTACAAATATTGTATACTAGACTCCAGGTACTATCATTGCACTATCCTGAAGAAAGAACTCTGGGCATGACCAGTCTGTAAGATAAACACTTTGGGTACTACTAGTCCATTTTGCCTGTAAGGTAACAAGTCTGTACTACCAGTCCATTTTGCCTGAAAGGTAACAAGCCTGTACTACCAGTCCATTAGCCTGTAAGGTAACAAGTCTATACTACCAGTCCATTAGCCTGTAAGGTAACAAGCCTGTACTGCCAGTCCATTAGCCTGTAAGGTAACAAGTCTGTACTACCAGTCCATTAGCCTGTAAGGTAACAGGCCTGTTCTACCAGTCCATTAGCCTGTAAGGTAGCAAGTCTGTACTACCAGTCCATTAGCCTGTAAGGTAACAAGTCTCTACTACCAGCCCATAAACCTATAAGGTAACAAGTCTGTACTACGAGTCCATGCTAACTCTGGAAACAACATGAATAGTTTTTGAACAGGTCCAACAGTCCTTCTTAGATTTTCTATTTTGAAAATATAGATGGATTCCTACTGTCAGAGACACATTAACAGAGATAAGAACCTGCAGGTACTGGTGGCACATACTTATTATGGTGTTTTCCAAATTTCACAACTCCTCCGGAACCAACCGAAAGAATTTTGTGCTTTTGGTTTAAAAAGAAAGGGCTGATTGAAAATATTGATGGTAAACTTTTCTTCTTTAAATATAAAGAAATGAAAAAAGTATTCTTAAATTTATTTATTTGTGATAATTTTCTCATTTTTTGTCCATTTCCAAAGTAAGAAATAAAAAAAAATTTCATTGAACATTGTTATAAAATAAAGTCGCTGCTATTTTTATACTAAAACTAAATGTTATAATTAATTAACCACTAACATACAGCTGTCATACCACTCAAATCAGGTGCAATTACTGACAAAATAACAGTTAATTAGTATGAGTTGGGACAGTATATTTTTACTCGAGACAAAAGTCAGATACACATTTAAGAAATTAAAGAACAAAAGAAAAAATGCTCCCATAAATCTTAATGAATGAGCATCTAATTAAGAAATTCTTCATTAAGGTCGATTAATGGGAGGGAATGGCATTGGACATGAAACACAGTTTTATGCAAAACATGACTAAAAGCTAATGAACGGCCCCATCTCTCCATCAACGTCATTATAGTTAATTAACTTAATTAATCACATAGTAATTAATCTCCATACAAAAGAAAAATATGGCTTAATTACAATTTGTCTTTAAGATGTAGATACTAATTAATCTCTGGGCAAATTCTAGATCGTTACAACATACCCTCTAATTTGAATACAAAGATAAGTTTAATAATTGTTTTTGAAAAAAATGAAACAATGTTTAATTAAGATTAATTAATCTTTGACATTATTAACCGTAAAAGTTACTAATGTGATGAATAAGTGTATATAAATGGTTAAAATTGACCCATTATGGCAATGTATGTGAGAAGGTATGAGTTATGACACTATTACAGTGATAAAGTGATGTAATTACAATAGAAGTTAACAGAATTGTCATTTAAGAAACTACAAGGACTAATTGGAAGTTTGGTGATGGTGGTTCCCCACTGATGGTTTGGTCCCCTCATACATTATGATGGTAAAATTGCCCTAATATGGGATGGTGGTTCCCAACAACTATAGACAAAAGACACAATGCTCAATTTTGTATGGGAGGACAAAAAAAAAAAAACGCCCCATGATTTTTCAAGATAGTTCAACATTAGAAATTTATTATCTCGATTATTTTACTCTAAGATGCGTTAGTCTTCTGTCAGTCTCAATGTCAGTTTATTGATACATTGTGTTTATAGCACCATTAACAACTGTAAAACAATAAAATATTAAAGATAAAAATACTACAAATAATCTAAAAATGCAAAATATAATATAGAAGATTGACAATATAATAATGGTACATAACAGAGAGTTAGTAACAGGAATCTTATTTTTATTTAGACACGAGTATATCGCTTGTTTCAATGTTTAACATCATTTTTATGCCATCAAGGACTAACAGACAATCAATTAACCTAACCACTCTTTCCTGGGGTACTGGAAGGTTAACCAGTACTCCAGCACAATGATCTCTGCATGTAACTGACAAATTTACCACTAGAAGCAACAGTTAGAGACAGTCGACTATAAGACGGTATGTTGTATAACGATCATCACAGAGACTGTGCCCGGACAAGATTCAAACTCATGATCCCTCGATTGAAAGGCATGCTAACAATCAAGCTAACCTCGCCCGACTAGACATGAATATAATAGTAATAGGACTGTCAATATATAGTATATGAAGTTTATTGTTCATAATAGCACATATCTTATATGTAAAAGCAGTGTCGAAGCACTAGCCAGTTGACATATATATAAATAAATACTGCAGAAAAACGACATGCAGAAACTCTCAATGTCATATATTTGTTATATTTTTATTTCCATTAATTATAAATTGTTAAGGTAACTACCTAAAGTTTTAATTCAATAATTATAACAAGAGCCAGAGCCAGAGCCTGAGCCAGAGCCAGAGCCAGAGCCAGAGCCAGAGCCAGAGCCAGAGCCAGAGCCAGAGCCAGAGCCAGAGCCAGAGCCAGAGCCAGAGCAAGGGCCAGAGCCAGAGCCAGAGCCAGAGCCAGAGCCACAGCAAGAGCCAGAGCCAGAGCCAGAGCCAGAGCCAGAGCCAGAGCCAGAGCCAGAGCCAGAGCCAGAGCAAGGGCCAGAGCCAGAGCCAGAGCCAGAGCAAGGGCCAGAGCCAGAGCAAGGGCCAGAGCCAGAGCCAGAGCCAGAGCCACAGCAAGAGCCAGGGCCAGAGCCAGAGCCAGAGCCAGAGCCAGAGCCAGAGCCAGAGCCAGAGCCAGAGCCAGAGCCAGAGCCAGAGCCACAGCAAGAGCCAGAGTCAGAGCAGAATATTCTATTCAAACTGGTTCATAAATATGTCGTCATAATAACATATTTATAACTCATTATATAATCATATCACTAAAAATTACATCATTAGTTCCATCATATTTCATTACCATTTGATATAATAATATTAAATATGTATTTATGTTTTAAATATAAATGTCAATATAATGTAGAAAATACTAAATTCTTCAAGGAGATCCCACGTGCATGTTTACTGAGCCTTTACTAGTAGTAATGATTTCCATTTTACAAAATTTTATGCAATGGTTAAAATTAAAATTTCCCACTTAATATCGTCTTCCAGTTGATATTCAAATTTAAACTTTAATACACAAGTGTTAAAACAAAGCAGTAATCAGTTACAAATTCATATAATAATCCCCTTATATCAAAGAAACTGTCTATTTAAGACTAATTGTCAGAAAAATTGAAAAGACATCGCATTTAATTAGTAGATAATAAGCAAATGATTAGCTACTTATGTCGCTAAAAATATGCAATTAAAACATTCTGTATGAAAATAAAATATTCATTTTTTAAGAATATTTGTGTAAATTTCCTGCCTAATGGATGGGGTTTCTGCCCTCTGTGTAAACAAGGTGGCTTTTATCCCGCTTGCAAAGTCACAGAGTGGTTTGTGTCCTACTTGAAATATGTATGAGGTGTTTTTTTATCAAACATGTAAAAAGCATGTCTGGATGGTGTGTTTTCTCGAGTGGGTTTTGTGTATGTGGGAGTGGGGGTGTCTCCAACTAAACAAAATTAAGCATGAGTGTGTGTGTGTGTGTGTGTGTGTGCTGGGTGGGGGGGGCGGGGGGGGGGGGGGGGGGGGGGTGGGGGTGGGGGGGAGTATTGTCCAACTAAACAAACAAAATTGAGCAATAAAATAATTAAAATAAACCGAGTCAGTATTCCATCTATATATGGTAAAACCTACCCTATTTAATTAAACAGGTCATATAAACAATGCCAGAAAAAATGTGTGAGCAGGTTGTACTAATTTTAACTTACAATTGTCATAAAATCTGCCACATAACAATTACATCAGCTGTTTCTTGTATAAAAGTATAAATAAATCATACTTTTTTTTCGTTCTAAATAACATCTTTAATATTGTCACACCAGATTGGTCTAGAATTCTAACCTAGTATCAAGCTATATATAAATGATTAAAAATTCTTGTACAATGATACTGCAAGTCAGTTTTAACAAGCTCTTTTTTGCGGAATAGAAAATTATGTTAACTATCAATAAACATATTTATTACTTTAATGAAAGTAGCATTTCACAAATCAAGAATTTTTTTTGTACAAGTCATGAATAATTCGGAAATTAATAAATCCTTCGAGCCATTTAGATGGGTAACGATCCCCATAAAGTCTAATTTAATGAGATAGAGTGTACATTTAAATGAAATCGTTTTCAGTGACTTTCCGCTTCATTACCACTTCAATAACTATTTTGTCAATTACTTTAATAATTATTCTCTCTTTTTACACCCTAGATATACCTACAAACAAACTGAATAAGGGAGCAATCATTTTAATAACAAATTCAAATTATTATCTTTGAAATGTTTCTTACACACATGTGAACCTTCACCTACATGACCGACAACAAGGAATTGCATGTGACCCGATTTTTATTGAAATCTACATAAAAGAATGTTTTTCTATATCTCAATATTTGGCAATCCCACAATTCCTAATTTTAATGTTAATTACTATATATATGGGTATAACATTTTGTTTATTACATTTCCTTTTTGATAAAATAATTTTTTTTTGTCCTTTTCAAGAAAGAGTCGTAGCAACTGCCATTCACTAATGAGGACCTCTGTTAAAAGTTTCGTCTGTTAGTTTCTATAAATTTAATTGTATAAAATTAATACTGGGTCGTCATTTCAAGCAGAACAAAGGGAACAGATTGCATGATGGGACATTATCGTTGAATAAAGTAATTATAGAAAGCCAATTACCCTTGTACAAGTGACAATACAAACTGTGAATGGAGATAATGGAAAACGATATTCCGGATCCGAGATCACCAAAAAAATGTTGGTGATCGTTAACAAATAGTTCATTAAACACGTTAAACATTTTCTGTTATTTATGGCTTTTAAATATTTCTAAAATGTGTGTTAAATAGTACAATCATTTTGATAGTGAAAAAGTAGGAATAAAGTGAATCTGAAGGAAATTTTTTTTTACTCTTTTGAGGTTCGTCAATCTGTTCGGGAATCCCAAAGTTGTACAGTTATAACAGACTGTATATAAATTATATGTGTGCGTGTGTGTGCATGTGTGTGTACATGCTTATGTAATGTATGTTTGTATGACTAAGTTGGCCCCTCACCCCTCCTCCATCATAAATTAACTGCTATAGATTATCTACCAAATATTTATTAAAAAGGGGGAGGTGGTGAGGGAGGGTTGTATTTTTATTTATTTTTTCATTTTTTTTTTGGTTGTTTTTTAATAAAAAAAAAAAAAAATTCTTTTCTTTTCTTTTTTTTTTTTATAAAAATGGAAAATGGTAGGGGCGGCATGGAAATTAGGGAGCAAACAGGGATGATAATCTAGAAATTAAATTTTTTTGGGCCTTATAGTTGAATATAAGAACATATTTTATGCATGGCATTTAAAATTCATTTTCTTGCTTGGTCACATCGGCTTTCTAAATAATCTCATCTGTACGGGCTCTCTAGCTCCATTTTATTGTATTTTTTTATGGCAAGACTATACTGGAATGCAGATGAGCAAATGTTACACTTGGTCCAAGATATCCTCAAAGATGCACGTATAATTCACCCTTGGGTGAGATTTCCGTGTCCACAATACAGCTTTGTTACCAATGTGGTTAATCCATGGCTGAGTTATTAAAATCGTTTTGAATATTTAGTATCATTTTATGCCATCGAGTGCTAACAGATGATCAGTTGATCAAACCGCTCTATCCTAGGATCCTCAATGGTTAACTCTGTCACACCCAACTCAACGAACTTTTCCCCTTAACCCTTCACTTCAAATAGACACCTTTGGACACCTCTAATATAAACGCCTTTGGACACCTCTAATATAAACGCCTTTGGACACCTCTAATATAGATGCCTTTGGACACGTCTAGTATAGAACGCTTTTGAATTATTGGTTGAATTATGTTTATATTAACTGACAGAGTAGAAAACAGTGAAGGAACGAGCAATCTGAACTCTTCCTGCACTGTTTTCAAAGGCCTCCTGTGATTGATGTTGAAAACCCGTATCTATGGAGTAAAGGGTTAAATCATCTGTGAGAAACTTTTGACAATGAGACACATTGTCAAATGTCAATCATCACAGGAATTGTGGCCAGACAGAGATTTAAAGTCATGACCCCTGGATTGATAGTCGGGCATGCTACTGACTGAGCTAACCAGGCATGGTTCCCATAGAAAAAGCAGTGCCAGATAATTTTGTCTTCACATCAATACTATAATTCCATCTGTATGTATTCCTCTTTTTACAATCGGAAAAAAGTAAGATTGCATTGGTAAGATATGATAGGAAAAATGTTGAAATAGTCTCTTACAATTCAGATCACTATTTGAATGGCGACTGTGTTGTTAACTAGAATATGCATCTTATTTTTATAAGCTGTACAAATGACAGGACGTTATAAAATAAACAAAAAAAAATTCAACCTCAAATCTGTATAACACCTTGCCTATCCCGGTTATATACAATTTTGAATATTTAAAAAGCATTAATCAGATCTTGCGATAAAAAATATTTTGAAAAGCCGTAACAATTAAATAGCCCTGACAAGACACAGCAGGACCAATTAAAAGTCACATAATCACCGCCTGTAGAAATCACCAATTAAACAGATAAAATTATTGGCTAATCTTCAATATCCATTTCACAAAAATCTGATCTAATTTCTTTATATTTAATTTTGATAATTTGAAATATTTTCTCTTGCTTTTCAAATGAAATAATAATGTGTATAATTACGCTAATTAAAAAAGTTAAATGCCCTTTAGCACGAAAATCCAAAAATTACAGAATTATAATTAAAGAATTTATTAATAGGAATTTGAAAATATTGTGATTATTAATTGGTATTCCACCAAACAGTTTCACACAAATTGAAACTACTGTCAAAATGGCAGTATTTTTTTGCAAAAAATGATAATATGATAACAACTTTCATGCCAAACAGTGGAAATGTGGTTACAATTTCTAGTTACCCAACATCAACAAACTACAATAACTTTTTGTTTAATCTCGTGGAAACTGGCGCTGGGGTAAAAATTTCAACTGGGTGTAAAACGCATTAAACCCAGTCAAAATGTGGATGAATTTAGCAGCCCAAGCTCACGTTCTTATGGATAGGATTTACTATTGTACACAGGCTTTCCACAAGTAACTGATAAACATACAACCTGTACACAGGCCTTCCACAAGTAACTGATAAACATACAACCTGTACACAAGCCTTCCAAAAGTAACAGATAAAAATACAACCTGTACACAGGCCTTCCACAAGTAACTGATAAACATACAGTTTCAAACTAAAATGTTTCAAGATCACAAATATGGTACACCTGAACTGAGAAAAATATCTCTAAATTACAATAAACTACTGTAATTTATGTATTTCCTGTGTGTGAGATAAAAACAGCATGCAGAAATATATCATTAAAGACATACAATTTTTTGAAATTTCATCAAATATTTTATGAGCATTATTATTTTGAAATAAACACCAAACAAGTAATATTAAGCATTCATCAAGAACTTGGAACGTGACATTAAAATAGAAATGAAGGTAGGGCAATGATAGAGATAATTACTGGAAAATGCCGTCAATATCTGACACACATGATTTATTATTTCGACAAGCCCTAAGAGCAGAAATATAAAACAACAAATAATATTTTATTGTAAATTACTGTCATGTTCCCAACAAATGTATAACAATAAAGATATGTTTTTATCATCAATTCACAAGTCATATAGTCAGAATTTAATTTAATTTACGAGTATATGTTTTAGACAGAAATTGTAATTTACATTACAAAATCACAACTCTACTAATGAGATGAAAGAACAGAAATGCAGTTCATATGTTAAGAGGGATTGTTCAACAGTAATAAATCAATAAATATATTTAAAAATATTTTCAAACAAGAATTCCTTGAAATTTATTTATAGATTCCACTACACAGACGTTATATCTTATATTATAAAGTTAAACTAAGAAAAAACACACAATAAATAAACTTTATGGGTATATCCTGTAATATATATGGTGTTTAGCGACACTTTAGAACATTTTTCAAGTCATATAGTGTCTACTTGAGACAGTATTTTAGTGCTACCAGCTGCAAACACATGGTAAGGTACCCCACCCAGTCCTATTATACTGGGACAACCAGTGCTAGTTGTTAACAAGAGTTGTCAGAAGACAACAAAGCTCGCCCCTGGGTGTCTTAGTCCAAAAAGGGCCTTAACTGAGCTAAAATGCAATCCAGAGTTATGGTTCTTGTCTGTGTGTGTTCCATTGATGATGGCCAACACACATGCGAAGTTTCATTCACTTCCAATGAGTGGTTGCATAGATATCTTAAACTTAAACACAAAAGTTTAACCAGGGTGTCTACAGACAACGCCGACGACAACGCCGGGGTCATGGCAATAGCTCTCCTTGGACTTCGTCCCGGTGAGCTAAAAACACTGTTATTTTAACAACTCATTAAGCAGAACTTTCAAGTCATGTTTTTTTTTTAGATTTAATACATTCAAGGTAACAATTTACTGACAATTGTAATAAAATATTTTTCTACTTCTGTAACACATTGTATTGTAATGTACATCAAAACTTTGAATATTTAAGATATTGAATATACAACAGTTCACCAAAATGAGTGTTAAGCTAACAAAGCTTTGTATAAGCCCTGGCTCCTGTTTCACCAACTTGTACTTAAATACATAAAAGCTTAAATCTAAGAAAAGCATAAAGGTGATCATGATATTAGACTGGTTCCTGTACAACTGAGAATGAGGAAGCTTCCGGTTCCGCGAGTCGAAGTGTTTGGTATGACCTGGCCGGGATTAAACATACAAGCCTCCACCTGCAAGGCGGATACATACTCCACCACTAGGCCACAGCTGTGGTATAAACTTTATGAGAAAAGGACGATGTACATGCATATTAAAAGTTCATTTGACTTAACAAATAGCGCACCCAAGCTGCCAATGTGTCAATACCATCAGTAACACACAACCTTTAACTTCATACACTCTGGTAACAATGTTTTAAGATTTGGATCATTAAAGAAAATTAATGTGCTTTTTCAGTAAATCTTAAATTAGTTTAGTAAAATTATAGCCTGCGTTTTAATGATCCACAAATCAGATTTAATTGATCCCTCGCATGATCGTCTCAGTTTAATGAGACAAAAATACCAGTTTGCTTACATTAATAACCTTTGCCATGAGTTATTACCCATGTTCTCATCAGAGGCTGCAGAAGATGAACAATATTTTGTAACCTCATCATTTGTACCATTAGTTATGACAGGTAAGATATTCTTGGTTTCTCTTTTGAGGTTAACTTCCTCTGTCCATTGCTCTTTTGTAATGGAGGAACACTGTCTGCTGCATGATATTGTGGCAGTTGCTGGATCATCATCCACACAAAATATGTTGCAATTTTAAGAGGCAAATCTATTTTTAGACTAACCTAGGCGCATAACCCATGTTAGGAAATCCATTTTCAATATATTATTTTGGCATGTTTCAAAAGATATCCTTTAGGCAATATGGGGATTGGTGGGTATAATTATATAAGCATAATATGTTGAAAAAAAATACTGATAGCGAATTTTTAAATTTTGGAAAGTCCAGATAAATTCCTTTTAAAGAACGAACATATACTTATTAAATACTTCACAACTCAAATATAAGAAAAGCATCCTGGTGATCATGATTTTAGACTGGTTCAACTAAAACTGCATATTGTTTCATTGATATTGATTATACAATAGATACATAACCAGTCAAAACTTAATTAAATATTTAAGTATTTAAGTAAAATGTTAGTGAAGCAGAAGTCAAATGATGTTGGTCTTATCTGTATCAACACTTTCTATACCCTTACGATAATCAACACCATCCCCACATACAAACTCTCCATAAGGGGCATCACCTATGTGGGCACCCAGTCACAACGATGCTGCCTAATGCTTCTGAATAAGTCAGTATAGCTAACAAAAAGAATGAAAGAAAGAATGAATAAATATAAGATTGAAATTTTTTATCTGTTGAATCAGGGTTAACATTGTTTTCAAAACATCACAGATTACAAGTTTTTGTAATGGAAGGCGGTGTCCTCAGAATGAATCTGAGTAGAGTGATAATATCTCAGATGATGGAAATAATTTTATATTTAACAATGTACTTATTTAACTATATTACCTTATACTGAAGACACTCAATGTTTTGATTATCAATCGATCTAATTAAGTTTTAATATTTGCCTCACAGTGGAGCCTCTCATTTAGGTCAGCATCGGATGCATTATATTCAAACAATGTACCTTATTTCATTTTTCTTCTTTCTTTATAAATATGTTTTATTGCCAGCTTGATTGTTTTATGTAAATAGTTTGTTGTTGGGAAGGGCCGATTTTAATGTTGGATAACTTTTGGCCCAACCCTTTTCCTATTAAATGTACACAAAAAAGCAATAAAATATGTTTAAAGTATTTTTAAAAGTAACTGGTAAACTTTCTCTGATGAAGTTTTTGGATTAAGCTGGGCTTGAATCCACAATCTCATCTGTGAGAGGTTAGTGATCTTTAGATGGTGCCTTAATAGCCACTCAGCCATGGGGATCCTTTGCCACTCAGCCACGGGTCCTTTATGAATGAATGAGAGAACGAATGAAAGAACAAATGAACAAATGAACGAACGAATGAACGAACGAATGAAAGAACGAACGAAAGAATTTATTTATTTATTTATTTATTTATTTAACTTATTTTATTTATTTATTTATGTCTTTATCGTCAACCAAAATACAGACTCACATACACGTCAACATTCATCTTCAAAACTGATAAAAACTCAATAAATTTTTACCTGATAAGACTTAGTGATGTATTTATAATACAAGCGGAAAAATCCAAATAAAAATCCACAAGAAATGAAAGGTCACACACCGACAATCACTCCTTTAAAACTTATTTTCCAACAATTCTTTGTAGTTATAACAACATCAACAAAATATTAAACTAATTTTCACTCAAAATATCTCAACGTTTATGCATCACATAGAGGCGAATTAAACAACCTCTTCATGCGTGTGACAATTTTCAAAATCGAGAAGAACCGAAATTGGACAGGATCATTTTTCAATGGAATTTAAAGTAACAAGTCAGCGGAGCAGATGAAATCACAGGGTCTAAACTTTAATTATGTTTTATTTATACCATTTTAATGAAACTGGCAATCGCTGCATGCGTCTTGATGATGCTGAGCCGTAGCAAAATACTTCAATAGCCTCAACGCATCATTGCATTCATGATTAATCGGAGCGAAAAATGTCACTTTTTCCATATATTATATATATGCAGAAATGTTAAACATTTTCTCGGTTTAAAAAAGTGCACAAAATCTGATTGGGGTCAAATATTCACGTTGCTAATTTTTAATAGTATCATTTAAAACTTTAATATATATGACCACTGAGAGCCAAACCATGTATCCCTTGGATATGGCTGTTCTACATTTGTAAATTACTTACAGTCTGGTCTGGGTTCATATTTGTTTGCAAACGGTACCATAATTATTACAGCAGGTTAAGAATAAATATAATGTTAGTTTATCATTTTCAGAACAAATAATTCATGGCCCTGTCTAAAGATCTTTTTATATTTCTATTTTTTAATGGGGTTTAACGCCATTTTCAACACACAGCAGGTTATGTATGACATATTGAGATTTCATTGGTGGAGAAAGATCTCAGAACGTATCTGAGTAGAATCAACATCCTTCCGCAAGTAACTGACAACTATCTATAAGTCTTTTTTTACCGATCTGATCTTGGACCCCCACCCCCCCCCTTCAGCAGCAAGAGGTATATGGTCAACTGATGACACTTGGCCACCATAAAAATCACCATTTTTTTAATCAGTATATTAAAGTAATGATAAATACCGTATAACCTTCTAATAAACACCCCACCTATTTTTTTATCAACAATCTGAGCTAATTAGTCCTTTGTTCACAATTCAGACATGCCCTCCACACAATTATCATCCAAGCTGTCACTTTGTACCAGGCTGTTACTTTTGTTTTACAAAAAATCAATTTAATCCTGCAAGGTGTGTTTTTTTTACATCGAACATTTTGCTCAATTACAATCCAATATAACCTTACCTATATCCATTTTTTGTATTTGACATAAATATTCCCACTTAGAAAACTCTATACAATCTGAAACAGTCGCCTCCAAATCAATTAAATCTGCGACTGAAACAAAGAAATGTGCGGTTTTGGACCAATTAGTGTTTTTATTCAGTATTTGCACATAGCAACCTCACAAACTTCCACCTATTTCACTTAACAGACCAGTAAATCAGCTGAAAGTTTCTCCAAGCAGTTAATTAACCAAGATCGATCAGACTTAATTAAGAGCAACTCGTTCAAACGAAGCAATTAACAACCCTGTGGACTAATTTCCTTCCTTCTTCCCATTTTAACGCCATGAAAAATTCCAATTAACTAAAATAGTTCAGAAGTTCAATTAAGTTTTAGCTAATTACAATTTACAGTTTAGGTTTTTATAAATAACCGGAATAACTCACACAGTCAACAGTTCGTTAGAGTAGAGCATTAATCAAACTACCACAAGGAAGATTGTTTAGAATTTGGAACAGCAAGAATTAAACAATAACTTGGCAATTTAAACAGTAATTTATCAATCCTTCATTAACTTTGATCTTCATCTAAGAATCCTGTTAAATAAAGTATTCAAATTAAATGTTTCATACTGTCAAAACTTACTGGTTTTTTTTGTTGTAACATTTCAATCTTTCTGGAGTAGCATATCACCACCAGCTTGTGCATCATTAAAAAAATTCGAAACAAATGATTAATGCCGAGTTAAAGTTTAGAAGAAGGAACTGAAGACACAGAAAATAAAACTTTTATTGTCATGATAAACCAACTAAACAAATTAAGCTGACTGACCATGATATTTAAAAAGTGGCGCCAGTTCAGGTGACAATATTTGTTAAGGTAAAACATAAATATGATGACTTTTGTGACTGACGAGCTAAAGCAATATCAGAGGACTATCACAGACCCTGATAACAAGAAAACTAGATTATCAAAGAAGTGCCTACGCTAGGCTGAAATAATACCTTACCACACTGCCCTGCAGAACAGCAAGTATAATCATGTTATTTTAACCCTTTACTTCATATAGACGCCTTTGGACACCTCTAATATAGACGCCTTTTGACACCTAATATAGAAGGCTTTTGAATTATTGGTTGAATTATGTTTATATTAACTGACAGAGTGGAAAACAGTGCAGGAAGTGTTCAGATTGCTCGTTACGAGCAATCTGAACTCTTCCTGCACTGTTTTCAAAGGCCTTCAGTTATTGGTGCGGGAAAACGCGTATCTATGGAGTAAAGGGTTAAACTCATTTATTTTAGCTAGATTGTGAAAAAAGCTTATAGTTTATATGGACTACCCTCAAGTCCATTTCCTGTGTAAAACCAGTACTGAGTGTTTTTGTTAATAGGCCATCAAGCTGAGCAGCGGATCAAATGGCAACTTCTAGCGTGTGTAGCCAACACTCGAGCCACTGAACTACCCCCCACCCCCCTCCCCCGCCCCAACGTTTTGAAAATGTCCCATAATACACCACAAAGAATCTGCTAATACATTCAGCGGTTAATGTGACATCAGAGTTATGATGGGAAGCCTCCGTCTCTATGATATTGCAATTAAATGAGATAATAAATATTTCAATTATACATGATAATGAGTACCCTGCTTTGAAGTCCTAATTACTTAATTTGCCTGGTTATACATGCATTGTGCAATTAATCGAAATTAATTGACAGAGTTGATAATGTAACCAGGCATGCAGAATTATAGGGGAAGAGAGTAATCAATATAAATATGCAAAGAATATCAAGTGTTTGTATGATGTTGTTTCTGACAGGAACACAGATAAAGAAATGTGATGTCTTTGAACCAAGACTGCATTATTTGTGCATGTAGTTAAAGAGTCAAACATCACTGAAACTATATCCATTGTACCAATCACACATTGTCAAATCTCTCAAACACCAGCCACTCCAACCATGTAAATATTCAGGGGTTCGTTGCCAAAATAAACTGTTCCTTTTTGTTTCAGTCAACAGATTTCATTTATTTACGACAGATCGGCTGAGACCGCAGCTCATCTTCATGGTTTCTGGTTGATCGATGAATTTTTAGCATAATTTTATGCCTTCGAGGGCTAACAGACGTTCAGTTAACCTAACCACTATTTCCTGGGATCGTAGAAGGTAAACCAGTACTCGAACACAACCCATCTCTGCAAGTAACTGATAGCTTTCCAACTTGAATCAGCAGAGAGAGACGAATTATAATGAGACGCAATGTCATTTATCAATCATCATAGAGACTGCAGCTAAGCGGGGATTCAAACTCATGACCCCTGGATTGATAGTCAGACGTGCTATCAACCAAGCTTATTGGGCATCGTTTCTGGGATCTGCTAGATGAACAACAAGCGCTGTAGGCCACCTTAACTCTACTTCACCTCATATTAATTCAAGGCCATAAAAAAGTTTATGACCAATCATCAGAGACTGGCCTGGTTAGGATTCAAACTATGAACCCCAGATTGCCAGTCAGATGTGTTATTGACTGCACTAGCCTGCCTCACAGACTAAGGTGAATTTACAGAAGTAAAATGAAATAAGATACAAGACAGAAGAAATGACAGTCTTCAATTCCATAGTTACACATGTAATGTTTTGATTAGTCTAGAAAAGCATAATAATGATACAGCATATATAACAGTTACAGTCCTACAAAACAATAGACTGGAACAGAACAATGCCTCGTTTCTGCAAGTAAATCTTCACAAATATGATATTGTGAAAAATAATGATGTTTTTTTAATGTTTCTTATGTCTTGTTGCAAGGTAAAATAATCTCAGAAAATATCATATGGCTGGTGATATTATTCGCTTTGTCGCAAGAAAATTCTGTATGACATGCTATAGCAGATGTTCTGAGAACAGTCAAACCTGTGTAAGCTGTAACCTCTATTGAGCAGCAACTTGTCTTAAGCAACCACATTTGTTATTTCCGATTTCTATGCTTTCAGAGCAAATCAGCCTGTATTAAGCAACAACCTGTATTAAAAGGCCACTATTTAATTTCCTCCCTTTGGCTTGCTGCTGAAGACAGGTTTGATTGTAATTTGAAAATACTGTCTTAACCTGCCTTGATCAAACTGATTATTTACAGAATAATTACAGTCAAATCTTTTGAAGGGGTCACCTCTATTCAGCAGCCACTTGTCTTAAGCAGCCACATTTGTTGTTTCCCATTTATATGCCTTTAGCAAAAATTAACCTGCATTCAACATCAACCTGTCTTAAAAGGTCATATTTTATCCTTCGCTTGACTGACTGCTTAAGACAGGTTTGATAGTACTTAATGACACATACAGAATAACAGTTTAATGAAATTCATCAAATGCTTGAAGATATTTTGTATTTTTAAATTATGTTCATGTGCACTTTTTGGTTTATTTCTGTTGTGTATTTGTTAAGGAGATTTGAGATTAAAGCATTTTTTACAATATATATAAAAAAAATTTCAGCCATATCGCGACAGTGTCTACTTAAGACAACATTTGTCTTTGGTCTGATCCGACCAGAGATCAAACCCATAACCTTCCGCATGTGAGGCTGATGCTCTCTGCCACTGGACCACCCTGCAGTGTTTATAATCTGAGAAAACATTTTTATCACAGGAAACATTTTTTTAGGCTATGAAAACAATTTTCTTATAATATCAAAAACCAAAGACAATATATTTGAAACAACAACTTATCATAAAATAACAGAAAACTTTTTATATGACATGAGAAAAATAATCCTTATAATCTGACATGTGCCCTTTCTGTTGTAAAGAGCATGTATACCCATATCTATATAATTGGATTCACTGTAGAATTTATCATTCTTGCACTCCAAAATGCAATAACTCACAGCCAAGACACATAAATCAGAAATTCTATACCTTTGCTTAAAACATTTCTATATATATATGTCAACAAGAATCCTACCTAAAAAGGCATTCTATGTCAATCTCATCAATTGTTTGAATTGCACTGCTCTTTTTTCTTTCATGAAATAAGTAGACAAAGAAATAGATAAAATGAAACAAAACGTTTAAGTCTCCGATTCATGTAAGTATATGAAGTCTCAATACCCTTCTTGTTATCCATTAAAGTCAGGTTGCTAAATTATTTGATAATAATTATAATTAAAAACTGAATAAAAAACACAGACAAAAACCATATATATGTACCGGTATATCTTTATTTCCTCCAAAATATACAGGAGAGAATAAAAAGTTTACATCCAAAAAGTTAGTGACATAACAATATGGTGTCAATTTAATACAACACTCTGGTACCCGGTCTGGTCCACCTAATGTCAGTATAATGTGACTGGGTGGGGTATCATACTCAAGGATGTATCTGTGACTTGACACTCTGCATTTAGAGGAAAGTTCTAGGTCTGGTCAGCCTAATGTCAGTATACTGTGACTGGGTGGGGTATCATACCCATGAATGTATCTGTGACTTGACACTCTGCATTTAGAGGAAAGTTCTAGGTCTGGTCAACCCAGTGTCAGTATACTGTGACTGGGTGGGGTATCTTACCCATGAATGTATCTGTGACTTGACACTCTGCATTTAGAGGAAAGTTCTAGGCCTGGTCAGTCTCGTGTCAGTATACTGTGACTGGGTGGGGTATCATACTAAGGGATGTATCTGTGACTTGACACCCTGCATTTAGAGGAAAGTTCTAGGTCTGGTCAGCCCAATGTCAGTATACTGTGACTTGGCGGGGTATCATACCCAAGGATGTATTTGTGACTTAACACTCTGCATTAAGATGAAAGTTCTAGGTCTGGTCAGCCTAGTGTCAGTATACTGTGACTGGGTGGGGTATCATACTCAAGGATGTATCTGTGACTTGACACTCTGCATTAAAATGAAAGTTCTAGGTCTGGTCAGTCTCGTGTCAGTATACTGTGACTGGGTGGGGTATCATACCCAAGGATGTATCTGTGACTTAACACTCTGCATTAAGAGGAAAATTCTAGGTCTGGTCAGCCCAATGTCAGTATACTGTGACTTGGTGGGGTATCGTACCCAAGGATGTATCTGTGACTTAACACTCTGCATTAAGAGGAAAATTCTAGGTCTGGTCAGCCCAATGTCAGTAAACTGTGACTGGGTGGGGTATCATACCCAAGGATGTATATGTGACTTGACACTCTGCATTTAGAGGAAAGTTCTAGGTCTGATCAGTTTAGTGTCAGTATACTGTGACAGGGTGGGGTATCTTACCCAAGGATGTATCTGTGACTTGACACTCTGCATTAAGAAGAAAGTTCTAGGTCTGGTCAGCCTAGTGTCAGTATACTGTGACTTGGTGGGTACCATACTCAAGGATGTATCTGTGACTTGACACTCTGCATTTAGAGGAAAGTTCTATGTCTGGTCAGCCTAATGTCAGTATACTGTGACAGGGTGGGGAATCATACTCAAGGATGTATCTGTGACTTAACACTCTGCGTTTAGAGGAAAGTTCTAGGTCTGTTCAGCCTTGTTTGAATTAGACTTCTGAAAGATCCTAATTAGGAAACTCCTGTTGTACTTTATAAGCCTATTATATCATTAGTATTTCACAAAATCCTAAATTGTCAACCAAGTAATTATGGATTTTAAATATGTATCTTATTAAAAGAGGGATATCTAAACAAGTGCAGAAACTTTTTGCTTTTTAATTTTTTATACTGTTAATCACACACTTCAAAAGATTAAAACTTTGATAACAGGAGAGTAAGGTGTCAACAATTGCCAGGTATAGCTGATGAATGTCATGTAACAATCAGATATCTAATTTGACAAAAAACTACATGATTATTAAAACCTATAATAATATATAGTTTCGATTAATACATGAATTTATTGGAGATATTAAGCAGTTTACAGCGCCTGTCTAATTGAAAGAATAATAATTTTAATCTATTTCTGCGTTTTATAATTTCAACAGAAATATTATCAAAATTACATATAATCATTTCTCATCAAAGTATCTTATTATCTGTTGAAAAAACCGCTAATGGCCATTATTCTCTTTATGAACGAAACATATTAACAATCTCAACCTTACTGCCTATCTTTTAATTTTGACTCTGCTGTCAGGTTTTCCTCGCTATAATATTATGTCTGATATGACATTGACTCTAGCAGAAAGCTGGTTTTAATGAAAACACAGTGGTAAGTCAAGAAATGGATTACAAAATCTGTCACTTTAAATCGACTAGATTCAGCTAGAACAACAGTCACTTGCTTGCTGACAATGTTTGGACAAAAAAGAAAGAAAGATTTAAACATGAGAGGACATCCTGGAAAAGAGAAAATCTAGACCTTAATTCATCAATATTTTGATTCTGAGATTTAGACTCAAGACTCAAATCATTTGCAAAATCAATCCATTTAACTGATTATTTAACCCTTTACTCCATAGATACGTGGTTTCCCTCTCCAATCACAGAAGACCTTTGAAAACAGTGCAGGAAGAGTTCAGATTGCTCGTGACGAGCAATCTGAACACTTCCTGCACTGTTTTCCACTCTGTCAGTTAATATAAACATAATTCACCCATTGCTGACACATGGTGAAGTAATGCTTTCAATATTAGAGGTGTCCAAAGGCGTCTTTATGAAGTAAAGGGTTAACAGAAAAATGTTTCAGGATCCTCACCTTTCTTACTCATAATTGTATGTTTACAGGGTTTTACAAAAATGTAGTATTTGAGTCCGAGTCCCATTCTCACTTAAATTATTGACGAATTTAGGCCCTGGAAAACAGGGTAGCAAACTTAGTGCACGTTGCGTCTATCTATGTGTTAAGATGAAATCTAAATCAACAAAAAAAACCTTCATTATAGCATACTGCGGCCAGCATCAGCACTTAAAACAAATATATTTTGACAATACAAAACACAAACATACACAATCAATAAATGTATAAATAACAAAAGTAAGTAAATGACGGTGGATATAATTAAAAAGAAGAGAAAAAAAGCCGAAATTATCAGGACAGGAATATATGGCTGGCAGCAAACCAAGACGGATTATACTACAGGAATATCTGGACGGCAGCAAACCAAGACGGATTATACAACTTTGTTACACAACAGTACAAGAGACACGAAAAATAATTGTATTACATGGGTTCAATAGAACTGCTTAATCTCAGACCCCACATTTGGTTCATGAAGTATGGGTGACCTTGGACAGAAAGAGAAATGCTTGAGAAATTCCATTATCAGTTTCAAATGTCATAGAAATAAGCAAGGCATATACTTTGGACAACCTTAAAGAAATAATTCAGATTTATGAAACAATTGCTCTTCAAACAAACACTTTCCTGTTTGCTCAACCTCCACCACACTTTTGACCCCATAACTCACTAACCCCTAAATATTTTTCAGTTTTGCTACCTTTGACTTAAGCTAGGGGAATAACAAGATCAAAAGTATTATCATTAATTTACCATAATCACACCGATAGGTGAAAGAGATTTCACCGGGCAATCAGGAATTTTTCTCAAACAAAAGGGGCCAAATTAAAAACGAGCTCAAACCCCAACTGTGATACAAAATTCAGTAGTTGTCGACCATCCTTCAATTACAAACCCATCAAAATGATTAGCAATGAAGAAGAAGTTTATAGTTACTTCTCATTTCTTTTTGTTTGTCTCCCAATACTGAAACTTCAGCTGATAATTATTGGGAAAATATTTTAAAGGTCACTGGAGGTCACTAATGATGAATAGGGGTAAATTTATTCGGATTCTGTGTGCACTCAAGCAATGAAATGCAATTAATTTGGTTCAAAGTGATAAACAGATTAAATTTTTATGGTTTTTCAAAGAATACCTTCATCAGGGAGATGTCACACCTGTAGCTCATGCTTTCAATTGTTGCCGTGGAGACGGCGCTTCAAAAAATTAAGGGGTAAAAATCTTGCCACAGGAAATAGCACCTGGGATACAAATTTTATTGTTTTAAAAGATATTAAGACTTAGTTTTGTCTTAAATACAAAATAAACAGTTTTTAGCACAAATATATGTTTTGTAAAATACACACAATGTCATGCAACATTCATACAAATTAAAAAGGTAACATTGGTTGTGTGTTTTTTCCAAATCCAATGTAAACTTCAATAGCTGATGTATTTTTACATGGCAGCGCCCTATTTTCAAAACCACTCAATTCATTTTAACTGAAATAAAATCAAAATCAAAGTCACAGCCCATATAGAATATCTGTCAAACGCTAATCTAACAAAGTTCTAAATATGGTCTCAGACTAATGTCATTCTGGTTTCATTCCTGCAAGTGCTCAAATTGAGACATATTCAAATTATGAAAGCAAAAAAAAGGGGGAAAAAAAGCAAGACAAAAAATGTTAAGTATCATAACATGTGCATCATAATGCCACTACATTTTTTTCTCCTTATTTCTTTTGTCTCAAACCTCAGGGATATTGGCTCATTCCGTGATGATAAATCAATGATTTTATGCTATATGGCTGTCCAAAATCACGCCAGGCTGGCTTTAAGTAGGGACGGATATTTCTGCACACAGAATCACAATTACATTAACGATATTAATTAATCTCCGCAGTATTTTCCAACTTTTAATGGAAAACAGGGAAATTTTGGTAGTGAACATGTAATGGTCGGCTTGGAGACAGGAAGGGGCACAGAAAAGGGGGGAATTATGGGTAGTAAGACAATGACAAAGTGAATGATGACTATTACATAAGACAGGACATGATTATCAAAGAAAATTAGTAAGAAATCGTGAAATTTCTTTTACAGTAGTAGATACCTTGGCGGTGGGGACTGGGGGATTGAGAGTGACGCTAACTATTAAGGCTGATGAAGAACATGAAGGTGTAAATATTTAAAATGTGAAAAGCTTGGGCTAGAATAATTTTAGAACTCTTAAAGAATTTCAGTGAGAAAAAGTGAACATTATAAAATTCTACTGATCACAATATTGTTTTAATAACTGAACCATGTTCACTGCAGTTGTGGATATTTTGGACTAGTCAGTAATGTTGCATGCTGTATCATCATGTTTTAATTGTGGTAAAGGCATATTGGGACAGTACCTAGCCAACATTATAAATCATGGTTAAACAGTCCAGTTTTTGATTGATTGATTGATTGATTGAATATTTAGCATCATTTTTATGTCATCGAGGGCTAACAGATGATCAGTTAACCTAACGACTGTTTCCTGGGATTAACCAGTACTCGAGCACACCCCATCCTCACAAGTAACTGATAACTTTCCCACATGAATCAGTGGTGAGAGACAAATGATAATGAGACACAATGTCGTATATCAATCATCACAGAGACTGTTGCTGGGTGGGGATTCGAACTCACGACCCCTGGATTCAAGTTTTTGAAGACATCAAAGGTTACTCTAGCGAGGTAGGAAAAATCAAAAGGAATCTTTTAATCTGGCTTTATTGACTTTTCATAAATTTAAATCATAGAAGATCACAGTACTTCACAGGTGTGATATCATAATTCACTTCAGGTTATATGTGATATCAGGTTTTAAACTATTTTCATGTATTGAGTGATATCATGTTATAATCTCATTTTATGTTTTGAGTGATATCATGTTATAATTTCATTTCATGTATCATTTGATATCATGTTTTAATCTCATTTTATGTATTAAGTGATATCATATAATAATCTCATTTCATGTATTCGAGTGATATGTTTTGATCTCATTTCACATATTAAGTGATATCATGTTATAATCTCATTTCATGTATTGAGTGATATGTTATAAACTCACTTCGTGTATTAAGTAATATGCTATAAACTCATTTTGTGTATTGAGTGATATGTTATAAACTCATTTTATGTAATGAGTGACATGTTCTAAACTCATTTCGTGTATTGAGTGATATGTTATAAACTCATTTTATGTATTGAGTGATATGTTATAAACTGATTTCGTGTATTGAGTGATATGTTATAATCATGTATTTGAAAGTAAATTTACTATGTATCAAAAGGCATACTTGAATAAGTTTTCACATATGCATGTAATTATTTCTATTTCAAATTCAAATGGCTGTAAAAGTTGAGTTTAACATTACTAGATACAGTTTCATTTAAATCGGACATTTATATGAAGATATTTTATATAACGTGCCAAATTAGGACATTCCCTTCATGAAATTGATGACAAACATTATCACTCACCAACAAGTAAAATCAAAGTTTTGAGTCTATGTAAGAAATAATATCTATTGCTTTTATTTACAGCTGTCCTTTAAACAAAAATATTTGTAAAAAATATACAAAAATACATAACTGTAGAACATAAACTACATAATAACTACCACACATAACACAACTGTGGAACATAAACAACATTATAACTACCACACATAACACAACTGTGGAATATAAACTACATTATAACTACCACACATAACACAGCTGTGGAATATAAACTACATAATAACTATCACACATAACACAACTGTGGAATATAAACAACATTATAACTACCACACATAACACAACTGTGGAATATAAACTACATTATAACTACCACACATAACACAGCTGTGGAATATAAACTACATAATAACTACCACACATAACACAACTGTGGAACATAAACAACATTATAACTACCACACATAACACAACTGTGGAATATAAACTACATTATAACTACCACACATAACACAGCTGTGGAATATAAACTACATCATAACTACCACACATAACACAACTGTGGAACATAAACTACAAAATAACTACCACACATAACACACAGTGGAACATAAACTTCATCATAACTACCACACAAAACACAACTGTGGAACATAATTTTCATCATAACTACCACACATAACACAACTGTTGAACATAATCTATATCATAACTACCACACATAACACAAGTGTGAAACATAAACTACATCATAACTACCACACATAACCCAACTGTGGAATATAAACTACATCATAACTACCACACATAACACAACTGTGGAATATAAACTACATCATAACTACCACACATAACACAACTGTGGAACATAAACTACATCATAACTACCACACATAACACAACTGTGGAACATAAACTACAACACATAACTGTGAAACATAAACTACACTAAACTACAAGACATAACACAACTGTGAAACATAAACTAAAACACATAGCCCCACATGGTACATACCAATGTCAGGGAGTACTCCAAACTTGTCAATTATCCCAGACTCCAAGACAATCAAGTAGACACTTTCAAAGTAGAGAACAGTTCAAATGAAGGCACTGCACAATACAAGCCACACATATCAACCTCTCTAAGTGATTATTGGAAAAAAAACACATTAACTTATAAAAACTGGCAGGGTAGTAAAGACATTGTATTTCACAGTGCTCGCTGTTTGTCTGTCACATTTTAATAAAGTTTCATCAAGAAGATCACATTAATCCGCACACATTAACTTACAACTCCAAAAATAGTCAAACAAATGTTTTGAATTATATTTCTCTGTTGAGTCTTGTTATCTATTGAAACTCTAATCTTAGATAATGTTATATCAGAACAACAAAATCACACAAGTTTGTTGTTTTTATTTCCATTCTGACAATGTGGTATCTTACACGCTAAAGAAATTCTACACAATTTGTTGTTGTTGTTTTTTTTTTAAAAAGGAATAGAAAAAAAAAACATATAAATTAGTCCATTCTAAAAAATTTCAAACTACAATGAAAAAAAGATACACTGTTACCAGTGCAAAATGCTATTTGCTGAAAAATTCCCAATATCCATCAATCACAAATCTGTGAAAATTTAGTGAAATGTTGTCACATTCTGTCACTGCTGGACTATGGGACTTCAGGTCACACATCCAGTATCATTCCTAACAATTATATTCTGCTGTTCTTAGCCCAATTAAGATGGTGAATTTACCGTCTGAACAATGTCCCCAGTCAATTCTAATGAACAAGTGCGTTTATTGTGTGTTTACCATAAGTGCTGGTTTCTTCTGATCCCATTAATTAGTGAACTGAGTCATGGAGGCCAAAACTAATTAATCCCTCTACCAATTATAATTAGACAAAGCATTGAGAATTGTAGCAAGCAGGAGTACAGTAGTAATGCATGCTATTTGAGCTTGGGCTTTAATTGTGTATTGATTTTATTTGTTTCGTTAATTACGATCTCAATGCGAAAAATGCAAATTATTCCTATTTCAGCCCGTCATGTGATTATTACACTATAATGGCCAAACTCAATAATTAATATTGCATTTTCTAGACATTTTTTCGCTAAAAAATCCACTTCACACTCTTGTGAATTATGGAAACAAATGGCGCTGTGAGGTGGAGATTCATTTGCATACCAAGTTTGAGTACATCCAATATAACAAATTAATAAAATAAAAGAGTCACTGCAGCCCTTAACTGCCCACTTTACTGCTATATTACACATCCACAGCTCAAGATATAACCATGTCTTCAAAACCATGTCCCTGACCTTGTCTACTGTTTAAGTTGACTCAGTTAAAACAGCACAATTTGCAGCTACGTACTAAAATATTGATGCATTTTCAAAATTTCACAAAACAAAAAGCCAAATAGGGCCTGAAATTGCTCTACTTGCAAAAAAATTAATGGACATAAAATTATGAACATTTCAAAAGAATTTTTATGTAAGTTCCTTTAAAATTATAGGGTTGCTTATGTGCCCACACAAAAAAGTTATGTTTTATTTATGTTTAACATATGTAAAACTGTGACCCATGTGATGACCAGGACCTGGTTTGAACAAACCTTTTAAGTTTCCCTTAAAATATGCTTATAAGCCCACTGGTGTGGTCCTTTGCCGTCGAATCATGCTGGTTCAACAACTTGTCCGAGATCTTGTGATTATATAACTACTATCCAATTTAGTTAAGATTCAATTAAAAAATCGGGTGCTTTATATCGCATCTACAAGAAAAAAGTTAATGGAAGGACGACGAATGGATGGATGACCAGACAATTTACCATGGCGGCCTGTAGAGGTAAAAAAGGTACCACTTGCCAAATTTTAAAGTTTTATTCGCATATTTAAAAGTGTCAGCAAGAACCCTGAAAACTGCCAACTATAATTTACATCACCAATACCTGTTTAAAAATGCTTACATTGAGAAATGTTTACATTTAGAAAAGTTTACATTACCTTCAATCCCATTTCACTGTTAGTAGAACTGCAGAAGACAGGCTAGTGGCAGCATTGAGGGAATCATCTAGTCTGGAAAATACGATTATAAAACATGAAACTGTATCCGATGAAATGAACATAGATACAATATTACAATGAATTTCATCTCAGAACTAAAACAAACGGCAGCTCAAAGCATACAACACATTGCTGCAGAAAATAATTGTATACAGAAAAGAACAAACTTATATTGTATTTATACAAAATTATGTCGCTGTACTTTCAATAACAAAAGGTCCAAGAGGGCCTGAGGATGCTCTACTGACTCATAGTGGCCATAGCACATTTTGAAATTCTCCTATGCAATAGAAACATTGAGGCGGGGTAATTTTTAAACCCTAGGGACACCATTTGAACAAATCTAACAAAACTATAGTTGGTCATCATTACTACATAAACATTTCGAAAATCTGTTGGACAGTTCATGAGAAGAAGATTTTTTTAAAGCTTTGGACTATTTTCAGTAATGGCGGTCATCTTGAATTTTAGACAGAAAAAAAATCTTCTGTATAGTCTCCTATGCAATAGAAACATACATGTGAAGTTTCAGTTTAATTGGCCTAGTGGTTTCAGAATAAATGAAAAATAAAAGAGAATTTTCTGTTTTCCCATAGTAACCCAATGTAAAATTCTAAGTCCCTTTACAGGGCGCCTATAAATTTTAGCCACTAAATTCTTATCTGCAATCAAACCCCTACACATATGGATAATTTATATCAAATATGTACAAATCTGACAAACCGGTTCTAAAGTAAACGATTTTAGTAATTCCCAATGTATACCCTTTTGGGGCCTCTCCTGACCCATTAAGACATAAGAACCCAGTCATTTTTACAAATCTGAACTTCCTTCACCTAATAATGTTTTTGTGAAGATGTAGGCAAAATCATTTCCACTGAAAAAAAAATAAAAAATTATATTGACATGTGTCCCCTAATTGAACCCTCATGGGCGGGGTCATTTTAAACCCTAGGGACACCATTTGAACAAATCTAACAAAACTATAGTTGGTTATCATTACTACATATACATTTTGAAAATCTGTTTGGCCGAAGAATTTTTTTACGTTTTGGACTATTTTTAGTAATGGCGAACATCTTAAATTTCAGATCGAAAAAAAAAAAAAATCTTCTGTATAGTCTCTTATGCAATAGAAACATCTATGTGAAGTTTCAGTTTAATTGCCTTACTGGTTTCAGAAAAAGTGCTGCTAACAGACGACGGACAACACGCCATCGCATAAGCACTTCTGGACTTTGGCTAGTAGAGCTAAAAACCAACTTTCTGACTGCTATTATGATTTCATAACGTATATAAATCTTGATCCTGGTTTTGTAATTACTGTCGCAAAATCTTGAATAGCCTTATTATGGCGACTGATTAGGCTGGGTATAAACACGCAAATCACAATCTCCGTCAAAAAGAAGCATTCATAAATGACTATAGTCAAATTTCAAACATCTCTTCTTGCAACTTCACAACAAATTTCTTGAATAGGGGCTCCACTTAATGCAAAGATTTCTTCAATACAATGGAAAACTTTAAACATTTGTAATCAAGAAAATTCATTACATGTAAAAACAAGTAAAATGTCACATTTGTATGACACATGATACCCCACCCCCAGATACTGCTGTGATACAACAAAAAATGAGAATAACTTATAAAATAACAAGAGTTGTCAGAAGACAACAAAGCTCGTTCCTGGGTGTCTAAGTCCAAAAAGGGCCATAACTGTGCCAAAATGCAATCCAGAGTTATGGTTCTTGTCTGTGTGTGTTCCATTGACGATGGTGAACACACATAGGCAGTTTCATTCACATCCAATGACCGGTTGCATAAATATCTTATACTTAATCGCAAAAGTAACCTGGGTGTCTACAGAAGAAGATGACGCCGATGATGAAGCCTGGGTCATGGCAATAGCTCTCCTTGGACTTCGTGCCTTACAGATATGGTTATTTTTACATACATGTACTTAAATTATTATATAAACTAAATGGCACGTAAACTGTGAGAGGAATCACAAGGTACAGATGTAATATTACTACATAATGTTGTAATACTGTTAAGTTAAAAAGGGGGCAATGGTAAAAAAAACCAATATAACCAAAACATCCTGATATATGTGCATGTGGACTTGATGATGTATATCAAGTTTCAATTGAACTGCACGCAAATTGTAGAAGGAGTTGAAATAATGAAGTATGAATGTCGTTATAGTACTATGTTGTAATATTGTTAGTTGGAAAGTCTGTTTCATTTTAAAACCTACAGAAATGACCAGTATTGTTTCCCTTGAAGCAGCTCTCCAAACTAAAGTTACGTTTAGGTAGATAATTAAGATTTAGGTGGTAATGGTTTTCACCAAATGACAGTTGCTTTTTAAACAGAAATAAATCGCAGCGTTTATGGATTATCTTGATTATGAGCTCAGAATGTTTTCAAAGATACATGCATAAAGCGACCATATTAAAATAGTTTCATTTAATTTTCACTTTATTAATCTAAGTAGAAGGTAAAAATATTTATAACTGCAAATGGGCGATCAGTTCAAGTTTGCCAGTTTATAAAACTTTTATACTGTTTTCTTCATAAAAGCATTATAAACAGAGTAAAACCAGTTTGATTCAAACCTTCTTGTGAGATAAAATAAAAATTAAAGCATTGACTCATTTATAACGTCTATATTGTATCCTTTATTAAGCAGATGCCTTGATGACATGACAAAGCTTGTTAAAGGTGATGCCATTAAATTCATAAAAGCCAATTGTATCCCTTACAACATTACATGAATTATATTCCCTGTTAAAATGCAAAAAGAAGATCTATTTCTTTATTTTCTTTTACTCAAATCTAAAGTGTAACCTTTATTTTCACTACAACTTAGAAAACAGCTTTTTACAGTTAGAATATTGGAAAAAATCTGCAAATATGAAAAGTAAAAAAAAAAAATCCATTTTTTACTTTTCATATTTTGCGTGAGGTAGGTGTGTGTGTGTGTGTGTGTGTGTGTGTGTGTGTGTGTGTGTGTAGGGGGGGTGTGTGTGTGTGTGTGTGTGTGTGTAGGGGGGGGGGGGCAGTGTCTACAAAAAAAAATAATTAAAGTTTATGACACGTGTCCGCTTTCACTAGAAGATACAATATAACTTTCACCTTGTTAAAATTGAACTTTCCAAGCTCCACAAAATCTTACTGAAGCAGAGTTTGTGATAAGTACTAATTAGTGAGACACAGTGGGTTAATACAGCGACATTCCGCATTACAAAAAGTATTCAGATTTAATTTCACTATAATTTTACTAATGAAATAGGAAGCCAAGTGCATTAAGTACTTAATGAAATGTATACATTAATTATAAGTATTCAGTATAATAATTAGTAATGCATAAAGTGACTTCAGGTCACTGTACCTTCTACTGGTATTATTGTTAATATTTGTATTGGACTGAAGCTCTAACTGATGTTTTAAAGAGATGCAGATGTTTTAAGGTATTTGTGAAACTCTCTAAATAAGAGAACCAAAATATAAACCTAATTTGTTAAAGAAGTGAGCCAAATATAAGCTTACCAAGATGTTAAAGAATGGAACCAAAATGTGTACATGTTATAGAAGAGAACCAAATATAACCTATATTACAGTTTAGAGATGGGAACCAAATATAAACCTATATTACAGTTTAGAGAAAGGAACCAAATATAAACCTATATTATTGTTTAGAGATAGGAAACAAATATAAACCTGTATTATAGTTTAGATAAAGGAACTAAATATAAAGCTGTATTATAGTTTAGAGAAGGGAACCAAATATAAACCATAAAGCTGTATTATAGTTTAGAGAAGGGAACCAAATATAAACCTAAATTATAGTTTAGAGAAGGGAACCAAATATAAACCTATATTATAGTTTAGAGATGGGAACCAAATATAAAGGAACCAAATATAAACCAATGTTATAGTTTAGAGAAGGGAACCAAATATAAACCTATATTAAAGTTTAGAGAAAGGAACCAAATATAAACCTTTATTATAGTTTAGAGAAAGGAACCAACTATAAACCTATATTATAGTTTAGAGATTGGAACCAAATATAAAGGAACCAACTATAAACCTATATTATAGTTTAGAGAAGGGAACCAAATATAAACCTATATCATAGTTTAAAGAAGGGAACCAACCATGTGCATGTGTCTGTCCAGAATGACACCTTATATATTGAAAATCTGATTTTATAAATATCAAGTTTTGAAATTCTAAAGCTTAAATTTGAAGCTATGATTCATAATGCATCTAATGAATTAATTTAGAAAATCATAACTAAATTTGCAAAAGTGAAACACAGCTTTATGATTCTATAGTCAAAGTTAATACAAAAATGTAAGGTTAGTGAGACAAGCCAAAGTTGTAATATAATTACTGGAGTATTCTGCCAATTAAACTGTGATTTATTGTTATGAAGAAAGCAGATTAAAAATATAAAAACAATCAACATAATTATTATACACTCTCAATTTCCAGCATAATTATTATACACTCTAAATTTCCAGCATAATTTTATACATTTTCATTTTTTTTCAAACATGATTTTAATACATTTCATTTTTATACTCTCAATTATCAACATAATTTTTATAAACTCTCAATTATCAACATTATTTTTATACACTCTCTATAAACTCTCAATTATCAACATGACTTTTATAAACTCTCTATTATCAACATGATTTTTATAAATTCTCAATTATCAACTACAAGTAAGTTTTGGTAAGTGAATTTATCAACATGATTTTTATAAGCTCTCATTAATTTCCAACATGATTTTTATAAACTCTCTATTATCAACATGATTTTTTATAAACTCTCAATTATCAACATGATTTTTATAATCTCTCATTAATTTCCAACATGATTTTTATTACTCTTTTTACATAATTTTGATTAACTCTTAATTCTGTGATATTACATATTGTAAATAAAATTGATTCAGATAAGCCTGCATGTCAATCCAGTCTGAGCAAGGTCTCAAGGTTGTAAGTTATTCTGAAAACATATTGAAAGTTAGAATGTAGTATTGAAAATAAATAAATTATGGAGCAATGTATCAGAATTCAAAATATGGATATGACAAAAATTTTATGATCTTAGTAAAATTTACATATTCAACTTTCTAATAAAATAACAAACAGAAAAGGCACTTGAATATGTATACAATAGAAATATACCCCAACACACAATTTTAATATCATAGTTAAAAACAAATACCTCCAATTAGATTCACAATTTCACTCAATGCATTCTCAAATGTGGCCGCAATGTTGATAATTGTCAACTATTAATTAATGCACCAATGACGTAGATAATTGTCAATTGTTAATTAATGCACCAACGACGAAGATAATTGTCAATTGTTAATTAATGCACCAACGACGTAGATAATTGCCAACTGTTAATTAATGCACCAACCTAACCACTTTACTTAACTCAATCAATAAAAGATATCCTGGCAAACAACTACGCATTTAACTTTTTTTAAATTCTATTTTCAACAAGCACCCACAGTACTATGATAACCTTAAAAAACATACTGGATCACGTTCATTATATTGTCATGAAACAAAGTATGCACTCTGTGGTATTGTATATAATATTCATGAATTACCATGGCTTCTAATTTTCATTGCTGTGTGATAGCCTTCCTGTCTTACAATTTCACTTCTACAATCATCCCCATCATTTCCAGGGGCAGATCTGCCTTGTATCACAACTATATAAACCCTCTAGCTGCTATTTTTTGCTCCATCCATTAACATTTAGAAGAGGCGTAGTATAAAACATTGAATTAGAGTCAACCAATGTATAAACTGATTAGATTGATTGATTGATTGATTGATTGAATATTTAGCATCATTTTTATGCCATTGAAGGCTAACAAATGATCAGTTAACCTAACCACTGTTTCCTGGGATCCTGAAAGATTAACCAGTACTTGAGCACACCCCATCTTCGCAAGTAACTGATAACTTCCCCACTTGAATCAGCGGTGACAGATGAATGATAATGAAACACACTGTTGTATATCAATCATCATGGAAATTGTTTCCGGGAATTTGAACTCACGATCTCTAGATTGATAGTCAGACATGTAACGGACTGAGTACTGATTAGAGAAACTGACAATCAGATTTTGGTCAGCATTGGCTGCAATTGTATTTGGTAATTTGAACAGCATGTAACAGTAAATCCAATCTGAAGAATATATCTTATCCCTTTTGTGGATGTCCCAATCTTAAGATCTGGATCCGCCACAACGAAAATATAAAAGGAAATCATATCTGGGACGTAAAGAATAGAGAAATAATTTCTTTGAGGGCTTTTGATGAAAATTGTTAAATTGCTTCGTAATATATGGTTAATTATCTTTAATATGCATCCATACATTTTTATAGCTGTCTAATTGTGTAATTGACACGTTATTACGCTTTTCCTTAAACTGACGCGTAATATCAAAGGTAAATCTCATTCAGGTGTTCACCTGTAAACTTCTATATTTGGTGTATGATTGCCTTACAGATATGGTTATTTTTACATACATGTACTTAAATTATTATATAAACATCTAAATATTTACAGTCAAACCTGTCTAAAGCAGCCTGTCTAGGAAAGGAGCAAAAGTGGCATTTTAAGGCAGGTTCCTGTTTAATGCAAGTTAATTTGAAAGCATATAAATGGGAAATAACAAGTGTGACTGCTTAATAACCCTTTACTTCATATAAACACCTTTGGACACCTGTAACATAAACACCTTTGGACACCTAATATAGAAAGAAGTCTTTTAAATTATTGGGTGTATAATGTTTATATTAACTGACAGAGTGAAAAACAGTGCAGGAAGTGTTCAGATTGCTCGTTACGAGCAATCTGAACTCTTCCTACACTGTTTTCAAAGTCTTTTTCTATGGAGTAAAGGGTTAAGACAAGTGGCTGCTTAATAGAGGTGACTGCTTATACAGGTTTAACTGTAACAGTAATTTGTCTATTTTAAACTCTTTACTTTTCATATCAATGACAACTATTGCAAACAATGTAGAACTAGATCGGTTGACGGATAACTCATTGTCATGCTCACACGGTTTGACTTTCAGTCATACTCATGTGTTAAAAATGGCCCTCAAAATATAACCCATCTTCAAATAAAAATATTCAAAGTTCTCAAATCATATCCTTACGAGTATTAATAGAGGATCTTACATTTGTGTTCATTTATTATTGAATTTACTAAACAAGTTGGCCAATATATATTATGCACGGCTCCGTAGAGCATTATATCAAATATGAAGAGCTTAATAAATTAAATAATAAATGAGTATGAATAATAGATCTATTCCTTTTATCACATAAATCTGAAAAATCGTACACAGATAAACCATTAATCTATTTTTCCAAAATGAGACAAAAAAATTTCCCAATGATTCTGTAAATAACATTCTCTGTTTGTTAATTTCCATCCACCCTCACATGACATAACGTCTCATAATAGCGTACATCATTTTACCATGGCAAGTGGGACAGTAGGTCAGTATTGAATGTACCAGGGCCAGTCGAGTTATACAGAAACAGAAAAATATGTAGTGATATTACCCTTGGTTAATATAAAGAATGTGTCATAGGTCTTACAGTTAAGCCATATAATAAGTGTAAAGTTAACTGAAGGTAACCCGATTCCAATAGAATATTATAACAAACAATAATTATGTTCATCTAATGTATTAATTATGAAGTCTAATATTACAATTAACTTTTATATTAACTGGTATATACATCTAACATATTATCCATATTTATCCAACCTCTCCTCACCACTGATGGGCAGCACATCTGATCAATCTGTCAGTTGTGATGAGTTGTCTCCCTTACACCACAGTATCCAGCGGGTGTGTAGGTTATATTGGGTATTGTTTTTATATTGTAACACAGCCTGAAAGGTTGGTTATATTGAGTTGTTAATCTGGCAATATATTAAGCTGCAGTTGTCTATTTTGTAAAACACAACTGTTGTTTATGTTGTGGAACAGTTGTTTATATTGTTAAATACAACTGTTGTTTATGTTAAGTATTCCAATTGTTTATATTGTAAAACACAAATGTTGTTATTGTTGCATTACAGTTGTTTAAACTGTAAAATAACACTGTTGGTTGTGTTAAGTATTTACAATTGTTTATATTGTAAAACACAACTGTTGTTTATGTTGCAGTACAGTTGTTAAATTGTTAAACAAAACTGTTGTTTATGTTGCAGTACAGTTGTTTATATTGTAAAACACAACTGTTGTTTATGTTGCAGTACAGTTGTTTATATTGTTAAATACAATTGTTGTTTATGTTGTGGTAAAGTTGTTTATATTGTAAAACACAACTGTTGTTTATGTTGCAGTACAGTTGTTTATATTGTAAACACAACTGTGTTTATGTTGCAGTACAGTTGTTTATATTGTTAAACACAATTGTTGTTTATGTTGCGGTACAGTGGTTTATATTGTAAAACACAACTGTTGGTTATGTTGTGGTACAGTTGTTAAAATTGTAAAACACAACTGTTGTTATGTTGCAGTACAGTTGTTTATATTATTAAACACAATTGTTGTTTATATTGTGGTACAGTTGTTTATTTTGTAAAACACAACTGTTGTTTATGTTGTGTTACAGTGACACGATTGCGGGTTACTTGGTGTTACAGTTATATTGTAAAATATAAAAGTTGCTTATACTTTGTTGAGATCTAATAAAAATATTTAAACAGAAATTTATCATTGTTGTTTCATGTGTGCCTTTTTGTTAATGTCTTAGCACATATTTTGTGCATACATGCAGGCACCAACCTGCACGTAACTGCATGTGTATGTTTCATAAGGAATCACAAAGTAACTGTAACTGTACATGAGTAAAGCATTTCATCTAATGTGGTTTACAAAGAGCCATGCACCTGCACAAATGATAAAATATACATGTCTGACCACAAACAAAAAAAAAATCCATATATTGATTTGATTTGAAAGAAAGTTAGAAATCATCCCTTAAGATATATTAACTATCAAAGAAAACAAATGATAAAACTTGTGAAGATGTCTTTAATAAAGGGGCAATTTTGAATATCTGTTATTTATCACTTGTATTTATTTATTCTATTACCGTAAGCGTAACCTAAAAATTCAAAATATGTTACCGATGTAATCAGGATACAGATTAGTATCTAGTCATTAATTGTTTTAATATCTGTACAAAATCAACATGTTTATTTCAAGAGACCTATATTTTTTTATTTAAAAAAAAAAAAAAATGTTTATTTTAATAGAGCTATTTTTAGTCAAATGTTGTTTACAGACTCATTTTTACAGATCAAAATTTATCATCTGAGCATGTTGAAGAATCAGAGGAAACTATAATGGCACATGTCGAAATTTTGGATGCAACTCTCCCTGGAGAAATTAATGCTGCCGTCATCAAGTGTGCTTTTCACGTTATCACCTCCGGGTGTGGTCTTACCGGGACATATATATGTGTTGTAAATATGGAACACCTTACATGTCTTCACCATGTCATATTATACACCTGACATAATGTCACAGTGTCTAGAACAGTATCCAATATATGAAAGAAAATATCAGACTGTGTCATTATATAACAGATCTTCTAGCATTTCTAAGACATTGGCTCTTAACTCAAATAAAACACAAAATCAATATGTCACCAAACCGCTTGTACTTCTGAAGAATCCCTCCCCATCACCATTGCTCCTCTCATCCTTAAAGAAATTATAGTGAACCCGAAATAAGTCATTATTATCCAATGAAAGTGTGAGAAAGTCATAACATGAGGTCAAACTGGTAACTTCATCTTTCTCATATCCCTTTGTTCAGCCCCTTTATTTAAATATCCCTAATCTGTAATATGTCCCCTGTAGTAAATCTAAATTTCATCTAATTAAAACAGTAGCCGGCTGCACCCATCACAAGCAGTGTGAGAAAGTATATTACTGGGGTCAGACCCAGTAGCAGCATCCCTTCTCCTCAACAGGATCGGGTTACCTAGTTAATCCAAACCACATGGTCCCGGCCACTATAAATCACATGGATTTAATGTCTTTAATGAATTAGAGGCCCCTTCATTGATTTTAAAACCTTTTTTTATATTAATATGACATGAGGCTCCATGTTTAAAGGAATCTGAGGCTCCATGTTTGAAGGAACCTGAGGCTCCACGTTTGAAGGAATCTGAGGCTCCATGTTTGAAGGAATCTGAGGCCCACGTCACATGTCTTGTGTATATGTGTATACAAGTACTGGTGTCAGTTATAAAGCAATCAAATTAATGGTGGTGATCAAATCATCAGTGGTTGTTGTACAATGAATAGGTGGGGTTAGTTAGTATTCAAATGAATGGACAGTAGAAACAGGTGTACTGAATTTTAACAGGGAATAGATGGTCAGTTGGTCAGTTGGTTTGACTAGATGGCATGAATCAGTATTAAATTTTGTAGAACAGGACTGTTATGTCCGGGTAAACCTTCCATGTGAGGACTGTTAAGTCTGGGTAAACCTTCCATGTGAATAGATACTAGGAAAATGTGTAATTAATTTAGTATTAAACATGTTTGATCAGGTGGTGACAGTCTATGTGGGTGTGAATAGCTGTTTAAATAAGTTATCCCTTGTGAATAGGTGGTGCCGCTCATTCATAATGGTTATAGGTATGTGCTGTTACAAATAAATGGCGGGAATAAGCCTAAACTAAATGAATGCAGTAACCCAACTGATGCCCTCATATATATGTGTGTATGTACACGTGTTCACACACACACACACACACACACACATATATATATATATATATATATATATATATATATATATTATATGTTTATTTCTGTTGTTGGAATCTAATATATTGGGTCCCTATTGCGATACAAAACTAACACCGGTAGTGGACATATATCAGGTGAAATTCTCTAAATAGGTGTGAAGTACACGGTGCGGCATAAGAATAGATTGGAACATTAGATTGAAGAGTAAGACGGTTTGTGGGGCTCAGCGCAGATAATATGTTATTGCAATGTAATATTCCGAATTAGATAGTGTGAAAGCAACATTGAAATTAACGAAGGTGTAATTGCAGAAAAAATAAAATATACATTCATGTATTTATTATATGTAATTATCACCATACCATGAAGCCAAAAGTGACAGAAAATAAAACACATGTATGTTACAGAAGTTTAACTTTTGAACATAAAACTAAATATATGTCAAACAGTATTATTAACTAATTAAGATAATATTTTGCTAGGAAAAGTACACAGTTCACTTTTTCACAGAGAATGTAGAATAACAACCGAGCGTTTCACCCCACTGTCGCCCCCTGCATCATTAACACAGACCGCCTGTTAAGCTGCTTAAAATTCTTTTATCTGGCTACTGATAAACGATTATCTACACACACTGACTACAGATTAGATGTTTTTTAAAAGAAGTAATTTAATTTCAATCTAGAGAAAACATTATTTCTATGTGGCTTTACACAGAAAAATCTTGACTGCTATGCCGAATGAAACATTCTGCGCATCAGAATGTATGAAAAAAAATTACTTTTATTATAGTTGCAGACATTCTGTGCATTGGAATGTATAGAAAACATAACTGTTATTATAGTTGCAGACATTCTGTGCATCCGAATGTATATAAAATGTAACTGTTATTATAGTTGCAGATATTTTGTGCATCCGAATGTATATAAAATGTAACTGTTATAATAGTTGCAGACATTCTGTGCATCCGAATGTATAGAAAACATAACTGTTTTTATAGTTGCAGACATTTAGTGCATCCGAATGTAGTTAAAATGATACTGTTTTTTTGTTGTTTTTCTTTTTTCAGACATTTTGCACACTGCAAACTACAGAAAATAATTAATAATTCTGAAATATATAAAAAATATTACAGCTGCTTAATTTCACTTTTAATAAAAGGCTATTGATGTTACTTGACTTTGGCACTTGTTTATATGCTATATATTTAACAATCAGAGGAAGACTTCAGAGAGAGAGAAGAAATGTTTACATTAATCCAAGTATAACACCATCTTCTGCTGTAAATACAAACTGTGATAACATGTTAATGGCCCCAGATGAACTTAAACTCATTACCTCAGAGGTGACAGGTCAGTAATATAAGACATTTACTTGAGACCATCCTGCAACTGAGGACCCTTCTCTCACTAAACAATTTGAATATTTAGTGTCATTCTTATACGATCAGTTATCCTTATTCTTTCCTGGAATCCTTGAAAGTTAACCAGTTCTTGTGTACACCCATCTCCGAGAGTAACTATCCCACTTGAATCAGTGGTGAAGGATGAATGCTATGAGACTCCATGCCGTTTATGTATAGTCACAGTGACGGTGGCCGGGTGAGAAGTAGTAGTCAGGCACACTACCCACTGAACTAACCGGACCCACAAAATAAGATCAATGCAAAAATTGAAATAATTAATGCTATTCAATAAAGATATGTTTAAATCAATATAAAAATAGCCAACAATTCCTATTATGTGAAATCATGTCCCCTTAAAATTAAACATGGTGTCCACTAAAAAATATCCACATCTGCTATGAAGCTGCCCTGTCCACTATAAAATTGCATGATCAACAGTTCACTATAAATAAACATTTAAAAAGAATGCCTCGACTGTAAAACTCAGGGACAGTTTTCTAAGCACATTATGTGTAAGTTCACTATGCATGTACAAGAAAATATGGAGTTGCCCTATCGACCTTGTAACTGAACATAAATCAACACAAGCATAGATGGTCAGGAAAACATTCACTAAATGTCACTTGTATAAACTTTTGATCAAGATCACATTAATGTAACGTTTCTCTGTTTCTCCCACAAGAAGCGTCTGTAGTCTACGCTTTTTGTCCCCAAAAATTGTTTTAATATTAAAATTGAATAAAATCAATATTTACTTACAGAAACTATTTTCATTACCAGTTTTTAAACAATCCTTCGTTTAACGTTCCAAATCAAGAAATTTATGATCAATTTTTCTAAACCCACCAACATGACAATCAACCCACTGTAGAGTCCCCTCTCAATCTGTTATTCACTTTTTAAAGAAATCAATAAGTATATCGTCTAATTTCCCGATAAGATGTCGTCCAACCATACATCTCCATCCATCTATAGTATACTCAACTTGAAATACACAAACAAAATTTTATATACATAATCAAAACATGCAATCACACAAACTGTAAGTGCAAATACAAACAACAAACAGTAAAAAAATAATACTGACCATAAATATCAAGTCTGTTCTATATCTGAAATATCCGATACAGTACCCATCACACGACAGGTATTAAAATACTTGTAGTATTTACACTTTCTACCTCCTCCACAGATAACCATCTCCCAAACCTACGGGTTAACTGCACACAGTAGCCCACGGGGGTCAAACAGATTAAATGGGACAGTGAGCAATAAAAATATTTCCTATTCAGTCTGAATCAGTGAATCGATGATGGAACACATTCATGAAGCTAGCCTATACTCAATCCATGGCTAGCCTATAGTCACATCTATTTTTACTTCCAATTAAAAACGTTTAAATAGCTTAACAAAGTAACAGGAAGCGGGCAGTTACAAACAGTTGCTAGTTATTTAAAGGAGCTGAAGTTTACCATGGTACAAATATTTTCACAGTTGATGAACTCATGCCTGTGAACTGAACATTTAAATACAGCAATTATCGCTATTTATTAATGAAATAAATTGCATTTCAGTTCCAAAGACTTTTTTTTTCATGGAATGTTAATCACATGGATGGCCATGTCCAATGAAGGACTTGGTTATGATAAACCACCTAAGGATTGTCTAGTCATTTGGTGATTAAAACAAAGTCAGGAATGGCCAGTTACCAGCAAGATCAATTCCATGGCTGTTTAATGGGTGACTAGATATAATACCAGTATCAGTATTGACCAGTTTAATGGGTGACTAGATATAATACCAGTGTCAGTATTGCCCAGTTTAATGGGTGACTAGATATAATACCAGTGTCAGTATTGCCCAGTTTAATGGGTGACTAGATATAATACCAGTGTCAGTATTGACCAGTTTAATGGGTGACTAGATATAATACCAGTGTCAGTATTGCCCAGTTTAATGGGTGACTAGATATGATACCAGTGTCAGTATTGACCAGTTTAATGGGTGACTAGATATGATACCATATGCAGGAAGGAATAGAAAACTGTCAAGTCTAGAGAATGGGTCAGAAATGGCCAGTTCTGTTATAACAGTCTCTTTAATGACAAGTTTTCACCTCAAATGTTCCCACATAATACTATGGCTGACACCAGGGTCTCTTTTTGCAGAAACTAAGTACAATACCATCCCCATGACTAATGTATGTTTCTCAATATCCTCAAATCTACTTCACAGGTTATACATAAACTTTCCTTCTCGACACTTCAACTTCAAAAAATGCCTCAAGATGAAAACCTGACAGATACACGCAATTAAAATTAAATCAAATAAGTTTATTACCTTAAATCAAATAAACATATGTAGTCAGTAGGTATATGCAACAGGGAGAGAGGCGAGTTACTTTGTTTTAATACCGTCTCATAATTTTCACAAAACAACACCACTACAATGCAATATATCAAAATCAACTTTCGTTATACCTGCGTCCTTATATCCGACAATAGAAAGGATAATATCACAGATATACTACCTTTGAAATTAAACGAAAGCAATATAACTTGAAAATATTTAATTATTTGACATTAAGACTGCTTTTACCAACACATAAATCAACATAATTAAAACTTCATATTATTGAGACTGGCTTTTCATTTGCTGACTCTTTTTAAATTGTGTATTTTTTTTTCTTTTCCTCTTTAACAAATTGTATATTTATTTTAGATACGAAGTAAAACTGTTATCTAAAACGAAATTGCTTTAATTATACCCTTTCTATGATAAATGAAAATGGATGGCGAGATAAAAACTCAATTAAGAGAACTCTTCATTTTGATACAGTATTAAGATATGAGTGAACGAAGTCATCACTTAATGTTCCCGAAGATTGAAATCAATTCACATGTACAGTGAGAGTGAGAGCGTAAAAAGCAGCATCTAATACTAATGACCCATTATGCTCTCAATTCTTTGTTCCAAATCGCATACAAAGCGTTCTCTACGGCAAAATTAGCTCCCTTCAGTCATGATGTACAAAATGTGGTAACAAGTTAGTAACTGTATTCTGTTTTTCATTCTTGGTTATCTCCCTTGTATCACAAGTGCCAATATGGATATCACCTTTGTTTTACAACAGCAAATGTAAATATTTTCCTGCCAATAGGGTTATCTCCCTTGATTCACAAGTGGTGTCAATAAGGTTATCTTCCTTGATTAACAAGTGCCAATAGGGTTATCTCCCTTGATTCACAAGTGTGTGTGTGTGTGTGTGTGTGTCAATAGGGTTATCTCCCTTGATTCAAAAGTGTGTGGTCAATAGGATTATCTCCCTTGATTTACAAGCATCAATAGTTATCTCCTTATACTACATTTTTAATGAGAACTGCATTTCATTTCTTAACAAATAAAACTACAGCCAAATGAAACCACCAGTTTGTGCTTCATTGGTGCTACACTCTTGTTTTGCTGGTATTGAGAAGTTGCCATAAGACAGCTGTCATAAAAAATCTGTGTATTCAAAATGTTCTTTAATGCTTTAAATTTGCTTTTAATTGTTAAAACAAAACAAGAACATTATAGCTTTTCTACCAAAAAAGTTATAAATTATTGAAAGTGTAATTTTCAGTTTTCATTGGGAGATGGAAATCATGAGCTAGACTAATGCTACAGAGGACATTAAAGTAATCTGTTTTTCATCATCTGAAGAAAACACAAAGTGTTGCTTTTATTCCATATTATTATTTTACGCATGACGCTTAAGTTATTTTGAATGTTGTCCTATTGTCTAAGGGAGATAATCATTATACTAAAACCTAACAGTATTAAATCTACATTGCTAGGGAACTACATTCTTTTATAGAGGACTACCTATAATGACATCAGTGACTGAGTAATGATCACCATCCAAGTGTATGATCTGAGTATTATAATTAATGAAGAAAATGTCCCACAGTTACTCGATGTAGGCATCTGAGAACAATGAATTATTGTAGAACCATGAAGTATACAATATGGAAGAAGCATGTGAAGAGAAGCAAAAAAAGGGAAAAAAGAAATAATGAAACAAGTGCAGTATAGTAATAAAAAAATAGGCATGAAATAATTGAAGTGCATGGTCAAGTGGTAGAGCATCTGATCCACGATCAGAGGATCATGAGCTCAATCCTCCACCATGGCTTTGTGTGGTGTCCTCGAGTAAGACACTTAATTCCCATATGCTTAGTAGTGGTTCTACCCAGGAATACTGTCTGAGTTGTAATACTTGTTTTACAATCCAATTGGTGTAAAAGAATAAGTTTAAAACACAAACAAACAAGTGAAATATTTAGAAAGCAGCAATAATTAAATAAAATAAACCACAGTTAAAACTAGGAAGTTATCAAATGAAGAAGATGGTGACTTACAAGTACAAGACAACATCAGGAAGGGAATACAACGGAATAGAATGGACATGAATGCTGCCCGGAACGATAGCTAAGGAAGTAAGCAGTAAAGAAGAGATCAATTCTTAGAAGAAAACTGGTGCCTGGCAGCAAAATTGTAATACAAATGGATGTGTTATAGTCCATCTGCCACACAGGGAACCAGTAATGTTACACTCATTAACCAATCAAAACTGACCTACTTACGGAGTTTCCCACCAATATCCCAGGTACAACCATTAACAGTTTCCCACAATCCTTTGTAATTTCTGACAATTAAAGATCACCAAACTGTTAACTGTCCAAAATGTCACTGAAAACAAGCTTATTAAGATATCCAATGTGTTAAAACTTGGCCAGTCCCATGTGGTAGTATTGTACGCACCTATTATCATGTATGTCTATCCTAGTGATAATACTTCGAATTAAAACATTCAATCCAAAATGTAAATTTTTCACAAAGTCCTGGGTAATTGTGTTAATTAAATGAATATTTAGCTCTTGTGCAAACACTGGATTAAAGATGAATGAAAAATTGGCTTATGGGTTTTGGAAGAAAACGTGTAATTGCTTTTGTTCTGTATGTCTGTATAAACAGCAAGGAAACTTAATCTGAAATGTACACAGAACAGTTTTAATCATGTACCTCTACTGTTATAATTAATTGCAAAGAGATTAGTGGACTCAGCTAAACATATCCCTCATTTTGTTGTTCTAAGTGTGATGGAACACAGGAGATAGCCTCTACCTATTCCCATACTCTTATTATTTTCAATACCTTTTAAAAAAGTTCTTTAATAGTTCAGATTCATGTGTATATACGTTTTAAAATGATATCGAAATGATCCATCTGACCCACTTGTATCTTTGAGTCAATAATTAAAATAATCACAAATGAAATAAAATAGAAAATAAAACTCTTCATTATTTCTTATATACATTGTTCAATTTCTACTAAGATGGACAATCACCTGAACAATTTTTTTTTTTTTTGGCTAGGATTACCCTCTTCCCATAATGCTGTATTAACCCCTGTCCTGAGTTGATCAGAGTTCCAAGATGATCAGAATGGGGAACCATATGGCTCTCTTCAAGGTGTTTTAGAAGTTTGGAACTCACATAATGTAATCAAAATAAAGCTAACCTACACTGGTAACATAATCAAAGCATTAAAATGATATCAACCTTTACAGAATGGCACAAAGAGAACTTTGTTTCCTGGATTCACCTAAAAACCAAGTGTCCTGTAAGTTCAACACAGGTTGTGATGAATATAAAGTAATATTTAAAGAGGTTGCAGATGGTCAGAAACAAAACTAAATTCCGATTATCATAATTTACATTTTCATCAATGCTTAGTAACTGTTCACCTTTGGTGGTAACTTCCAATTTGTGTCACAGCCATTGAACAAGGATGAAAACTGGCTGACGATCTCATTTTTAACTGTTGTTTTAACACCATTACCAACTGCTCACAGTTTATTTACGGCACCAACTGCTCACAGGTTATTTACGGCACCCAGTTGGATAAGTGCAGGAAGACCTCAAATGTGTATACATGGAACTGATCAGAACTACTGGGCTCGAACGCACAACCCAAGTGGTGAAAGACAAATTACCTTGATACTCAGTTCATCATATAAAAGAAATATAGGAATTTCATCTATAGTAAGCACAGGGGATGGTTGCTGGCTTCCTACTTAGCACTCACGGAAACTTGAAACAAATTGATTAACCCTTTACTCCATAGATACGCATTTTCCCGCACCAATCACAGAAGGCCTTTGAAAACAGTGCAGGAAGAGTTCAGATTGCTCGTAATGAGCAATCTGAACACTTCCTGCACTGTTTATAACTCTGTCAGTTATTATAAACATAATTCACCCAATAATTCATAAGCCTATTGTATTAGGTGTCCAAAGGCGTCTATATGAAGTAAAGGGTTAAATGAATGAACTGAGGTTTCATGCCATATACCAACATAAACAAAATATATACGGCAAAAAAAACCAAAACAGACTTAATAATTCCATATTCACTCTCACCTAATAAAAATCCAACTTACATGAATAATTTATGTAATGAAATGGAAAAACATTACAAATGTATACAGATTGACTATGATCATTGATGCCTGCAAAACTGCAGCCCAGTGTCAACAAACACTTCATCTAATACAAAATTTGTCACTCCAGGGTCCTGACCACATACAAGACCAACAATGGTCCAATTCTTGCCATCACTCATGTTGTGCTCCGGTACCACGTAGATAACACAAACATTTTGTATTAATGATCTGTAAATTGATCGGCAGTGTATTCAGTACAATTATAATCAAAATGTGGCAATCCATAACCGACGGCCAGTAAGCACATTGGTCCAACTGTATAATTTGTAGTAGTATTTGAGATGTTCCAATTGTGGCCCCTGCTCAATTATCATCATGTCACAGAATGGACATCAACCTCCTCTTGGTCAAGACAACTTCATGTCTGACAGTGAAAACAAGAAGAAAGATCGAGAACAAATTAATTTCTACAGCGAATTTATATTAATATTATAATAGTTTAATTCAAACCAAGTGCAAATGACATATTGACAATACAATATATCAGATACAATGAGCTTGCTTTGAATATGCAATTAATTCAATATTAATTATGGAAATATCAGATTGAAATAGTTTTATGAAAAAAAAAGAAAAAAAAAGCAACCATCCCAGATGGAATGGATATACAAAGCTATTACAGCTACATGCATTAATTAGCAGAGACAACTAAAACAAGCACTACCTTGATATGCGCGTTACAATAAACCAATCGAAGTTGATCATTACTTTAAATCGAGACAATTGCAAATGTATAATAAACCACGCTAAATAATTGACTAACTGGAAACTATTGTTTGAATGTGTGTGCCAATGAATGTAACAATATCCAATGTTAGTATCATTTTCAAAGTGTCTGTAACGAGAACATGATCAATGATGGAATAACAATGTAGACTGGATTAAAAATTGTCCAGTACCAGCTATATGAAATACTAATATTTTTTTTTAAGACAGTCTGTTTTTTTGAGGGGTTGATGATGGTCCATCTTGTAATGCTAACCGTTTAATGTAGAATAAAGTGAGAACCTAGGCAAGGGAATGGGTTTAATACCTTTTTAAAAACATTACAGGTTATCTATGGAAGCTAAACTTTTGTGGAGAAAGATATTCCAAATGAAGCCCTGTAAAACCAGCATGGCTAGTAAACTTTCTAACATGAAGTCTTCAGACCAAGCTAGGCTCGAGCCTATAACCAGAGAAATGAGAGGAAAGTGATTTTGAGACAGCCTTCAACACTACTCAGCCATACCTTCATGACTCCTGCTAAGTACAATTCCTTCAACATGACTGTTAATTAAGCTAATAAATCATTGCTAATTATTTTAAAATGATCCGCAATTACCTCGACATTTATGAATAAGCCACAAAAGAGTGTTCTATGAACTTTGTGAACTTGTGTATCACAAACATTTTTTCTAAATTAAACTGCTTAAATATGTATTATTGATGTGTATGTAGTATTACTTTTAATTACAAAACCTACAATTGTATAACTATATTATTATCCAATGAGGTGGAATATCTTAATACACCTACGAACATTTAGTTCTTGTTTCCAAGACACACAAACCCTGTAACAATTATTTCAAATGCCTCCTGACGAAAAAAAAATCAGATATCAAAAGAAATGAAAACAATCAGAAGAAACTGTCAGATAAAGACAGCATCCTGATATGCACACCTTACACTTCAAATTATCTGGCCGGTCATCAAAGCTTTCCATTAAGTCCCTAGTGGTCATTTCTATCACATCAATGATTTCTCCACATTCTTTTTTTGATTTAACACAGCTTGTTTATATAATCATTAGACAATATCAAGTCTGAGAACCAATCCAAGAAAGTATTGTTTCTCTGTTAAAACATACTGTGAAATGGAATAATTCTTTACCTAAATGAGTTAAATGAACATAACTGCATACTTATTTAAATAGTTAAATTCTTCTACCAATCAACTCACAGTTTAAAATATCCTGGTGACAGATCCAGGAAGCAAGTCAACAAACAAAATCCAAAGGAATTTCTGTTATTCTTGTAGAGTTACTATTCCAACACGTGTACCGGCAATGGGTTCAACTGCCGTTGTTACTTTAATTAGACTTTAAGTGCCCGCAGTTTATAATGTCGGATATTTGCCACAATGAAGATTTAAAGATTTTATGACTTCCTTTATCTTCTTATGTTCAAATCTCAACACAACAAAAAACTGCAATAAACAAGTTCATTTATTATAATGAAAGTGTTATATACATTTTTTTTTAAAATATACAATTTTTGTTATTGTTAATAGCAGTATAAAAAAATTATATTCACATACCAGCGTATCTTTTTATTTCAAAATCCAATTAAAAATCCAACAAATGAATAAACAAGACAAAGGTATGAACTAAACAGTGATCAAATTCACTTCAATAACAAAAAAATGTTAATTCCATTAAATTTTGAAATATATCGCTATTCGTTTCACACAAATTCTTTCAAAAATTAATGAATATCCGGCCAGTGCAACACTTTCGGAGCAAATGAATAACAAACAGATCACGGCTGAATGCTAACAAGGCATGTGGCACCTGCATTAATGTCAGAGTTCCCAGCTTCCCCATCTACACTAACCATGTGTGACTTACCAATCGGAGGGCTAAACAATCTTCTGAAACATCCCTAATTACTAATTACACTACACTGAAATCAGTCAACTAATCCAACACAGCCGGGTTACACAGCATATAGCCCCTTGTTAAAATCCCTACAGCTACTGGATGCACAGTTCTATCTCATTTATTTCTCCATATTAAACCCTGGCTGATACTAGCAGTTGACCAGTGATTGTCTTATCTAGTGTTGTAACGCCTGGTCCCTTGTCCCCTAAACTGTGACATAACAACCCCTATCTGAATGTAGAGTTATTTGAATTGTACCTGCATTTATAGCTGGACAAATATAAGCGAAGTCAAAGCAAATGTAAATTCACCTTCAAGATAATGAGGCAATAAAAGACTTGACAGAGAGACCCTTTATATCACAATCAAATTCAAAAGTCGCCATCTTCCACCAGGTAAATGACATAGACTTTATAATGACATAGTTGGCATCACTGGCACATCTTCAGCCAGGTAAATGATACAGAATTTATAATGACTTGGGTGGCATCCGTGTAGATATGTAAAGTGTACTGAATATGACTTTTCCCTTTTACTACTTGCTGCTTGTGAAGGAATTCTGGGAATTGCACAGCTGATAATTTAAAACATCACTAAGAATGGGATATACCTTTTAAAGGGATTAAAATGTAAATAGCTTAAAGTTTCAAAATGATGACAGCTACATGAAGTAAGTATGGCATTTTGTTGTAAATTATTATTTTATAAGCAGCAATTTTGCGAAGTTTTTTAACAAATCTATTTTTAAATATTTACTGTGCATTTCAAGTGTTCATAAAATCAATGGCTGTTGACCATTCAATATCAAAAGTTTAAATAAAACAACTTGTATGGAAGAAACAAATAGCAGATGTATATTAAAATAAGTTAAATTTCATCAAATTGATTTGGATAACTGGTTAAAATAATGAAGAACAGAAATATGTGTTAAGTTTCATGTACATCTAGATAAAGGTCATTATAAATTAATTGTTACATTATCATAAATAAAATTATTCTTAAAATGGTTAAAATACATCCCATTATCATTAATAAATAAAATCCGAATGGCTTAGTAGTCAAATCTACCAAAATATATGACAAAATCGCTAATTAAATCGGAATGATAAACTTAAATGTAAATCCCCGTTCTAGAAATAGACAGCACTTAAATACTGCTAGACGGCATTCAGATTTTTTCTAAGATGAAACAGTTTTTACTACATGTAAACCTGAGTAACAGATCAAAATGATACCAAAATGTAATCGCATCACTCATTTATTACGGCACAAAATATGTTAAGATATTAAGCGGGAAATCTATATTTGAGTCTAACGTAGGTGCGTAGCCCAAGTTAGGAAACCCCTTTTCAATTCATTATTTTGGCATGTCTAAATATATAGGCATAATATATTGAAAAAAAATGTTTATAGCCAATTTTAAAATTTGTTAAAATCCTGATAAATTCCTTTTAAGCACATGAAGTGTTATTTGACATATTCATTACATAGAAATATGAATTTATTTCAAATGACTTCCAAAATAATTTATGAGAGAAGTTCAAAACAAGTAAGGTGAATTTGATTTTCACAGGTTGGTTTTGAAATACTGTATATATTTTATTTTTATTGATAATCTAAACATGCAGAAGCTACATTATATACATAATTAATGCATAAATTAAAACTTTGAAATAATTAAAAAGAAATATGGCACAATATTCAAGTTATAACTGTCAAACTACATCCCTAAGTCTAGGTATAAAAGCTGTAACCAGTCTTTTTTTTATACACGTTTAGATCGAGATTTTTAGGTCAACTTTTAATCCTAATATTATAACTGAATTTTTGTAAATAATTCAATTTTTAAACTTTATATCAGTTACTTATACAACAAGAGACCCGTAAATTGTTTTATAAATTTGAAAACATTATGAAACTTTATGAAATCTAATTTGTAAATTTATAATCTTTCATAAAAAAAATATACAATACCAAAAACTGATGTTATATATGAATGTAACACTAGGATTATTCAATAACAGAGTTATCAATTACATAGGTTGATCATTACTTCTGTAAATGGGCCATGGTTACAATAGACCCTTCTGGAATATGTGCAAGACCAGCTTATCTTAAAAGTTTTACTGAAATACTTAAAAATGGAACTTAATTTTGACTGGTTTCTTTAATATTCTTTAATCAATGTCAATGAAATCATATGCAGTTTTTTTTTGAGCCAGTCTAAAATCATGGGCACTTGAATGCTTTTCTTTAATTTAAGTATTTCAGTATTTAAGTAATATATTATACAAAAATAATTATGTTGGTGAAACAGGAGCCCAAATTCATCCATACTTAACTGAATCTGAGAATAGGTCTCAGACTTAACATTTGAAATCCAAACAATCAATTAAACAAGTTCTTCATAGAAACAAGAAATTTACAATATTTCCTCATAGAAACAAGAAAATTTACAATATTACCTCATAGAAACAAGAAAATTACAATATTTCCTCATAGAAACAAGAAAATTTATTGACTATTCAAGCGAAAATTATTGAAAATCAGATTTGTTTGCCATAATTTGGTGCTTATGGAGTTGGCAAAAATGTCACACTCTAAACTATGATGCATTGAAACCCAGGAGAAAGCATCAATTAAATTAATTTTCTTTTTCTTAATTAATTATTTACAATTAATGAACACAATCTTGTATAAAAATGTTGTTTTTATTGCTGAAATTTCTATTTTCAAAGGTTGTACAGTTCTTTATTTTTTTCTTTCTCTTTTATTTATTTTATTAAATTTGATTTAATTTCTTATTTAATGAGTTTAAACTCTATCTTCCACACATAGCATGTACAGATAGGATCTTGTGTTATTGCATGTTGAAGGAAGAACACACATATATACATGATATCTGGATACAACCAACATTTTCCTCCAAAACATAGTGGTTGGGCCAAATTGGGTTTAAACCAGCAACCTCAGCAGTGAGAGGTAAGCGATCTTAAACTGATCCCTAATTATAAGGAAATCACGATTTTTTTAACTGGGTTTAACGCCATGTTTAACAAATGATATGTTGTTACATATGGCATATCCCAGTTCAATGGTGGAGGAAAATGGATCTGAGTAGAACCACTGTCCTTCCGTAATTAACTGGCAAAATTTCTCGCATAATACAGGGATCAAACCCACAACCTGGATCACTCAAATGGTCAAACAGGACCCTTAGATTTATTACTAAAAACAAAGTTAGCTTTCTTACATAATGCAATTGTAATTTGCCTGTATTACATTATATCTGTAATATTAAACAAATTAATTTGATCAGCGAAGCAAACAGTTAATGGATATAGTAACATCACAGGCTCTCATTTAGTCATCAGGATGATAAACACTTTTAAGTCTAATTAAGCAACTTTATTTGACTGGAGAGATTTATTGACTATTTATTAAATTTAAGTTATTTTTCAAATGATGTAGTGTAGTGAACATCTTTGATTTTCTTTTGATTTATTTTTAAAATCAAACAAAACTATTCCATTTTAAAAAGACAATGAAGCATTTCATATTTACAATTCAGTATAAATCTTGTGCAAACAACACCTGTCCATTACTGTTACCTGGTATTCAATCAGATGTCATCTAGCTCTTCTCTGCACAAAGGTAACCAATGTATTAATATAGATTTATCAATATTCTGTCTCAACCAATCACATGACAGAGACATTTTACAAAATCTTTTAATACCCCTATTCTCAAATTCAAAATATTTAAGTGCGTTGGGGTATCTTACGCTTATTTATGTAACAGAAATGCAAATATAATTAAAAGAATAATAAAAAAAAATACATAAATTAATCATTATCAGATGAGGGAGGGGGCGTTAAATAAATAAATCAGTTTGCAGTTGAATGAAGTTTATCTCCATTTGCAACACATAACAGAATATTAATTATTGAACATTTAACCATATTATTAACATATCCCAAATATAAATATATAGGTACTACCAGTTTATTTAGGAGAACAATCGTCCCGCCACAACAGCGAAGTTTTATTGAACCTGCAACCTCGGCAGAGAGAGGTCAGTGATCTTGAGTCATTCCGCTTCTTAATTTAAAGATCCCCCAATGTGATGTAAAAACATCAATCATTTTTCAAAGGGGGAGGAGGGTTTCAACTTTCTCAATATAAAGCCATGCCGTTGTATGAGCTGGTGGTACATTCCGTGTAAAATGGTATAATTTGATGCGTAACTGGGAACTGCCTTTTCAGTAAGGACAAAAGTTTCTGTTATTGTTAGACATTTAAGTAACAATATATTTGACGATGTTTACATATTTGACGATTTTTACCCAGGACAATATATATTTATCACTGGCTACATATTAGCAGTTTTTTTCATATGTAATTGATAATATTTTTTAAGACTTGAAAAGTAACACATCTTCGATTCAACACACAATTATATTTAAAACTTCAAATCCATTAGTTTTGCTTCAAAACATCAAAAACAAATTATAAACCAATTATTTATCAATATACCACGTTTATTTTTTGTAACAGAAATAGTATATATTTTTTAAAGTATTTATATAACAGTTTACTTGAATAACACTATTTTTAATCTATTTAAATGACATTTCGTCCTTACACTGAGATATCACACGCACGTTATGCCATGTCCAATGCTGGTAACCTTTACAATTAATTGTTTCCAATGGAAAACACAAAATACAGATAAATTAAAACAAAAAAAACAATGACAGACTATGGAAGACAATATGTCTATAAAACTATGCAACATATCAATCTCTTGTACTACATATTCAAAATACATCTGCATATTTACAAAGTGTGAATAGCGGCAAAATTATGCCTATTGAAATTTGTTGGGTAATTTTTTTTCAAGAAATGTTTTTGTTATATGAGATAAAATGAATGAATGAATGAATGAATGAATGAATGAATGAATGAATGAATGAATGAATGAATGAATGAATGAATGAATGAATGAATGAATGAATGAATGAATGAATGAATAGGGTTTTACGGCGTCAAAAAAGAAAGAGACCACAAACAAATCTTAATGGATAATGCATGAGAAGTTAAAACTGTAAGTTTCAAACAGTGTTAGACATGAACTTGTAATCAAACTAAATCATGCTTTAATTAAGGTTAATTACAAAGCAACAACTTTTTTTTTTTTTTTTGAAAATGTGCAAAAAAGCAGCAACACCTGAAGATATTGGTAAATATTATTGTGAAACTCTGAACTTATTGTTTCATATCCATCTGGACGAAATGGAGATCTAGACCGGAGCAACATGCAAAGTACAGCACACGTGAAAGTACACCACAACTTATGCCACACCACACAGTACTTCATATAGTATGCCACACCACAAAGTACATCACATAGTATGCCACACCACAAAGTACATCACATAGTATGCCACACCACAAAGTACATCACAAAGTATGCCACACCACTGTTTGAGTCCCAGTCTGGGAGTTATTACTAACACAATTTCCCTACCAAATGACAATGAAATATGCCAAAAACAACAAGCGATAGAAGAGTCTTTACAAGAGAAATTAAGTGAAGTTAAGGGTTAAATAAGAGTTGAAATAAAGCAAGTACATGGCAGAGTGGATCAATACAACTATGATGTATTAGCCCACTGGCCACAAATCTGTCCTATACAAGTATACAGGTCGAACGATCTATCAGGAGCATTAGTGATTTACCAGGAAGGAAAAAGAAAAAAACAATCTAGTGTCACAACTCAAATAATGTCAATAAAATCAACTAATAGCAAACATGAATGCAATTAAAAATGAAAGTGGTGAAACGCCATCAGATGAAAACATAAGATGAATGAAAAACAGAAAATAAAGAATAGTGAAATCTTACTCAGTTCTCGAGTGTTTATATAAAATCCATCAATTTCAAATCAGTGACGTGTTAAAACTATTGTTGGTGTCAACTCAGTGCACTATGTTAATCAAATTAAGGAGATGTGTTAAGATTTATATCCAGAAGAAATATCCGTCTATATACCTCGAGATCAAACAATGTTTTTTGCAAACTAGTTGCGTATGATAATAAGTGTATTTATATTTTCAAAAAAGTCCTGGAGCGTGTACCAAAAACTAGATAATTAACATTTTACTGTTTTATCAAAATGACTTTATTTCTTTCCTTTAAGAAGACATTATTTAATAACAAATACACAAACATCAGTTACTTAAAACTAAAACTTGAAACTTAAAAATCCATACAAGCAAACCTCTTGTTTTGACAAGCATGCACACATTTTACACATTTCAACTTCCTCCAGAACGTAGAATGCGATATATTGAAACATCCATTTTTTTTTTAAACGTACTCTCATTTGTTTAGCACGCGCTCTCAAAAAGGAAAATATAATAAAAAAAGAGAAAAAAATTTAAAATAAACAAAAAGAACACAAAAATTTTAAAATTCAAAAATCCATAATGCACAAAATAATGTTTACCGGCCTCCACTTCATCAACACCAACCACATGTGCACATGCTAACATCCATTCACAAATCAGAAATCACACATCTGGCGCAGTTTTGGAGACCTGTTAGTCCGTGTACAATTACCAGTAAAATGTTAAAAGGCGGACCAAAACTTAACCCACAGTGGTGCGTTCACAGTTCCCTGTTCTTCGTTCTCTCTCCATACAGTAGCAGTAATTATGAGAAGCAGACGAAAATATTCTCATTAACACAAGTGAACCGATATTGGAAAAAAATTTGAAAACTCTATGTGGGGATAAGACAGTGTGCAATGACAGGGTATAACATCGCAATAAAACTGTTGTTGGTGGACTTTGTCTCCCGCTACTGTACAAAGGGGCTCATTTATCTAAACAAATAAACAAAAATATTAGAATGATGTTTTGTTTTTATATCTGGGGAAATTGTTTTTGGAATTAATTTTTTTGAGTGCAAAAAATGGGTTTCATTTATATATATTTTTTAAGCACTGAAAAAGTAGATTGTATCAGTTGATAAAATGCTTGCAAGACCCAGATTACATGCACACATATATAACATGCATGCAAAACCTAGATTATATGTACACATATATAACATGCATGCAAAACCTAGATTATATGTACACATATATAACATGCATGCAAAACCTAGATTATAGGTACACATATATAACATGCATGCAAAACCTAGATTATAGGTACACATATATAACATGCATGTAAAAACCCAGATAACCTAAACACATATATAACATGCATGTAAAACCCAGATAACATGTACACATATATAACATGCATGCAAAACCTAGATTATAGGTACAAATATATAACATGCATGCAAAACTTAGATTACAGGTTCACATATATAACATGCATGCAAAACCTAGACTATAGGTACACATATATAACATGCATGCAAAACCTAGATTATAGGTACACATATATAGCATGCATGCAAAGCCTATATTATTGTTATCATAATTATCTCAGAAACAGAGCTTTACCACAATTACCTTAGAAACAGAACTGTGATCAACATTATATTAAAAACAGAACTGTTACCACCATTATTTTAGAAACAGAGCTGTTATCACCATAACCTTAGTATCAGCTGTTGCCACCATTATCTTAGAAACAGAGCTGTGATCAACATAACCTTAGAAACAGAACTGTTACCACCATTATTTTAGAAACAGAGCTGTAATCACCATTACCTTAGAAACAGAACTGTTACCACCATTATCTTAGAAACAGAACTGTTACCACCATTATCTTAGAAACAGAGCTGTAATCATCATAACCTTAGAAACAGCTGTTGCCACCATTATCTTAGAAACAGAGCTGTGATCAACATAACCTTAGAAACAGAACTGTTACCACCATTATTTTAGAAACAGAGCTGTAATCACCATTACCTTAGAAACAGAATTGTTACCACCATTATCTTAGAAACAGAGCTGTGATCAACATTATCTTAGAAACAGAACTGTTACCACCATTATCTTAGAAACAGAACTGTTACCACCATTATCTTAAAAACAGAGCTGTAATCACCATTACCTTAGAAACAGAGCTGTTACCACCATTATCTTAGAAACAGAGTTGTGATCAACATTATCTTAGAAACAGAACTGTTACCAGCATTATCTTAGGAACAGAGCTGTTACCACCATTATCTTAGAAACAGAATTGTGATCAACATTATCTTAGAAACAGAGCTGTTATCATCATTATCTTAGAAAGACAGCTTTACCACAATTATCCTAGAAATTGAGCTGTTACCACCATAATCTCAGAAACAGAGCTGTACAACCATTCTCTTAGAAACAGTTGTTTTCATCATTATTATAACATATCTTAAATAAGCTGAAACTAACACATCATTTCACAAATCCCCAAGGCCGTAACCTTATCCGACACAGATAAACTGAAACACTGTGTTTCACAAATTGCCATGGACAAGCTGGTGGAACACAGCTTAAAGTGAAACACTAAGTTATATAACCATGTACAATCAGGTAGAACACAGCTAAAACTTGAACCACTAAGTGACAAATCACCATGGACAAACTGGTGCAACACAGCTAAGTCTTGAAACACTAAGTTACAAATCACCATAGACAAGCTGGTGCAACACAGCTAAAACTTGAAACACTAAGTTACAAATCACCATAGACAAGCTGGTGCAACACAGCTAAAACATGGAACACTAAGTTACAAATCAGCATGGACAAGCTGGTGCAACACAGCTAAAACTTGAAAAGCTAAGTTACAAATCAGCATGGACAAGCTGGTGCAACAAAGCTAAACCTTGAAACACTAAGTTACAAATCACGATGGACAAGCTGGTGCAACACAGCTAAAACATGAAACACTAAGTTACAAATCACGATGGACAAGCTGGTGCAACACAGCTAAAACATGAAACACTAAGTTACAAATCACCATGGACAAGCTGGTGCAACACAGCTAAACCTTGAAACACTAAGTGACAAATCACCATGGACAAACTGGTGCAACACAGCTAAGTCTTGAAACACTAAGTTACAAATCACCATAGACAAGCTGGTGCAACACAGCTAAAACTTGAAACACTAAGTTACAAATCACCATAGACAAGCTGGTGCAACACAGCTAAAACATGGAACACTAAGTTACAAATCAGCATGGACAAGCTGGTGCAACACAGCTAAAACTTGAAAAGCTAAGTTACAAATCAGCATGGACAAGCTGGTGCAACAAAGCTAAACCTTGAAACACTAAGTTACAAATCACGATGGACAAGCTGGTGCAACACAGCTAAAACATGAAACACTAAGTTACAAATCACGATGGACAAGCTGGTGCAACACAGCTAAAACATGAAACACTAAGTTACAAATCACCATGGACAAGCTGGTGCAACACAGCTAAACCTTGAAACACTAAGTTACAAATCACCATGGACAAGCTGGTGCAACACAGCTTAAACTTGAAACACTAAGTTACAAATCACCATGGACAAGCTGGTGCAACACAGCTAAAACTTGAAAAACTTAAACAATGTATGAAATGTCTGATACACAGCTTATGTAACTTTCAGCTATCAGTTACATATAAACAATATGAAACAACTGCAATCAAAGGAAAAAATAATTAAGTGAAAATCAATCAATTAAATTTCAGATAATACAAGTCAGGATAATTCTGTAACCAGGCTGCCACAAGTTAATTACCTTACATACAACAAAAACCATGATCAATAATTGTTGATTGTGGTTCCAACGTTCGATAAGCCTTGATTAAAAACGTCTAATTAACGCGTAGGTCGAAAGCCATAGAAAATGCAGCCATTAGACTTTTTGCCTGATTATCTTCTCAACAATTAATTATGTTTTCTAGGCAGTGATGAAAGTAGAAACATTTATTTTATTTTATGGCTTAGGTCATTGTGATATAGCAACTTTTCTTCCACCAGATTAAACTTTTGTGTAGCTGTTACTGTGTGTGACAGTTGGCTTCTTGTTGTTAATGTTCTTGTTTTGTGTTTAGTGTGATCCTCTCACATGGTCCTCATCCATATTGTATCTAGTGTGCTCCTCTCACATGGTCTATATTGTATCTAGTGTGTTCCTCTCACATAGTCTATATTGTATCTAGTGTGCTCCTCTCACATGGTCTATATTGTATCTAGTGTGCTCCTCTCACATGGTCTATATTGTATCTAGTGTGCTCCTCTCACATGGTCTATATTGTATCTAGTGTGCTCCTCTCACATGGTCTATATTGTATCTAGTGTGCTCCTCTCACATGGTCTATATTGTATCTAGTGTGCTCCTCTCACATGGTCCTCATCCATATTGTATCTAGTGTGTTCCTCTCACATGATCTATATTGTATTTAGTGTGCTCCTCTCACATGGTCCTCATCCATATTGTATCTAGTGTGCTCCTCTTACATGGTCCATATTGTATCTAGTGTGCTCCTCTCACATGGTTCTCCTCCATATTCTATCTAGTCTGCTCTTTTCACATGATCCTCAACCCCACCATATTCTATCTTGTGTGCTCCTCTCACATGGTCAATATTATATCTAGTGTGCTCCTCTCACATGGTCCTCCTCCATATTGTATCTAGTGTGCTCTTCCCATATGGTCCTCCTTAAAGTTGTATCTAGTGTTCTCCTCTCACATGGTCTTTCTCCATGTTGTATCTAGTGTGTTCCTCTCACATTGTCCTCCTCCATGTTGTTTCTAGTGTGCTCCTCTCACATGGTTCTCTTCCATATAGTATCTGGTGTGCCCTCTCACATGGTTCTCCTCCATGTTGTATCTAGTGTGTTCCTCTCACATGGTCCTCATCCGTATTGTATCTAATGTGCTCCTCTCACATGGTCCTCCTCCATGTTGTATCTAGTGTGCTCCTCTCACATGGTTCTCCTCCATATTGTATCTAGTGTGCTCCTCTTACATGGTCCTCCTCCATGTTGTATCTAGTGTGTTCCTCTCACATGGTTCTCCTCCATATTGTATCTAGTGTGCTCCTCTCACATGGTTCTCCTCCATATTGTATCTAGTGTGTTCCTCTCACATGGTCCTCATCCGTATTGTATCTAATGTGCTCCTATCACATGATGAGCAGGTTCATACAGTATTTAAGGTTTCTTTAAATATCAAGCTCAAGTGTAAACTAAATAGTATTGATTGATTGATTGAATAATTAGCGTCATTTTTATGCCATCGAGGGCTAACAGACGATCAGTTAACCTAACCACTGTTTCCTGGGATTAACCAGTACTCGAGCACACCCCATCTCCGCAAGTAACTGATAACTTTCCCACTTGAATCAGTGGTGAGAGATGAATGATAATGAGACACAATGTCGTATATCAATCATCACGGAGACTGTTGCCGGGCGGGGGATTCGAACTCACGACCCCTGGATTGATAGTCAGACGCGTAACCGACTCACGACCCCTGGATTGATAGTCAGACGCGTAACCGACTGAGCTAATCGGGCCCGGCTAACTAAATAGTAAAAATGTAACTTCAATTAAATATAGAATAATATGTCCTAATTAACCACCATGTACTCAAATAATTCTAAATGCTGTTGTTTTTAAATTCTGACTATCAGACATATTTGGATAACCCCTTGATCAATGTTGCCCTTATCTCGTGTCAAACTAGGCAATTATTTATTATGACTTTATCTTGCCATAATCCGAGTGCTTATGTAATATAGTTTATTACTCCAACGTTTAACTTGCCACAAATTAAACGGATGTGAAACAAAATTAAATTCCAACTGATATTAACAAATGGTAATTTATCATGTAACATTCTTTAAAAACCCAGTCACCTTTAGTTTGAGATTATAAGATTCAATTTAGGACAATCAATTCTTTTGTTTAAATTGCCTTTACACTTTTTTGTTTGAATTATCTTTTGAAGCAATAATTATGGTGGCTTGTGGAGTTCTAAATATGGATTGTCCATAGTCCATGGGTATGGTGGTCAAGGAATTCAGCAATAAACTATATCAACTAGTTTCAACTTATTAATAAAAATAAAAATAGTGTATATATTTGTTCTTTTATTTGGCAGGCCATAAATAATTTTAACTTAATAATCATACTATTAAATAGCAAATATAAACCATATTATTCAGAAGTCCATGGAGAGGTCCACAATTTAGTTTATACTAATTTATTTTGGCTGATTGTAAAGAAAGATCTTATATGAACCGCTCTTGAGTCCTTTTTCTTGGTAGAACCCGTACTGAGTCTTGTTTTTAGAGAGGTGTCAGGTCGAGTTCGGGATGGAACTGTGATCTCTGTTGAAAGGGGTCACCACTCTATTCACTACGCTACTTCCCACAGACTATTTCAAACTATTCAACATCAAAAGTACTGTTTGTCCATTTATTCCATGGATATTTATAAACAAGACACTCCACATAAGCAGAATACACATATATATAGTAACATATTTAAAACAAATGGAAAAACAATCATCAATATATTGATACATATATTACACATATCCATAATTATCAATTTCATATAGGACTTAGCTGTTACTAAATATGACATGATAAATATGAAAGCCCTACTTAAAAATAAAACTTAGGCTTACTTAGATTAAAACCAAACGCATGACGATAAAACGCTCAATTATGGCAGGAACTGGTTATAACTGCAAGATTCAAGGTTTAATGGATGTTATTTTGAACTTAGTAGTATGGGATATACATTAATTCACTTATGAATCTTCATCTTTAATAATAATAATAATGGAGCACATGGTTGAGCACTGAACCCACAATCAGAGGGTTGTGGGTTCGATCCGCCATCACGGTTATGTGTGATGTCATTGAGCAAGACGCTTTTTTCGCATATGCTTAGTACTGCTTCTACCCAGAAATACTTTGAGCATGATTTGTCTAAGTTGTAAGAACTTGTTTCGCAATAAAAGTAAAATAAATAAGTTCAAACAAGTAAGAATCAATATGAGCATATCATTTAGTTATATGAACATTCATATTCATACTCGTGCTGTCTGAATTGTAGCAATTCACAAGGTTCTTCTCATCTGATACCTACATCTATAATATACAAATGGAATATCTGTACCCACGAAGCAGCTCTAGTCGATGTTTATTTATAATTAAAACTGACCCCTTAGTCTGTTATAACAATTGTATGTAATGAATGTTTGTAGCATGTTTCCTTTCACTTGACAGTGGTATCAGAAAGCAATTATTGCAGATCCAAACATAGAAAACATGTCCTCCTGTAACAAAGCTCTGCCTTTCACACATCGGCCAAACCATTAAGCCTGTGTCTGTCAAAACTAATTTTGTTGATAGCACAATTGAAACTGTGCTAAACTTGTTAATGAAATTAAGAAATACTGGTTTATATATGTGACCTGGGGCAAAACGAGTTTGGTTGGTGATAAGGTGCATGATTCTGTTAGTTACACATGTGTGTGGGTGGGTGGGTGGGTGGGTGAGCGAGCGAGCGAGCGAGTGAGTGAGTGAGTGAGTGAGTGAGTGTGCGAGTAGGTGAGTTAGTAGTTAAGTAAATACATGAGAATGAGTGAGTGATGAACATTGAACACTTATTTCTAGCATGTAGGTGAGTAAGTATATGAGTGAATATGTAAGGGAGTACCTAGGGATTGAGTATGCAAATGAGTGGATGTAATGAATGAACAATTAAATGTGACAGCAATTGATTAGGCAAGACCAAATAAATGAGAAGGTGAGTGTCAGTGCATAAGCATGTGAATACATAAATTTCCTATCCCCTAAAAAACACAAATAATCTTCACTGAGGCTCTCTGATAACATATATTTACAAAATTATCAAACTAATGAATATATATATATATATGATATAATGAATTGGGTGAATTAACAGTACAGACAAAAACTTTCTTCTTTGTTCAGTCCTGCCTAATTTTCAGGAAAATTCAAGTAAAACAAGATACTAGAGTAGTGTAAGCTTACAGTGTAAGTGTACAAAAACCTCATTCAAGTTTACAGGTAGCAACCAAAATGTTTGCATAAAATGACCTGCATTATATAGCTTTATTGCCCTAAGTTTCACAAACCTACCTTGGATATTTTTTAGTAATATTTCCAGCAAAGCAGACGCAGGACAAACGGAGGGTAAACTAAACCTAGTCCCCTCCAGTGTAAACAGTAGGGGATTAATGAGAATTAATATAAAAGCACAGTATCAATAACTTCAGAATTCCAATTACTTACAGCAAAAAATGATAAAATAGTACTGATTTGTGTTTCTGTACAGTTCCATCAGGCCAGTGTCTTTTAATTTAAGGGTCCTCTGTGGCCGAGTGGTGCCATCTCAGGGTCACTTACGTCTCACCGCTAAGGTCGTAGGTTCGAGTCCCACTAACCCGAAAAACTTTATGTGAGTTTCCAGTTACTTGCGGAAGGACGGTGGTTCTACTCAGTTTTACTCAGTCTGAGGTTGTTTTCCACCAGTAAAACTAGATATGCCGTATATAACCCGAAATGTGTTGAAAATGGTGTTGAACTCCTTTCAAAACTAAAAAATTGTTAATGTTAAAAAAAAGTAGTTTTAGTGTTAAACTTGGTAAAAACATGCGCTTCAACCTTAGCTGGTAATGAGACTTGAGCAAGCTAATGTTTATCAAATGCATGGGGTTTGTGTTAATTACTTCTGAATAGAGTTTTAATTAACAGCAGGTTCAAACTGGCTTTAAATTCTGAAGCGATAATCACCCCTGATGAAAATGACATTAATTTTAGATGTGTTAATTACCCCTCATTAGCCGAGTGGGAGACTAATCGATTGTACGGGGATATTGACATCACCATGAACAGTACACAATATGGCCACGGGATAAGTGGTCCAGTGGTTAAGGCCTTGGACTGTGAACCCAGTGGTCGTAGGTTCAATCCTGAGCTCCTCCAACTAAAAATACTTATCAGTCTTTCTGATGAGACTTTAACAAATATCGAGATCCCATGTATGAGTGCTTTACAACGGGCATGTAAAAGAACCAGGGATGTTACAAAGGGTTTTCTTATCTTTGCACTATCCTCCAAAAATCAAAAATTACTAATACTCTTCTGGAGGTATCGCGTCATGCGGGAAACTGGTGGCAACAATAAATAAAATCATCATCAACAACATGGCCACTGGTATATAACCATTGTTGGTCTAGGACAGATAATTCAGCCTACATTAGTTGGATTGATTTCTGAACTCTTCTGAGGTCTTTTGGTTATGTAGTACATATTAATTGTACATGCAAAATGACTAAATTTAAGCCATTTTATTTAGATTAAACTAATTTATTTTTGCTGGATAGGGAAGAAAGCTCAGAGCTTATATGAACTGCTTCCTGGGTAGAGAATCAGTACTGAGTGTCGTTTATGTTGAGAAGCCATCTGGTTGAGCATGCGCCGGTTTCGCAACTGAACTCTAGCATGAGCAGGCAACACTCCACCCACTGCATTACTACTCCAAACAAAGATATTTTACCTCCACACCAAACTGGTCTTTAGCAACAACAAGTTCATCTATACAACAAAATGGATGGACCTATCAGTTGTTCCTTTACCAGCAACCCAATGGCCGCTACATTAAATACATGCTCTAACTTGAAAATAATAAGTCACTCCTGAAGATATGCATGCAAAAATGGTAATATCACACTTTTCCTTTCTTTCAGATTTTCATTCATGTATTCGTGGAATTTTATTTTAATTTCCTCCAGATTATCAACAGGAGCACAAAAGATGGCTGAAACTGCTATTAAACCCCATCTTATCTTTTTATAGTTAATCTTAATCACATATTTATCATGCTGTACCAACCCTAGGTGATCTATGATATTGCCTTCATATTGGTTTCACCTCCCCTTTCTTATCTCAATCTATTTGACTCTATGAGTTCAACGGGGAAACTGAGAGAAGCACAGAGATATTCTGTTGGTTTATTTATTTCACCTTCCCTTTCTTATCTCAATCTATCTGACTCCCAGTTCAACAAGAAACTAAGAAAAGCACAGATATATTCTGAGAAACTGAAAAAAGCACAGGGATATTTCAAGAAAATTGTGAGAAGAAAAGGGATATATTGAGAAAATGAGAGAAACACAGGGATATTCCGAGAAATTGTGATATGTTGGAATATTCTGTTGATTTACCTATTTCAACTCCCCTTTATTATCTCAATCTTTTTAACTCGTATTAAATTCTACAAGAATCTGAGACAAGCACAGGGATATTCTGAGTATCTCAGAGAAGCACAGGGATATTCTGAGAATCTGAGACAAGCACAGGGATATTCTGAGTACCTCAGAGAAGCATAGGGATATTCTGAGAATCTGAGACAAGCAAAGGGATATTCTGAGTACCTCAGAGAAGCACAGGGATATTCTGAGAATCTGAGACAAGCACGGGGATATTCTGAGGCGTTGTTTACAACAAGTGTTGCTAATCTAATATTTGTAGACATTTTGACCTAACATTGACATAGTTTACCATGGTACATATCACATTACACCCTTAAAAAACTTGGTATACCATGGAACTTTTTATGTTATCGCGGTACCCACCTCTATAATTTTTTACTTTCTGTCACAAGTTTTTCCCCACTGTTGAAGTATGAGCTACTCGTAGTCACTTCTTTCCCCTGGGAGAGGGGACAGCCAGCTTAGCTTCCACATCAGCAGTTCATTAAAAGTATATCCAGGACTTATAATAAAATTAGCAAAATCCATTCCATTCCCCTCAGTTGCTGATGATGACGCTACTTTTGGGCGATGATGTTGCAGCACTTGTTTATTAGATAATCATTAGAGATCCCTGCTGTGACCTCACAAAGTGTTAATAAATTAATGTGATCTTTATGTTTTTATACCACTATTGCGTTAATTACTGGGCGAAGCACAAAAATCTCGATGCTTTAATGACAAAAATCCATTAGGTGATTCATAATTCATCTGATCTTCTATTTAACCATTAATCGGGCCAGCCATGCCCTAAATAGTAAATATTAATCTTACCGTTTCTTTGACAGAATGCATTTACGCTGGTACTGTAATGGTCAGAAATTGGTTCTCAAAATTTCCAAGATATTCTGTCGGTGAAAACAGATGAATTATGTGGTTACCTTATATTCGGTTTATTTTTGTTCTTTTTTTTTTTTATAAAAGTGGATTTGTATTCAACATTAATAACAGTTTTAATTGAATATCAAGTTTCAAAATATTCATAAAAAAGAAAACTTCAGAAATATATAAATTTGCAAAAAAGTAGATTTAAGCATTACAATTAGTTGAAGCATATCTTTGAAATATGTTGGAAATGGCGTTAAACCTCATTCCAAAAAAAAAATTGGTTGAAGTATTATACTTGGTTGAAGCATTATACTTGGTTGAAGCATTATACTTGGTTGAAGCATTATACACTAAGTTGTTCACCTGAAACGAATTGCTGGGCCAAGTTTGCCCAGTCAGTAGCCAATCTGACTTATCAATCCAGGGTTCGTGAGTTTGAATCCCCACCCAGCCACAGTCTCTGTGATGATTTATATCATAATATTTACATCCCATTGTCATTTGTCTCACAGCCAATTAAAGTGATGTTAAAAATTCAATCCATCAATCATTGAACCGAATTATGGAGGTGTGTAAAATATTGAACACTGACTGGTTGAAAACTTGTTATTATAAAAAATTATTATGTCAATATTATAGATTATAATTGATGTCAATATAATATTATTATGTTTTTCACAATACAAATTTCAAAATAATTCTTGTCAACATTATTATTTTAGTTCTTAAAAACTTAAAATAAAATTCAAAACATTTCAGAATTGAAAGTTTTATGCATTTAATAAGAACATCTCAATTTCTTTAGGAATAAAATCTAGCATAATATTAAAATAAAATTTGGCCAAAAAAAACACACAGGTCAAAACTCATTTAACATTATACTAAGACAACCACCATCCATCCCATTCCCCCCCCCCCCCTCCCCCCCCCCTGCAACTTTTGACTGATTATTATGTAACCTCAGCAACAAGACATGATACCTCGCAGCTAACAACTAACTTTCTACTTTCCAATTGAACCTCAGAGACCATGTGATTATAATATAACCTCAGCAACAAGACATGGCACCTCACAGCTAACAACTATCTGCTTTCCAGTTGAACCTCAGAGACCATGTGATTATAATGTAACCTCAGCAACAAGACATGGTACCTCGTAGTTAACAACTATCTGCTTTCCAGTTAAACCTCAGTGACCATGTGATTATTATATAACCTCAGCAACAAGACATGGCACCTCGCAGCTAACAACTAACTTTCTACTTTCTATTTGAACCTCAGTGTCCATGTGTTTATAATATAACCTCAGCAACAAGACACAGCACCTCACAGCTAACAAATAACTTTCTACTTCCTATTTGAACCTCAGTGACCATGTGATTATAATATAACCTCAGCAATAAGACACAGCACCCTGCAGCTAACAAATATCTGCTTTCCAGTTGAACCTCAGTGACCATGTGATTATAATATAACCTCAGCAACAAGATACAGCACCTCCAAGCTTGCAACTAGCTTTCATCTTCCCCAATTGAACCTCAGTGACCATGTGATTAATTCAAAACATAGTTCAATGGAGGAAAACTAGTTAAACTAGAAAATGAAACATAATTAACGCCACAATCCAATTAACTTGGCAATAACACTGATCTAAAACTGTGACAAAGAAGGCCAGAAGAACATAAAGAATAACTATTGATTTCTGGCGTTAATTAAAAACGTAATCAATTTCGTAAACCATTGTTGTATTCAGTAAACATCAGGGCTAAGAAGGAAAACATTATTTCAGATATTGTTGTCAGATTTTATGGAATTTTATGAACATTTGTTTAGACTATTAAGGACTTATAAACAGACTGAAAGGCAGAGGGTATCAACATTACATCTCTCTCTGCTGTTGGTTCTACATAGTTTGTTGAATGAATAAAAAATTGAAAGTCAAATTGGGTTTTAATTAAAGCGGATTTAAGTTATGCTCTGTCTATTGTTTCATTTAAAAAATGATCAAGGATGCATCATGCATAATTTCGAGAGCTTAGTGCAAAACTAGTATATCTACCTTCCTATTCTATATAGAGGTAGATTAGTTTGACACTTAACACATTGTTCCTCTTGAATCATCTTTCAGTAATTAAGCACCAACAATTGACCTGGCATAGCTGTCAATCAAACAAGTCACTAATCCAATCAGCGATCAATATTGGTTGCTACATCGACATTTTCCTTAGACAAGCAAGATGATGTGTAATAACACTACATTGTATTCACTTGGACAAACACTGCCACATGGCCAGTGGGTGGAACGAGTCTTCCTAAGGCCTCAGGAAACATCCTACAATAAGCACAGTGATTGTTGTTTCCCTTAAAAAGTCTTACAACAAGCATTAACAACGGTTTTACATAAAAACAACTTCCAATGAACACCATCAATTGTTTCCCTTGGAATTCTTTCTGCACTGACAATTGTTTCTGTTGGAAATCTTTCAGTAAGAATTCCAAATATTTCCCTTAGAAATTTGTTCAGTAAGCATTGCCAATTATTTCCCTTGAAAAATCTTTCTGTAAAAACACTGCCAATTATTTTCCTTAGAAAATCTTTCAGTAAGCACTGCCATTGTTTCCCTTGGAAATTCTTCTAGTAGGCACTGGCAATGTTTCCCTTGGAAATTCTTCCAGTATGCACTGCCAATTGTTTCCCTTGGAAATACTCCAGTAGGCACTGGCAGTTGTTTCCCTTGGAAATTCTTCCAGTAGACACTGCCAATTGTTTCACTTGGAAATTCTTCCAGTAGACACTGGCAATTGTTTCTCTAGTATATTCTTCCAGTAGGCACTGCCAATTGTTTCTCTTGGAAATTCTTCCAGTAGGCATTGGCAATTGTTTCTCTTGGAAATTCTTCCAGTAGGCACTGGCAATTGTTTCCCTTGCAAATTCTTCCAGTAGGCACTGGCAATGTTTCCCTTGGAAACTATTCCAGTAGACACTGCCAACTGTTTCTCTAGGAAATTCTTCCAGTAAGCACTGGCAATGTTTCCCTTGGAAATTCTTCCAGTAGACACTGCCAATTAATTCCCTTGGAAATACTCAAGTAGGCACTGCCATTTTGTCCCTAGGAAATTCTTCCAGTAGGCACTGCCATTTTGTCCCTAGGAAATTCTTCCAGTAGGCACTGGCAATGTTTCCCTTGGAAATTCTTTCCGTAGTCACGACCAATTGTTTTCCTTGGAACTTCTTCCAGTAGACACCGCAAACTGTTTCCCTTGAAAATTCTTCTGGTAGGCACTGCCAAATGTTTCCCTTGGAAATTCTTCAAGTAGGCACTACCAATTGTTTCCTTTGGAAATACTCCAGTAGCCACTGCAATTATGTCCCTAGGAAATTCTTCCAGTAGGCAATGTCAATTGTTTATCTTGGAAAACCTTTTGAGTTTTGTTCAAATGGGAAACGGTCTTAGTTTTTATATAAATCATGTTCCATGCATCCTATGGTAGAACCTATGTTAAACACTGACAAAATGTCTTACAAAAACTTTCAATACTTAGTTCTGGGGAGATTAGAACCAATGACCTACCGATCCAGGATCTGTTACTTTACCACTACACAACAAGAGCGAGTACATTACCTCCCCTGATTACTTATTTACTGGAATCATATGTAACAGTGCCATCATTTTACAAAGGATAAAAACAAAACAGGAGTGGCATACTATTTTCACTTTCATGACGATATAACAATAATATGTTTTTTATTAAACATAATTATTATTAATATCTGCTCACTTTTCAGTAAAAATAACAACAATATTATTTACTTTAACAAGATAATAAATGACACAAAACACCAACATAATTAAAGTCATGAAGTCTGCAGGAAATGTTTCTTTCTTTGTGACGAAAAGTATTGGGATAAAAAGAAACGCAATAATCGAACACTTTCTTGAACTACCCTACATAACACTTTCGCGAAGGAATATTAACTAAAATATGTAATTTGACAGGGAAGGTGTTTAGAAAATTACTTGTAAATGCATAATTTGTGGCTTCATAATCAAGCTGTCTAACCGAAAATGGAAAATTATGAACACGATGTCACTTTTCCGTCCCTTTCGTCACATTTTGACACAAGTATCCAGTCCATGTAACAATTTCAGTTATGTTTTATAGATGGAGTTATTACGAGCTTGTCGGGGGCAGATGGGTGTAATATTTTTATTATAAATGTTTGTGTGAAGACAGTGTCCCAGTCCAGGTTTTATCTGGCACATGTGATTGGATGATTAGTTGATGTAATATCGTTCTCCCCCTCTCACAACCAGCACCATCACACAACAAATGAATGGACAGATCCTGACCATGCCAAAACAATTCTTCAAAGTCACAATATCATTGCATATGTATAGGGGGGGGGGGGGGATACAATTATTTTTCATAATGTGGGGAGAATGGGGTTAACACCATTTTTAATGTGTTCTATGTGTTACAGGTTATAACATGGCGACCAGTTTTATTGGTGAAGAAAGAACTCAAACCCGCAAATACAAACCTAAATAGAAGCACCCCATCCTTCAGCAAACCGTCAGTCAATTTTTCTCATAATTATTTTTAACTGGGCTGGGCTCATGCTCATGACCTGTCAGCGTTGAGAAAGGAGTGATCTTAAAATGGCACCCAAAACTACTCGATCATGAAACAGCCCCTAAGGGTAAAATTTATCCCATTTAAAAGGGCTTGTAATTCTCCTAGTACAATTTAACTTTTATCTATTTAACATTGATTGTTTAGCAATTCCAAATGCTCAGATAATTCAGCCTTGGTAAAAGCGGGGAACCTTCTGAAAAAAAACACTATTTGAAATTATTTAGGGACCATTGACTTCTTTTCGACAGAAATTTGAGTTTAGAGATAGAAGGGATAGACACTATTAAAAGAATGACTGCACAAAACAAAAAATCATTAACAAAAATCAACATTTACTTCTTCAAATTGTTCACCGATTTATTCACTTAAAGGGATTATAGCAGGATTTTTCACAATTTTAAAATTGTCTTAAAACATATTTGCCAATGTATTATACCTATATATATATACTTACTGACCTCGTATTGTCAAAATGATATCCATCTAAACATGCCAAAATAATATATTGAAAAGGGGTTTCCTTTCTTGGACTATGTGCCTAGGTCAGACTAAAATAGATTTCCCGCTTAAATTTGCAACATATTTTGTGACGTATCCATGAATGGGTCACTTGATTTTATTTCTGTTTCAATTTGATCTGTTGAACAGGTTTACACATTGTCAAATTTGTTTCATCTTAGAACGAGTCCAAATGTCGATATTAAATTCGTCAAGCAGTATTTAAGTGCTGTCTATTTTTAGAATGGGAATTTCATTTCAAGTTTACCACTTTGGTTGAAACATCGATTTTTGTTACGTTTTGGTGGATTTGATACACCAAACCCACAGTATTTTATTGATTTATAATAATGAGATATTTTATCAATTTTAAAAATGATTTTATTTTTTAAGACATTTATAGCTTTTCTTAGTGATATATTCCTTTAGGGAGTACATCAGGCTTTTTTTCCAAAATTTTAAAATTGGCTTAAAACATTTTTTACCAATATATCGTGCCCATATATACTCATCCACCATGTATTGCCAAAAAGACATCTAACATGTCAAAATAATATTGAAAAGAGATTTCCTAACTTGGGCTAAGCGTCTAGGTTAGACCAAAATAGATTTCCTGCTTAAAATTGCAACATATTTTGTGACATATTATATGAGTCACGTTATTACATTTCGACTTCGTGATGCAGTTTGATCTGTTATACAATTAACATGTAGTCAAAAAATTTCATCTTGGAAAGAGTCTGAAGGACCAAGTGAAGGTCGTCAAACAGTATTTAAATGCTGTCTATTTTTAGAATGGGGATTTTGTTTCAAGTTTACCAATCATATATTGTTTTGTCACATTTTGGTGGATTTGACATATGAAACCATTCAGATTTTATTTATTAATGATAATGTGCTGCTCTTTAACTATTTTAATAATTACTTTATTTTATTAAAAGTTTATTTTAGTCACCTAAATGAAATATTGCTTGAATTTTATATGGGGGAGAGGGGTGGGTGGGGGGAGGGGGGGAATTAGTGAAATACACGATTTTAAAAGTTAAACTCAACAATGGATTAGTAAACAATTAAAATAACACAATTAAATCTAAAACATCAAAAACCTGTTACCTCCTGAAACTGTAATCTGAAACCTTCCCATGAGACCACGAGTTCAACAGTTCAGCATTTTTTTTCCTTTAGTCTTTTCCAAACAAAAACAATAAGAAAATTTGCTAATATTCTGGTATGAATGGTGCATGGTTTCACAAACATAAACAGACAAATATGTGCATCTGACATTGTTTCCCTCAACTGATACAGACCCTTAAATTCATATAATATTATATATATATAATGTATAAAAAATTATGTATGATATGTAATGTATAAAATGGCTGTAAAAAAACAAATTAGTAAAATATTTCCCCTTCCACATTTTGAAATAATTGCAGTATAATAATTATTAATATTGTGCATTCTTTAGTGAATATCTTCACACAGAAATTCAAACACACTCTGAAATTCATTAATAATCTGCAGTTTTTCTTCAAGAACTGTGCCTGTAACTTCATCCACATAATGCCAAATAATCCCCAAACTGCGTTTGTCATTTCTAGTTTTCGAATTACATAAACTACAGCCAGCAGAATATCGTTTACACCTTTAAATTGCCATTCTATCTGCTAAAGTCATCAGTAATGAAAACATAATCTGTGGAATTTTTATATTCATTTATTTCTTGTGGCTGTCAGTCTATGAAATCTATGGAATTTTGGCAAACAAATTAAGAGAAAATCCGTTCACACATGTGTATTACAGGGTGATAATTTACAAAATCAAACACTGATAATGGCATTCTGTTACAAACGTTTTACAAACCCAGGCCACCAGTTGATACATTTGTTGAAACTTAACAAAAGTGAAGAGATGTATTGTGTACATTATTACTTAAAAAATTGACAGCTAAACAGAGTTTTTTTCAAAGGTTGCAATTTAAAGATGCCGTAAAAGAAGTTATTTTTTACCAAAATACAACTACTTCAAATCAATTAGTTAAACACAAATTAGCCATTTTTTCATACAAATATTAATGAATATCGACTGTGTATGATCTTCAGTGTTATACAGTCTCCTTTTGTTCAACAATCTGTTACATCAAGCGCTCATTAACTATTAATGCAACACTAAACGGGCATTTTATTAAGAAATATTTTTCTTCATCTTTGAGAACAGTTGCAGAAAACAAACATGTTGTTAACTTTATTAGCGACAAATAACTTTGCCCTCCCTTTTATGCTTAATCAAGTATAAAAAGGTGGTAGTTGGTATAAGCATATTTTTCTGAAGTACCTAATTAAATGTTTGAAAGAAAGCTGTTTTTAAAACGCACATATAATGCACAGGTGATGTCAGATGAAAGAAAACAGCTGGGTTCATGCAGATTAAAAAGAAAAATATTATACCAAGTTTCGTTATACAATGAAAGCTTGTGAACAGATAAGGTGATCTTGAGATGATTAACAATAAATAGATTGCATAATACATGTATGTCCACTCAGGAGATAAACTGTTAGTAATTTGATCAAATAAAAGCATTTGATCATAAAAAAAGAAAGTACAAATCCAAACTGGACTAAGTTCTCCAGAAACATGTGCTAGAAAACTCACTTCCCCCTTTCCCCAGACTTCCTCCTATTTAATTTTAAACCCCACAACAAATGAAGTTTAACAAATGAAAATTCATTTGAATTTCAGAAGACTATTGTTAAAAAAATAATTGCTGAGTTGTCAGTTTTCATTGACTATTCAATTTGAAAGAAAAAGTTTGTTGTTTTTCCGCTGACTTGTGGGAACCATACAAAGTTTTGGATGTCCATGGAGCGGAACAGGAAGACAGCCGTGGTAAGCATCACAGCACTGCAATACACTTAATCTGCATATCTATAGACATAAAAAGTCAGGCATTCATGCATATCAATTAATCTTCACACTTCTTTTCTGTTCTTTAAAGAAGATAAAAGTAAGAACAATTTAGTTTCCATAGCCACCAACCCCAAGCAACATTTAAATCTAATATTGTGAGATAAATTGGGAAGGAAGACAACTGTCGACTCTCCATGAATACTCAGTGCTTTTAAATGATGCACGCTTGTATTACAAGACTTACACTATAATGACATGATTGTGCCGATTGATTTTTGGTTTTTTGAATGGGGTTCGACGCCATTTTCAACATATTTCAGGTTAGATATGGCATATCCAGTTTTACTGGTGGAGGAAGACCTCACATAAAGTTTTTGGAGTGAGCGGGACTCAAACCTACGACCTCCGCGGTGAGAGGTTAGTGATCTTGAGATGTTGCCTTAGACCAATCGGCCACAGAGGACCCTGTGCAAATTGAGTGTTAAAACATTACGGTTAAACTGCAATTTGGCCAAAACGTGCCTTAAAAGTAAATTAGATGAAATCATTTTTCTATTTTTAGTAACAGTGACCATCACTTGACTCAAATGATGTGTAAACCTCGCATTTTATTGGAAGGACTTTATTCACAACAATGTGGTCTAAAAATATTAAAGGGAACACAATTCATTGATTTAACCAATTTTTTGTTTTCAATATTAACCATCTTGACAATGTCAAATTTCTTTTCACTACAAGGAGTTTTATCAATTTACAACTGGAACCAAAAACAATTTTTTTGCTATTTTAAGGAAAATTGACCATGACGACAAACCAAGTTAAATGAAAAGCAATTCCTAGTTTTCCTTTATTTTAAGGAGTTTACCCAAATAATTTCATCAATCATTCTATGGGAACAAAAGTTATTGAGCAAAAAACATTTCTGGGTAGACAGGCATATAAATGGACACATATTCTTAAAAATTAGTGCAAGTTCTTGTTTTCTATTTTCTACTATAAGCTTGTTTTCTATAGATACAAGTAAGTTGGTAATTATAATTCAACAATTAATCAAAGTGTATGCGTTTGCCAACCAATCATATATGTATTAATGTCAAAATTGTGACATGAAACAAATTGCAGTTGCAGTTTAATGCATTCCTGGTTAAAATAAGACAATATTATGCATTTTCATATGTAAAAATCAATGCAAATTACATTCAATAATACATCTACATTTTATACCTATTTTAATTAGCCTAATGCAAACAAACAAATGAATGTCATCTAAATATGGTACAAGACAATAACCATCCATTCGAGTCATAATTACAAAACAAGAGGTCCATGTGGGCCTATATCGCATGTGGACCTTTATCGCTCTACCTGACAATGTGGGCCTATATCGCTCTACCTGACAATGTGGGCCTATATTGCTCTACCAGTCAATGTTGACCTTATATAATATTGCTTTACCTGACAATGTGGGCCTATATCACTCTACCTGACAATGTGGGCCTTAATATCACTCTACCTGACAATGTGGGCCTATATTGCATGTGGGCCTATATCACTCTACCTGAAAATACGGGCCTATATCACTCTACCCTACAATGTAGGCCTATATTGCATGTGGGCCTATATCGCTCTACCTGACAATGTGGACCTATATCGCTCTACCTGACAATATGGGCCTATATATCGCTCTACCCGACAATGTAGGCCTATATCGCTCTACTTGACTGAATGTTTGGAGAATGTTATAGACATCAGATTTTATGCAAGATTATTTATCTCTTTATTGCTAGTTATTGACAGAAAGTGGTGTGTTTTTCAAATCAAGGGAACATAACTCAATCTATCTACAACTGTCAGAAATAACCTGTTTTGTGACTCGTCCGGGGCCTTATATTCAGCAAATAAGATTTTAAAAAAATGGACAAAAGATGGAAAATTTGCATCAAATAAGTCCTAATTGCTATGCCCTGCAGAACTGTAAAAATGGTTCCTTGATTTCTATGTATTATAAACCATCTGTATGTTCAATACATTATTAATGATGATGATGCCAGGGTCATTACATTAAAGCTCTCTGTTTTTTTTTCCAAAAAAGACAAGCTAATAAAAAGCCTACTGGCACATTTTTTTTCCATTGTCTGATACCCGGGTGTCAATTTCAATACTCTCCATCCATCACCTATGAAAAATTATGCTTGGTCTGCATTGTTTTATTTGAACAGAACAGAACAAAATACAGTAAATGTTATCGTCTTATCAAAACAGCGTTTGCATGAAACTAGCATTGTGATTGGATAACGTTCCCTTCATGAAATCGTGAAGGAACCAATCATATGGTTGCATCTTGGCTTGGTAGAAACATCGCAAAGCTAGTGGAATATCCCATGGGTGATAAATGAAGAGTATCGGAATGGACTACGCGTGGGTATCCAACAATGATTTTTTTCTAAAGCAGAACAATCAACAAATCTATTCTTCTTGGCCTTGTGTATTTTATGAAGTTCTGTTCTAATTTACAAATGAAGTATCGAATATTTTAATTTATTTGTCTCATATTTTTACATATTCATTGGTGATTGTATAGAACAGGTGTTGTTTCTAATTATATCAAGTTGGTAATTTGTACATGACTTATAAAACATGCAGTTAGTAGTTTTGTACAATACATTAATGTGCATTGTAAAGTCTGTAGACTCCATTGTTTTGCATACAAATTGTATCACATGACCCATGTATGGCACCGCGATGTTGATAACCACACATGAAGATGGGGAAGTTCTTGATGCAACATGTAATTGACATTCCCATTTTCAACCAATATTACAACAGTTTCTGACAAATACTCTTATAGTTCTCAATTTTTATTCAAATTTCTAATAACATTTTCTAATGATTACAAAAGTCCCAAACCAAGATTTTACTAGTTCCCAACCAATATTCCAACAGTTTCTAACCAATACTACAATAATTTCCAACCACATTTCCAATGAACTGCTTTAATTTGTTTAATTCAGTGTTTTTACATGTGAGCTTTATTTTTATATCAGTCAGTGTTAATATATGTTTTTATCTGTTCCAATGATAATGAAGACTGGTGTTCTTACAATATAAGGTGTTCCTATCTGTTCATCTGTTCTGTTATTATCTGTATAGATTTGTTATCTGTTCTTCTGTATGAGTAAAATAGATCATTTCAATAATGACAAGAGTTTTCCCCTACCTGTGTTGGGTAAGTTGCCAGCTTGCTCACTCCACGACAGATCTAGATGAGCTGTACTTCTCCACCAAATATTTCTTCAATCCCTGCAATATAATAAGGACAATGAATGTTAAAGAATGTTGAAGAAGCATCTTCTTTATTATATACAGCTTCTTTATTCTTTCCTTTTTTTCTAAACAAATTTAACTTGTAACCTCAGCAGTGAGATTTAGTGGTCTAGAGATGGTGACTTCGATCACCGAGTCATGTATAAGGAGCTTACAGGAGACATTTATAAAATTACCTTGTTTGTGAGATAAAACTAAATAAATTTAAAACTAATTTTGTAAACCTATATTAAAGGAGGACAACGTTATGACCATTTTCGATATATCAGTAAAAAAATGTAACAATAATTAATATGTAAAATATTAAAACTACCTTGACATACGTGCCAAAAAAAAAGAGTAAGGCCGTCCTTAGAAAAAACTTGTTTGCTGTGCTCCTACCTACTCACTCAAAATTGCAGCTACCCAAACTTTTTTATTGACTTCCAAAGAGTTTAATTTTTTTCATGATGTTCTTTAAAAAAAAAGAAATATAGGTACCTACCTACCTACCTACCCATATGAAGAATACTGGGTCAGAGCACAGCAAACAAGCATTTTTTAAGGATGGCCTAATTTGTCACATCAAAGGCAAGGTACTAAAGAGAGCTCCATTGACCTGTGCTGTATTTTTATTGTGTTTTACTGTACTGTACCATGCCATACAATATTGTGTATCAAACTACACTGTACCATACCATATTGTGTTGTAGTGTACTGTACCATGCCATACCATATTGTGTATCATACTGCACTGTACCATACCATATTGTGCTGTACTGTTCTTTACCATGCCATACCATATTGTGTATCATACTGCATTGTACCATACCATATTGTGTTGTACTGTACTTTACCATGCCATACCATATTGTGTATCATACTGCACTGTACCATACCATATTGTGTTTTACTGTACTGTACCATGCCATACCATATTGTGTATCATACTGCACTGTACCATACCAACTTGTGTTGTACTGTACTATACCATGCCATACCATATTGTGTATCATACTGCACTGTACCATACCATATTGTGTTGTACTGTACTTTACCCTGCCATACCATATTGTGTATCATACTGCACTGTACCATACCATATTGTGTTGTACTGTACTTTACCTTGCCATACCATATTGTGTATCATACTGCACTGTACCATACCATATTGTGTTGTTCTGTACTTTACCATGCCGTACCATATTGTGTATCATACTGCACTGTACAGTACCATATTGTGTTGTACTGTACTTTACCCTGCCATACCATATTGTGTATCATACTGCACTGTACCATACCATATTGTGTATCATACTGCATTGTACCATACCATATTGTGTTGTACTGTACTTTACCATGCCGTACCATATTGTGTATCATACTGCATTGTACCATACCATATTGTGTTTTACTGTACTGTACCATGCCATACCATATTGTGTATCATACTGCACTGTACCATACCAACTTGTGTTGTACTGTACTATACCATGCCATACCATATTGTGTATCATACTGCACTGTACCATACCATATTGTGTTGTACTGTACTTTACCCTGCCATACCATATTGTGTATCATACTGCACTGTACCATACCATATTGTGTTGTACTGTACTTTACCCTGCCATACCATATTGTGTATCATACTGCACTGTACCATACCATATTGTGTTGTACTGTACTTTACCCTGCCATACCATATTGTGTATCATACTGCACTGTACAATACCATATTGTGTTGTTCTGTACTTTACCCTGCCATACCATATTGTGAATCATACTGCACTGTACCATACCATATTGTGAATCATACTGCACTGTATTATATAGTAAATATAACATTTCTAACATTTCAGTCATATCATGACTATCCTAATTTTCATGTTGTTGCAGAAACATTACACGATACCCCAGCATACAACCTGCAGTCCCACCACCACTATGCCTTCCACAACATACAACCTGAAGTTCCACCACTATCCCTCCCACAGCATACAACCTGCAGTTCCACCACTATCCCTCCCACAACATACAACCTGCAGTTCCACCACTATCCCTCCCACAACATACAACCTGCAGTTCCACCACTATCCCTCCCACAGCATACAACCTACAGTCCCACCACCACTATGCCTTCCACAACATACAACCTGCAGTTCCTACACTATCCCTCACACAACATACAACCTGCAGTCCTACCACTATCCCTCCAACCACAAGCGAACAACCTGCAGTCCCACCATTATTTCTCCAACAACAAGTGAACAACTTGTAGTCCTACCACTATCCCTCCCACAACAAGCAAACAACCTGCAGTCCTACCACTATTCCTCCCACAACAAGCGAACAACCTACAGTCCCACCATTATTTCTCCCACAACAAGTGAACAACTTGTAGTCCCACTACTATCCCTCCCACAATAAGCAAACAACCAGCAGTCCCACCACTATTCCTCCCACATGTGAACAACCTGCAGTCCCACCATTATCCCTCCTTCAACAAGTGAACAACTTGTAGTCCCACTACTATCCCTCCCACAATAAGCAAACAACCTGCAGTCCCACCACAATTCCTCCCACATGTGAACAACCTGCAGTCCCACCATTATCCCTCCTTCAACAAGTGAACAACTTGTAGTCCCACCACTATGCCTCCCACAACAAGCAAACAACCTGCAGTCCCACCTCTATCCCTCCCACAACAAGCAAACAACCTGCAGTCCCATCACTATCCCTCCCACAACAAGCGAAGAAGCTTCAGGTATCAAATCTTGTAGGTATGTGGGGAGCCACACCACAATGTCCTTTACATGAGATGGGCACCCTACCACTAGACAACACCACTTAGGTGGTTTTCACATCCAGTCCACAGTTCTTTGTTATATCTGCTCCTTAAACAAGGTACAACCAGCATGTATAAATAATAACAAGTACCTATGATTTAAGACAGAAATTCAATTAAACTCCTTGTAAATTATAGCCGCAGATAGCCAGTTTTAACGATCTTTTGGCTGCTATCTCATTATGAAATTTATTAATGCACAAAATATCTCTGGTAAGTCGTGTGTTTTTGTAACGTATTTAATTCTCTGATAAGCGAAATGATTTCTCAAAGTTTACAAGCTTAATGCATGAACTTGAGCACTTAACTGTTTTATATGATAGAGAAAATTCAAACCATTTAAAAACTATAGCATTTTTCAGGAATTGATTCTTTGCAGTTTCTGATAGCTGATAATTATAAAGGTGGGAGAGGGTTCTCCTCAGAGTTGATAGATAATAAATAATGGATATGTTCCCATATAATAAACTTTATTTAGAGACCACCTGTATTTAGGAAATGCCATTTTCAAGTTCCTATCTTTATTATCTAGGTGAAAAAGGGAACATTATTAATGTTTTCATGAATGAGGTTTTATACTATTTTCAATGCATTAATGATGAAATTTGAATCTGAATAGAACCAGAAACTGCAAACGTCTCTTTAGGCCAAGTTTGGCTTGATTCTACAACATATCAGTACAAAACTAGATAGACTAGGTCTGCCTGAAGCCCTTGGTATATGACGGACAGTCACCTAATAATGAGAGCCAATTGTCATAAAGAGTCAAACTGTATTTAAAGACCATTCTCTGGTTCCCCTCTGTACAATTTCAAATGGAATTCCATCAACAGGTCATCTACCTTTTTAACTATTTTTATACATCTGGCAAATTAGAGTCCAATTCACAAATTTCTGTTTTTCTTTTTGTAGTAATATTGATATATTTTTATATGTATAAAGACAGATATTACCATATGGATATAAATTCATAATATATAAAGACAGATATTTCCATACGGATATATAATGCTCATAATAATTATATATAGACAGACAGTTCCATATGGATATAAAATGCTCATAATATATTAAGACAGACAGTTCCATACGGATACATTATGCTCATAATATATAAAGACAGATATTTCCATATGAATATATTATGCTTATAATCAATTAAGACAGACAGTTCCATATGGATATATAATGCTCCTAAAAATCAATTAAGACAGACAGTTCCGTATGGATACATTATACTCATAGAGTATAAAGATTTATGTGGTGAATGAACATGATTTAAATCAATTAATTTAATGCTGAGTGTCTCTTTAACAATGTTGTTCCTAATATTTTTCCTTTCAGTGTGACGAATTATAAAACAGATTAGTTAATGTTATATAATGCTCCAATAGTAGTATTAATTGACACCTTCAAAATCTTGTTTAACGACATATTTTCAAAGCTTGTGTTCAGACAATAACATAGCTGTCTGTTACATAGTTACCAACAGCTGAATATCTCCATTTTAAATTGGCTTCATTATTTCAAACTGATTTTTAGAAAAGCCAAGCTTGTATTCAAAAGATTTTGTTTGTTTGAATATTTAGTGTCAGTTTTTAATGCCATCACGGGATAACAGACAATAAGTTAACCAATCTTTTCTGGTATCTTGGCAGGTTAACCAATGTTTAAACCCATTTCCACAAGTAACTGAAAACTTTCCCACTTGAATCAAGAGTGAGAGACGAACGACAATGACCGACTGAGCTTACCAAGATCCTCATATTAAAAAGAAAAAAACAGTTATGTATACAAGGGAACGTAAGTATACTCATTACCCTTCCTGACTGCAGGGTCCCCATGAAAGAATACCTGCTACCTCCTCATTATACTGGCACTCATTCTGACAGAGTTTAGAGGTTAGCTCAACAGCTGGTTGGGTGGGCCTAGTGCTTGGCTGGCTATCATTACTATGTCAGTCCCTATGACACTGTCACAAGTAACAATGTCTCATAGCGATGCTGATTAATGGGTTCTAATGCCAGTCTTTGAGACATCACATGTCATATTATACTGCAATCATATTATTTTATTTTTGTTGGAGTAAGCAGACCTTGGACTTGTGAACCTGAATCTGTGAAAACCCATCATCCTGTAGCAAGTAACAAACAAACTGTTATAAATAACATTTTTGTACCGAGTTGGACTCAAACCCCTGACCTCTTTGGTGAGAGGTGAGTGACCTTGAGTATCCATGATATTAAAGAAAATTAATCCCAACAACATTAATCTTGTTCATATTTCCATTTCTACTAGACAACAAGACCAGTGGTAGAACATTTCTACTATATGACAAGACTAGTGGTATAACATTTCTACTAGGCGATAAGACCAGTGGTAGAACATTTCTACTAGACGACAAGACCATTGGTTGAACATTTCTACTAGACGACAAGACTAGTGGTAGAACATTTTTACTAGATGACAACACCAGTGGTATAACATATCTACTAGACAACAAGACTAGTGGTAGAACATTTCTACTAGATGACAACACCAGTGGTAGAACATTTCTACTAGATGACAACACCATCGGTAGATAATTTCTACAAGACGACAAGACCAGTGATAGAACATTTCTACTAGACAACAATACCAGTGGTAGAACATTTCTACTAGACGACAACACCAGCAGTAGAACATTTCTACTAGATGACAAGACCAGCGATAGAACATTTCTACGAGATGACAACACCAGCAGTAGAACATTTCGACTAGATGACAAGACCAGCGGTAGAACATTTCTACGAGACGACAACACCAGTGGTAGAAGAAGATACATGTACTGCTGACCAAACACTAATAAAATTAATTATCAGCACTCCATTCTTTTATGCATTTTTTTCTCAGCTGGCAACTAAGTTCCTACCACAGAGTGGAACATGAGAAGAAAACAAACGTAGGGATCAAACCTTGTTACCGCCATTATAGCTAGTTGCCCTGCCAACAGAGCCGTCAGGGCCCCAGGTCTAAACAATATCTTGTATAACAGGCTATCTATCATCAGTATTTCAATACTGACCCATCATATCTAACTTTTCCAAATAAATCATTTTGCTAATCATACATCCCACCTGAAACCCCACCGCTCTGTGCCCCACTAAGACACCTTGCTTATATAAGATGGCTTGACTAATTATCTGCAAGTCTTCTTATCAAAGGAATTTCAAAACAAACTCATGTGCAAACCTGTTTATATGCGGCCATAATCAATCGAATGTAAATATGTCACAGAATCAAGTAAACGCCTAATTTGAAGTCCTCAAATTTTTTTTTTCAAAAGCCCCAGGTAAACTTGTACTGGGGAGATATTAAAGGTGCATGTATGAATCGAACATCTTTGTTTATTGTGACGAAGAAACGGGCCAATTGTAATTCACATTAAAGCAAAATGGTGTTTTTATGGGGGCTTTATATATTTATGATATTTGATTGGAATGAATAATTTGTTCTAATGCAAACATTGCTGGCGTTATAATTATATTTATAGGAGCGTTCGTTTGTTCAGATAAAATACTTCTTCTTAATTACAATTTTCACACCTAAGATTTTTCAAAATATTATTTTATTTTTAATTTAGGGGTTATAGCAACTGCATGATTATTGACATAAATGAATTTTGATAAAAAAAAAGTTGAACATCTTCACATTTATTTGCCGATATTTCATAACTTCATGCGTGATAAGTCAGAACAGACGCATTTTGTTTGAAAGGCGTTTTAACACTATTCCTAACAAATAATAGGTCATAATAATATGTCTTGTGTCAGGCACTTGGTCCAGTGGCAGAGCATTGAACCTAGGGGTGTGGTGGGTTCCATCCTCCACCACAGCTATGTGTGGTACCCTTGAGCAAGACACTTTATCCAAATATGCTTAGTACTGGTTCTAACCAGGAAAGCTAAATTGAGCATGATTTGTCTTAAGTTGTAAGAACTTGTTTCACAATCGATGTAAAATTGATAAGTTTAAACCAAACAAGAACATATAGGAAGATGACAGAGGTGTCAAACCACAAACATATCTATTGATACCCCACCCATACATATTATATTGACAATTTTCTATCAAGAAGTGAGAAAATTGCAGTTTTTTTAAAAAAATATTGTAACATGACCATACCAGAGATCCAGCATATGTCCCACATGCAAGAAGGATGCAATACTTCTGGTTTTAACAAATGCTTAGTTATATCAGCTTTATTGCAAAATAAGCTCAGAGCTTTTGGGAATCATTACAGAGTGTTTCCCTGGTAGAATGTTGGTATAACCAGTACTGAATGTTGTTTATAAGAGGTCATCAGCTTAAGCCTGCAGCCTGTGGAGTGAGTGACCTACACCTTATCCATGCCACTACAGCCAGGCTTGTATAAGGCCTTCACTCAACAACAAGTGCAGGATGAAACATCTATACCAGCTGGGTTGTTCTCCTCATTCCAATTAGACAATTAATCATAAAATTAAGTGTAATTAAGTAATTATCTTATTAACAAAATAATTAGCAGGTTTAATTGAACAATTATTAAGTCATGTATTACAAATATAAAAAAACAACATGAAAGTTCCTTTAATGACAAGGGCAAATGCCCTAATATGTCAGCTTAACCTGAGCGAGAAATTAGAAATATGAAAAACCCTCGTTAAATATTTCCTATTATCTTTAATTCATTGATGTAAAATTATGACAGCAACAAAATACCAAAAAAAAAAATATGTATAAATAGTGTTTCTGAAACCAGTTACATTTTCTTTATATACACATGAAGGCAGATGGCACACATAAAGGCAGATATCATGCAAGAAGCAGATGGCACACATTAAGGCAGATGTCACACATGAAAGCAGATGGTACAAATGAAGGCAGGTGGCAAACATAAAGGAAGATGGCGCACATGAAGGCAGATGTCACACATGAAGGCAGATATCACACATGAAGGCAGATGTCACACATGAAGGCATATATCACAAATGAAAGCAGATGGCACACATGAAGGCAGATGTAACACATGAAGGCAGATCTCACACATGAAGACAGATGACACACATAAAGGCAGATGTCACACATGAAGGCAGATATCACACATGAAGGCAGATGTCACACATGAAAGCATATACCACAAATGAAGGCAGACAGCACACATGAAGGCAGATGTCACACATGAAGGCAGATATCACACATGAAGTAAGATGTCACACATGAAGGCATATATCACAAATGAAGGCAGATATCACACATGAAGGCAGATGGCACACATGAAGGCAGATGTAACACATGAAGGCAGATGTCACAAATGAAGGTAGACATGACACTATTATTGTTTTCATCTTGATAAAAAAGTATATGTAAACTGACAAACATTAATTTTTGTGATACATTTGTGTTATGCTGGTATTTCACATTATGTAAAACATATTGTGTGTTATGTTGGTATTTTATATTTACATAACAATTACGTAACACATATTTTGTGTTATATTGGTATTTCATATTACATAACATTTATAAGTAACACATATTTTAGTGTTATATCGGTATTTCATATTACATTACATTTATAAGTAACACATATTTTGTTTGTGCCTGTGACTCGGTAACTCGGTGTGACAGGAGTTTCAGTAACTCGGTGTGACAGGAGTTTAGGTAACTCAGTGTGACAGGAGTTTAGGTAACTCGGTGTGACAGGAGTTTCAGTAACTCAGTGTGACAGGAGTTTAGGTAACTCGGTGTGACAGGAGTTTAGGTAACTCGGTGTGACAGGAGTTTCAGTAACTCAGTGTGACAGGAGTTTAGGTAACTTGGTGTGACAGGAGTCTAGGTAACTTGGAGTGACAGGAGTTTCGGTAACTCAGAGTGACACGAGTTTCGGTAACTCTGTGTGGCAAGAATTTCTGTAACTCGATGTGGCAGGAGTTTCTGTAACTCGGTGTGGCAGGAGATTCTGTATCTCGTGTGGGAGGATTTTCGGTAACTCGGTGTGGCAGGATTTTCGGCAACTTGGTGTGACAGGATTTTCGGCAACTCGGTGTGACAGGAGTTTCGGCAACTCGGTGTGACAGGATTTTAGGTAACTCGGTGTGACAGGAGTTTCGGTGACTCCGTGTGACAGGATTTTCAGCAACTCGGTGTGACAGGAGTTTCTGCACTCTCATGATATTGCTGGAAGACTGTTGAAAGATACCCTAAATACCATATAAAACAATATTCTTCGTTTCCAAAGTTACACAGCTGCCTGCAGTGGTAGATACCATTCCTTGTCTTTATATTGGACCATACACAGGTGTGTAACCTCTTTTTCTGTCTCATAATATTGCCTTTCCAGATTGGAACAAAAATGTTGTATATTGGAATACAGGTAAAATTGCAATAATACAAATATATTAGCAAATAAATAACTATTTGACAGACATTATTGGATTCTACATATATTCCAGCCTCTGAATCAGTGTGAACGTTTAAATATTTTTCTTCTTTGTGTTTTTTTTTTAACATCTAAAGGTTTATATAATATTCTGCTACATATTAATAATAAATACATTTATACAGACATAACGTGTACTCAAATGCCCTTATATTTAATGTCAAATGTCTTATAAAGTTAAAATTTCGGATAAGCTCTTACATTTTCATTAGAATCAACATTTTTATTTCTATATTATTGTCTTTGACTTCTCATGGCCTTCGACGCATTTATAACAGCCGATACCTCTCTTAAACGCGAATAAATTGTATTTCAAATCTAATTTTACTGATTTTAATATGCAAATTAGCTGTCCCGCTGATGGCAATTACTTCAAGACTTCTGATTCAATTGTATAATATATGCTCATGCAATTCTGTCATCTTTCAGTATTAGAATAGTGGCTAGATATGTGCAAAAATATCAATGCAAATATGGACAAATATTTCCTGCCATTCTGTTGGAACATAATTATAATGGATGTAAGAAGCTGTTTATGGAATATTGTAGAAAAAAATAGTGATGCTTCGGCAATAATAAAAATGAAGACAATTGTCACAGGATCCATACTGGGATCTCCCAGATCATAACCATTGCACCATGTAGGAATATCACAACAACAGTAGTACAAATAGGCTTAAACTTAACCATTTTCTCGGGTATACAACGATGAGGCCTGAAAATTTACGGACATTATCTAAATAATTTACTTTATTCTTAGGATCAGGTTATTTCAAATATTTGCAATAGTAGCACCTCTTTATAAATGTTTTTGATAATGAACACCGGTGCTTTGCACCAGGTACGGCTCTAACAGTCACAAATCATGCTAGATATCACAACTATACCAGTTATTAATTAAATTAAAAGGGCAGAAAATACTGATTATGCCGCTTTCAAATATAACTTTTGATTTATGAAATGTTAAAGATAATAAGCACTTTAATTCCTTGCCGAGCAACTCCAAGTGATAAAAAAACACACTGAAATAACCGGCATTCAAATATTGCGAGCAAACTACAGTTATCTCCCTTTTACACCACACATAACGGTAACATAAACAATTGCTCTGAGGCACCAGTATCAGTAGTAACTCCAAAAACTGTAATAAATCATAACGAAAAATACAAATACATACTTTTATCAAAGAAATTATTCAAAAACACACTTCATCCTTTTTCCTTCTTCAGATCCAAAAATCCACACGGTACTCAGGTACCTGACTTTACCTTTGTCTAAAGGCATCTATAGTTATCTATAGAAAAATATTACAAATTAACACTTGAAGTGTTCTTCAGGTAAAAACCTGATAAAGCCATTCAATTTTTGGCTTAATCTGCCACGTTCCTTCTAAACTAAGATAGGAAATGATTATAACATGGCCTTGATTAAGCCTGGAGTTAGATAAAAACTCTAATCAACTTTTCTGAAAACCTCACTTATAACTTTATGGTCACCTGACCAATTAAGACCAATTCTTCCATGTCTATTATTGGTGAGGCTAACAACCCCTCCATCTACTTTTCTTGAAAGTTAAAATCAATTTTGATTTGATATATAAAATCAAAGTTTTAGAGTAAAACGGTTTTGGGTATGTGCCACATTGAAAGTGGTATTTAGAGAAGGATAAATATGCCATACTGATGATAAATAAAAAGCAATACTGACTTTTACCTTAGTACAAGAGAATTATTCTATATTGCTTAGAATGCAAATTCCATATATTAAAATCACTCTTGATGGTGCAGATAACTGTGAGTTGTTTTTTAACAAAATTTTTAAAATGTGGTTGATTATCTATCATCTAGGACACTGCTAGGAGAAACACACCTACCTGATGGGGTGACAAACACCCCCTCTTATAATACAAGCTCAATACAGGGTTTTGAACTCAGGTCATATTAATGACTTAGCCGAAGTCCTTTAGACCGTATTACTTATACATTTTGTGCTTATTTTAAACATACAACCAAATAATAGTCATCTCTATAAAGCGACTATCATATTCTGTCTTACTGACTACAGTGACCACTTTTGTTGTCTGCTAGTATATCACTCTTTCACTGTAAAAATTTGTTGTTGTTAATCACTTAAAGAAAATTCTTTTCACTCAAATAATTTAGTGTTGTTTTTCTTTTTTCCTACTATGGTCAGTAGAAAATGTAACAATCATATGCGATACTAACTTTTCGAAAAGACAAAGTTGACACTCTTAGTGCTGTACCTATACTTTTTTACCTATTTCAGTTGATGTATCCTAGCCAGAGAGCAGTTTCCTTGATTGTTAAAAAATTCTCACTGAGTGTCATATCATACTATTATCTTGTGAAATCTTACTTTATGCTGAAATATTGCAAGCAACACATAAATCCCTTGCCGGTTTACCATTTTTGTTGCCATAGCAACCACAATTTTTGTCCAACTGAAAAAAATAAAATGACCTTGCATTATCTTCTTACTGCCCTCTCTCTCCATCTACAAGCAGAGTTTTGCAAACCTAGCTCGAGATATTTTTTTAGTAATCTTTCTGGATGAACCGATGGAGGGTAAACCTATAGTCTCTCCTTTGAAACCAGTAGAGGACTAATGACATACTTTTTCATTGGTTGATAGCAGTCACATGTACTTATTGTACTAAAATTAAAAAGATAAATGTATCACTTCCTCTTTTATTTTTGTTTTCTGTTGTGGCATGCACATATAATCACATTTTTGTGAGCTGTATTTTGATTGACTAATTTAAAAGCAAAGTGACAACTGCTAACTTATAAAAATGACACATTTTGTATAACATCGCATAGTAATATACGACCATTTTGTTTTCGTGAACCGTAAAATTTAATTCAGATCATGAGTAACATCCATCAATTGGTTGACCACAAAATGTGTACTGGATATCTAGCCTCATTGGTTTAGCATAAATTGTAAAGTGTTGGATACCAGTCTAAAGACTGATAACACAAATTAGATTGATTACCAGTCATAACAGGAAGTGCTCAAGATAAGCCATAAAATATGGGTGATTAAAGGGGAAAGGCCATCAACACACCTGTATGTGCGCTATTTCTTAATTTTAATGATACAATTAAGTTTCAACATTAAAGTTTGGAAGTATTTATGTTACATCAAAATATCAAAGCATCATTGATGACTGAAATAAGTGAATTTATTACCCAAAATGTATGTGGGTGGCATGCAACAATAAAGTAGAGCGGTAGTGCAGTGGATAGAGTGTTGGCTACTCATGACAGATGTTTGAGGTTCAATCTCTTGCTGAACCTGACGGCTCTCACAACAACATTCAGTACAGGTTCTACCCAGGGAACCGACAACACTCAGTACAGGTTCTACCCAGGGAACTGACGACAACACTCAGTACAGGTTCTACCCAGGGAACTGACGACAACACTCAGTACAGGTTCTACCTAGGGAACCGACAACACTCAGTACAGGTTCTACCCAGGGAACTGATGACAACACTCAGTACAGGTTCTACCCAGGGAACCGACAAAACACTCAGTACAGGTTCTACCCAGGGAACCGACAACAACACTCAGTACAGGTTCTACCCAGGGAACCAACAACAACAATTCATATAAACCCTGAGCTTTCTTCAAACTAGTATAACACCCTTAACACTGCCTCGCAAAAAACTGAAACATTAATGTGACATCTAAGACCACAATTTTCTTTTTTTTTCTGAGTAGTTACAGTTTAAATTAAATCTGTTCAACTTAATCAGTAATGTGTTGACCTGTTTCTATGGAAACATATTTATTCGATATTTATATTAAAGATTAAATATGAGATTTGATAAGTATGTTCAGCAATAAATCCAGAATAACCCATGTAATGTATATAATGACACATGATGCTGACTATATATGCTTGATAAATCTCACAGAAAGACAAAACTCACCATTTTAGAACTTCACCCAATCAGTTATCTGCCCACATTGCAGTCTCATAGATTTCAAGCAGTATAAACTTAAAAAAGTGTGATGAATATCTTCTAATTTCTTTTAAATAAATATCTATACAAGAATGTCAACATTTCATTTCATTTCTCTTTTCTTTTTTTATTTGCTGGTTTACATAGTCCACTATTCCTGATCTGTTTTCCATATGTGACTCCCTCTCCCACATCCCACCACCCCATTTGGACAATGACATAGCGTGGCAAAAAGTAAAATAAAAGCAGATTATAGTTTAAACTTATTTATTTTACTTCAAATTTGAAACAAGTTAATGCAACTTCGACAAATCAAAGTATTCCTGGGCAGAATTAATACTTAAAGCATGTGGAAAAAGTGTCAAGGACAGCACACATAGCTTTGGGGGAAGATCGAACCCATGATCCTCTGATCACGGGTTTAATGCTCTACCACTGGACCACGTGAGCAGATTTCCTCACTTACGCAAAGTTTTAACCAAAATATTATTGTTTACGAGAATTAACATCTAAAAATAAGAAAATTACAAAACTGGACTGCTAGGTTTTATCTGTTATAAATTATTTTTCCTTTTTTACAGAATTAACTGTTGTTATTTTTTCAACCGCCAATCCAACAATTATTGGAAAAAATCACAACCCAGCCAATAAAAAAAAATATTGCCAAAAATATGCTGTATATTCAAAAAGTATAAGTATCCACTTCTATTATAGTTTTTAATTATATTTAACTAATAAAACAGGACAATCATTTTTTTTTCTTGAAACATTTCTGAAAATTGCTAACCAAATCTTAACAAGAGTTGTCAGAAGACAACAAAGCTTGCCCATGGGTGTCCAAGTCCAAAAAGGGCCATAACTGTGCCAATATGCAACCCAGAGTTATGGTTCTTGTCTCTCTGTGTTCCACTTATGATGGTGAATACACTTACAAAGTTTCGTTCACATCCAACGAGTGGTTGCATAGATATCTGAAACTTAAACGCAAAAGTTTAACCTGGGTGTCTACAGATGATGATGCTGACGCATGGCAATAGCTCTCCTTGGACTTCGTCCTGACAAGCTAAAAAGCAAGTAAGTTTGACATTTATGGGATGGACATAAAAAAAAAAATTTTATTATTAATTTGGAATGGCCTTCAGGCATAATATGTATTGATAGCCAAGTTTATTCAAAGCCATATTTTGGGCTACATAAAGTAAAATTTGAATTATGAATTGAAAAAAAATATCATAGAAAAATTGTTTTTGAAAAATATTGAACAATTTTTGTATTTCAACTTATATTAAAAAAATTAAAACTTGTAAAATTCTTTTCATAATTATATTATCTATAAACAAATTATATCATGCTTTTTTGAAATATGCAACAAATCCATGAATCACAAATGAGATAGAGCATTATTGATATTAGAGGAAGCTCCAGATAGTTGCGGTATTATTGAAGCCCGACCAATCTACACCTTGTCATACAGGTAACCCGGGTATCTGTCAAAAACACTGACCCTCTTACCTGTCTGTCTTACTAAACATTTATAATGTACCAATATACCTTGCAGGACTGTGGGATTAATTTGAGACAATATCTAAATAGGTTAAATACACATCGGCCAATTAAAACACACCGTTGCCATGACACTTGGTCATAAAACCCTCCCGTCAAGTTTGTTTTAACACATTTAAACAGTCCAATTAACCTGTGCACACAATACAAGATTAATAATTTTGCGACGTTTTGAACGCTTTGATCTGACCGAGGCTCGATGAACAATTACGCAGAGTTTCACATTATTATGCAAAACAAAGGGAGAAAATAAATGTAGCGAAATGAGCATAATACAAGATCAATATCCGAGGCTTAATGTCTGATATAAGAATGGAAGAATTACAATTTGCAGTGGGAGCCCTTAATGATGGTGGTGCTTACGTGACATACATGTCCGGCTCTCTAATGTTCAGCAATAATTGTTAAGTTTATAAACTGAATTAAAGAGACAAATTTAAATGAAAGTTTGTGTAATGTTATTAAATTTGTTAATTTTTCATTATGAATTCCTTGTTTTGGTGTCAAAGTAACATTTATGTATCGGTATGCGACTGTAACACACCAGCCAATTCATTCATTCATTCATTCATTCATTTATTCAGAACAATCACACTGCATGTTAACACATATTATCTTACCCAATTATTAAAACAGCAAGTGACTGTCAGACCCTTATGTCGTTGAGACAGTGTCAGAAACCTCACTATTTAGACAGTATGTGACTGTCAGAAACCTCACCATTGACACAGTGTGTGACTGTCAGAAACCTCACCATTGAGTCAGTGTGTGACTGTCAGAAACACCACCATTGAGACAGTGTGTGACTGTCAGAAACCCCACCAATGAGACAGTGTGTGACTGTCAGAAACCTCACCATTAAGACAGTGTGTGACTGTCAGAAATGCCATCAGTGAGACTGTGTGTGACTGTCAGAAACATCACCATTGAGACTGTGTGTGACTGTCAGAAACCTCACCATTGAGACTGTGTGTGACTGTCAGAAATGCCATCATTGAGACTGTGTGTGACTGTCAGAAACCCCACCATTGAGACTGTGTGTGACTGTCAGAAACCTCACCATTGAGACTGTGTGTGATTGTCAGAAACCTCACCATTGAGACTGTGTGTGACTGTCAGAAACTTCATCATTGAGACAGTGTGTGACTGTCAGAAACCTCACCATTGAGACAGTGTGTGACTGTCAGAAACACCACCATTGAGACAGTGTGTGACTGTCAGAAACATCACACTTGAGACTGTGTGTGACTGTCAGAAACCCCAACATTGAGACCGTGTGTGACTGTCAGAAACACCACCATTGAGACAGTGTGTGACTGTCAGAAACACCACACTTGAGACTGTGTGTGACTGTCAGAAACTTCATCATTGAGACTGTGTGTGACTGTCAGAAACCTCACCATTGAGAGAGTGTGTGACTGTCAGAAACACCACCATTGAGACAGTGTGTGACTGTCAGAAACACCACACTTGAGACTGTGTGTGACTGTCAGAAACTTCATCATTGAGACTGTGTGTGACTGTCAGAAACCTCACCATTGAGACAGTGTGTGACTGTCAGAAACACCACACTTGAGACTGTGTGTGACCGTCAGAAACACCACACTTGAGACTGTGTGTGACTGTCATAAACCCACACCCCTATGTCATTGAGACTGTGTGTGACTGTCATAAACCCAGATCCTTATGTCATTGAGACAGTGTATGACTGTCAGGACTGTATAAAGACTTCCAAAGGAATGGGCAGTTGACAGTTAATAAACTGAAATTTTGAAAAAAGCAAGGTATTTGAGGAAAGGATAACCAAAGGAGACAAAATAAGCAGCTTGAACAAAATACACTCATCTAGACTCTCTGCACCTAGCTGATGCCTATAAATAATATTCATTTCTTATATTTTATCTTTTTGAGAAAAATTTCATCTGCTTTATTTTGAATACACGACTATCATATTCCAATTAATTATTTTTGATGATGAATACAAAAACGCAACAAAATATAATCACACAAGTCTTTTTACACATATCGAAGCCTGAAAATTTAACTCTGGTTATCTTTTAATCACCAAAACAAGGTGGGGTTCAAATTATAAAATATTATCAACTCTTTGCACACAAACATACATACCAGTAAACACAAAAAAACAGAGACATCCACATTAAACACTGTGAGAAATTATCTCACATCTTGCAAAATTATCTCATTAAATTTCAGTTATAATATTGAAGATACCATAGATTCTAAGCTAGACATAACTAACAAGACATATCTTAAACTAGCGTCCCTTTGCCATATACAACCTTTCCCACAGAGTAACTTACATTTAATTGGCGGGTATTTGTGTTAAAAAAAAAATCTTGATAATTCCTCTAATTAACATGAAATGGAGGTTTATAAATTAGATCTTGATTATTATCAGTGGCAAAACATGTCAATTTTGTAAAATTAATGGCATAATAATTACACATTTACAATATCTTTACATCTGGGAACCACATAACTTTCCTTCTAGAAGAAATTTAAAAAAAGTTTAGTATACAATTACTTTTTTTTATAAAAGTAATATCTTACGACTATATCCCTCTGTCATACAACATTAAGTTACCTAAATTTATGTGAAAAATTAAGCAAAATATATAACAATTCAAAAAATATATGAAGATATTATATATACGCAGTTATAATTCGACACAAAAATATAAAGTTTTAATACCCAATTTCTGGGTTGTCAGAAACATAAATTCATAATTACAACTTTATTTCTGAATTTGTCATAAATTCCTTACACACATACAAATAAAAATACATCCATTTATTTGAAGTATTTCAAAATGAGCAATGAAAACGGTGATATCCCAATGGTAATTATCTTCAAATAAAACCTTATTATAGTAGAATAGCATCTTTAATATATTTTCAACTGCGACCATGATTGTTTCAAGGTGTGACTAATGACTGGTTTATTTAGATCGTTATGTTGCTACAAGTCAACTAAACTCCTTTGCTGGATCATGTAGCAAATAAGATTCCAATCTTACTTCACTAACACAAAAATAACCATAATGTAATGAGGAAAAATGATTAATTAGAATTCAGGTCAAGTTTAAAGGGACACAAGGCAATTTTCATAAATTTTCAATCTTTTCCTGGACATTATATCCCTATATCATGCAAATATGGTTGGTGGGTAGTATGGTGTTTAATGTTGCTTTCAACAATTTTTCAGTAATATCGTGACAGTGTCTTCTCGGAACAGTATTCTAAGTGCTACCACATTGGAGAATCATGCTGCAGACACATGGTATGATATCACACCCAGTCACATCATAATGGCACTTGGCGGACCAGACTTAGAACTATCCTCTAAATGCTGAGGGCCAAGCGAGGAAGCTAGTACCATTTTCCAATTCTTTGATAATATGACCTGGCTGGAAATCGAACCTACACCTTCGGCATACAAGGCAGATGCTCTACCCCCCAGATCACCCCTGCTTATATGGCATTACACCATCTGTGCAGACCCACAATATGTCTTTATTTCTGCATACAAGGCAGACGTTCTACCCCCTAGATCACCCCTGCTTATATGGCATTACACCATCGGTACTTTTATTTTTGAATGGAGTTTATGGTAAATCAAGTTTTGTTGGTGGAGATCAAGCTAACTAAGTAAAACCACTGTCCTTATGTAAGTGACTGGCAAACATTTGAACATACAAATCTGATATTGAGCCGGGCTCCAACCTAGTACCTCTGCAGTAAGAGGCAATTGGTCATTAGACAATAACCCCTTAGACTGAACCACGCATATAAATTTTATAGAAACTTTATAAATTTCTAAAAATATATCAGACTAATATTTGGAAGGGTAATATTTTGGTATGTTAATATGCTCATAGTGTGAATTTTGACTTGTGAACAGGAGTAAAACTCACCATTGCCCTGTGACCCTGTAAGGGGATACTGTGGAATGATAATTATATTATACAATACAATATATTTTATTGTTATTATAACATAATGTCTTCCTGGTGCCCGGCCTGATTAGCTCAGTCGTTCGCCCATCTGACTATCAATCCAGGGGCCGTGAGTTTGAATCCCCGCCTGGCCACAATCTCTGTGGTGATTGATATACAACATTGCATCCCATTATCATTCCTTTCTCACCGCTGATTCAAGTGGGAAAGTTATCAGTTACTTTGGCAGATGAGGTGTGCTCGAGTACTGGTTAATCTTCCAGGATCCCATTAAACAAAGGTTAGGTTAAATGATCGTCTGTTAGCCCTTGATGGCATAAACATGAAGCTAAATATTCAATCAATCAATATTCAATCAAAGAAATACTTTCTAATGAATTTTAACATGTAGAACATTCTTATAATAAACACTTATATAGGTTTTGTGACAGAGCCCAGGGCTCAAACCCCCAACCTCAGTAGTGAAAGTTCAGTAATCTGAAGATTGTGCATTTTCCCAATCAACTAAAGAGAATCAGATAGCGACATATAACACATTGTGTGAGCATATTCTCAGAAGTTCAATCAAATTGCAATCAGAATCTTTGTGGGTTTTTTTGCCAAAAATGATGAAGTTGATAATATTAGACACTAACATGGTATTCTCTTTATCATGTCAATATTTCTAATTCTTCTTAACTTTTGTTACATCTTGTAAAGATTCCATCAAAATATATAATTATACATAATTATGTCATGTGCCTGATAAACTTGCACTGACATGATAAACCTATGTTAATCAGGCAGGCAATTTATCAACAGAAATGAATGTACTGATATGCTAAAATATTTTTTTAAGTTTATCAGAAATAATGAGTATGTCTTTTTTACATTGATCCAACTAAATTACAAACAAATCAAAATGAAAATTGAAGCAAGACAAAATTACCGTAACCAAAACACCCCTACCGGTACCCCAGCATTTGTATCAAATTATAATTTATCTATTCATTTTCAATATGATAAATATCTTCCTTTTTTCTAAATCGAAAACTAATTTTGAATCACCACCTGTGTTTATTTAAATTAAAGATGCCCGCAAAGAATCCCTTTGATATCCTCCGTCCCAATACTTAGTTATTCATCCAGCCGGTATACAAATTAACCATAATTAATGCAAAATAAATTTCAATACGAAAAAATAAATTAAACTGAAAGCAATGGTTTCTCATGAAGCGTGAATGGCGAAACTTTTTTAGAATGTTAATTGCGAAAAGATTGAAGCATAAAATAGGATGGTGGCAATATAATTGCAAGGAAAATTATTGACTTTGAAAGATTTAAAGCTACCTATACACCCTCATTTTTCACAGTCGAGAATGTCTTAATTGATAAAAATTCATGCAAATGTACTTAAACACCAACATTTAGCTATCCATTCATGACTGCTTGATGTAAAATGTATCCTCTTAATTTGCATAATGAAATAACCATGGAGAGCTCAGTATTGCTTAAAGATTTTGATATTGTAGCTAAATTGACAACTTTTGTAGTAAAACTATTACTTCTAGCTTGTGTCAATATTGCTCGACATTGAGTAATTTTAACAAAATCTGCTTTTAAACTAATTTATGGAGGGAAGCTTAAAATTTCTCACAGAAATAGCAGAAAAATGTATTGTGACTTACGGATTTTTGACCTTTAAAGTTGAACCTGACCCCAAATGTTTGAACTAGAGTTTTGTGTGCTGCATGTCTTCATATTTTGAGCCAATAGTTTTTTGTAAAATTTGATGAAACCCCTTCAGTGGTTTCACAGTTATAACATTATTTCTGACTTATAGGTATGTTACCTTCAGAGATGACCTTCAAATTGAACAGAACAGTTTTACAGTAACGCAGTATGATTTGTGACTTACTGACATTACTGACCTTGAACAAAATAAAGGTCATAATAAATTAATTGGTAGTTTTCATCATTGCATGCCCACATATTTCTTTTTATCCTTCCTGACATATTTTATTTTTGAAAAAAAAAAAATTTTAAATTTCTTTTATAAAACATGTATAAAATGTTATTTTTTTGCCAAAATGGTGCTACATTTTAAACCTTTTCTTCTTTCATTTCATGCCCTATATGACATTTCTTTTTTAATATCTGAAAAATGTGAAAACTAAACAATTAAACTGCAACCCCACAAGACCCCATTTGAAAGAAATTGGGATGAAAATCTTACAATTAATTTATAATTGCCAAAAGACATACCGGTAAGTGTGCACATAAATTCATCATACTCAGGGAATGCAGCTATATTCAACATCAGAATCAAGGAATGCAGCTAGATTCAAAACAGTATACTCAGGGAATGCAGCTATATTCAACATCAGACTCAAGGAATGCAGCTAGATTCAAAACAGTATACTCAGGGAATGCAGCTATATTCAACATCAGACTAAAGGAATGCAGCTAGATTCAAAACAGTATACTCAGGGAATGCAGCTATATTCAACATCATACTCAGGGAATGCAGCTAGATTCAACATCATACTTGGGGAATGCAGCTAGATTCAACATCATACTTGGGGAATGCGGCTAGATTCAACATCATACTTGGGGAATGCGGCTAGATTCAACATCATACTTGGGGAATGCGGCTAGATTCAACATCATACTTAGAGAATCTGGCTAGATAAAACAGCATACTCAGGGAATGCAGCTAGACTCAATAGCAGACTCAGAATGCAGCTAGATTCAACAGCATACTCAGGGAATGCAGCTAGATACAACAGCATACTCAGGGAATGCAGCTAGATACAACAGCATACTCAGGGAATGCAGCTAGATACAACAGCATACTCAGGGAATGCAGCTAGATACAACAGCATACTCAGGGAATGCAGCTTGATACAACAGCATACTCAGGGATTATTTTATTTTATACTGAGCTAGCCTTTTTGTATTACCGGTAAATATTTATTGTAAATATAGGTATTATATCAATCAATGAACATTGTTAGATGAAGATTTCACATACTGAAATTTTAAGAAAAATAGTTTTGCTACATTTTTCTTTAAACAAGTAACATAATTAGATACCATTAAGAAAATATTTAAAAATTCGTAAAATAAAATTTTTTTTAAAAAAAATCACGGCAGACAGAATGATAATGACTAGATATTACATAACTATATTATATACATGACAAAAACATAGTACTGAAAATGAAATAGAATTCCAATTCTAATTAGAAATATCACGTATGCAATGCTTGGCAACATGGTTATTTTCTCTCTTTCTAGGATGAACCAAACTCAATATTATATAATCAATATGATTGAATAAAATAAAGTAAAGTAAATAATTTGTTACATCATAAAATATTGTTTTAATCTAACTTTGGCGTGTAAACTAATTTGTTACATCATAAAAAGTTTCAGAATTTTAAGTGGGAAAATCATTTTGGTCTAACGTTGGCCCTTAGGCCAAGGCAGGAAATCCCTTTTCAATATAGTATTTTGGTATGTGGTACGGCAATAAAGGATCACCAAGTATATATACATATAAGCATAATATATTGAAAAACAGTATTTAAATCCTGACATACTGCCTTCATGCATAACAAAATATTATACCAATTATACTTCCATATTAGGGCAAGGAATTTAAATATCTGTTCATCAAGAAAAAAAATATATATTTTCTACCCTTTATTATTGTCATTTTGCAACTCTTCATAAAATTCCAGAAAGGAATCATCCAAAAATTATGTTGTCAACTTTTGAACATAAAATTATTCAAATGAGGAGGACTAATTTGTAGTCAGTTAATTGGCTTCAGCCTGGGTGTATCTAACAGACTCACATAATTATACAAAATCTCACCATTTAGGATATTACAATAATTAGTGATGATACGACTTAAATGTCAGAATAGTTAAACTATTGTTTTAAGCGGAAGTACATGGATTATAATGAAGTCACAAAAAATTGTAGATAAGCAGGCACAGAGGGCAACTGGCCGGCACAGAAGGCAACCGACAGGTAGAGCCTAAGAGGGCAAATGGTAGGCACAGAGGGTAACCAGCAGGCACAGAGGGCAACTGGCAGGCACAGAGGACAACCGGCCAGCACAAAGGGCAACCAGCACAGAGGGCAACTGATAGGCACAGAGGGCAACTGGAATGCACAGAGGACAACTGGCAGGCACAGAGGGCAAACTTCACATACAATATATAATGGACTCAAGTTTTGTTATATATATAATTATATAAAAATTTACTATCAATCTTCCGAAAGGAAGAAAATATTATATCAATGTCTATATTAAACTCTTTTTTTTCACGACTTTTTCGGCTTTCGCCTTCTTCAGGAAAATCGCAGTCTTAAAAGCGATTTTCCTGAAGAAGGCGAAAGCTGAAAATCTGTGAAAAAAAGAGTTTAATATAGACATTGATATAATTATATAGTTTATTCATTTTTTACATTCATTCCCAAGTGACAGAAGCTTATTCAAGTAGCCCTAAATGGCACAGATGAGGGCTTTTTTTGTTATCTTGATATATGAAAACCAGGGAGCTTCAAAAAATGTAACAGGTTTCAGTTGGCAATCAACATCTTTCACAAGGCAGACCAGGATTCAAACCCAGGTTGAACTAATGAACCCATTTACTCCAAAATGTGCTAATTGTAGATTTTGTCGAGTTTATTTTTGACAGATAGTTGCTTAAATGTATGTATATCCACTAAAATATAATGAAACCTATAAAACTATTGACCATGGAGGTTTATTTCCCAGCATCCTTGACATCAATGACTGTCACACAACTTGGTGAAAATATCAGAGAAAGGGCAATTTTAAAGGGAATATATGACGAAAAAAAAAACGTCTTAAAAAATAAAATAATTATTAAAAGCATTATCATTAATAAATAGAATCCCAATGGTTTGGTATGTCAAATCCACCAAAATGTGACAAAATTGATATTTAGATTGAAGTAGTAAACTAGAAAAAAAATCCGCATTCCAAAAATAGACAGCTCTTAAAATTAAAGCTGTATAACAGAACAAATTGAAATCAAAATGAAATCACATGACTCATTAAATATGTCAAAAAATATGTTGTACTTTTAAGCCGGCAATCTATTTTAGTCTAACTTAGGTGCATAGCCCAAGTTAGGAAATCCCTTTTCAATAGATTATTTTGGCACATTTAACTTGATATCCTTTTGGCATTACGGGGTCAGTAAGTATATATAGGCATGATATATTGGAAAAAGTTTTTTTTTTACCCAATTTTAAAAGTTTGAAAAAATCCTGATAAATTCCCTTTAAACATTATGACACATTAGGCCATCGTTAAAAAAAAATTGAAATCAAAATGTAATCACATGACTCATTTAATACGTCACAAAAATATATTGTACTTTTAAGCAGGCAATCTATTTTAGTCAAACTTATGTGTAAAGCCCAAGTTAGGAAATCCCTTTTCAATAGACTATTTTGGCACATTTAACTAGATATCCTTTTGGCATTACGGGGTCAGTAAGTATATATAGGCATGATATATTGGAAAAAGATTTTTTTTACCCAATTTTAAAAGTTTGAAAAAATCCTGATAAATTCCCTTTAAACATAATGACACATTAGACCATCGTTAAAAAAATATTTGTTTACTGTGCTCTGAACCAGTAATTTTGATGTGGTAGGAAGTTAGCCATTTTATTTTTTTGGCAAATTTTGATTTTGCATAGTCATTTTAAAGGAAAATGGACAGAAATCATGAAGAATTGTTTTTTAAACACTTTAAAAGTAAAAAAAAAGTTGGGTAGCGGAAATTTTGAGTGAGTAGATAGGAGTATGACAAACAATTTACTTTTTTAAGGTTGGCCTTACACTATAATGGCTGTTTTTCTCAAATTAAGGACATGGGGTCTACAGATTGGTTCTGCATCTGGTTGGTTGGCTTCCCAGCAGAACCATGAATTCCTTATTGAGGTTTTATCTGTATATATTCATACTGAATCAATGGAAACATTTAAGATATCAAGCCGGGTTCAAATTTTGATGGGCAAGTTTTACTAACTACTTTTATAACCAATGATTTAAAATTGAATTCCTACTGGAATATTATGTAAAATTGATATATTATTACGAAATAAGAGTACAATAATATATCTTGGAACATTTGTAGATAGTGCATTTATAGACAGACAAATATACAGCAAGTAATCCTTACATATATATACATTTATGATTTCTTTTTTACATTCTAGAAATAATTCTAAGGTATGAATTTTAGCTATTTTGCTTGAAGTGACCAATAAGTCAAATCTAGCAGGGCTAGATATTGCTTATTTCTTCCACCTATGTGTTTTTTTGGCAGGACAGCGCGTTGTCCAGTGGTGGAACGTCAGACCCAGGATCAAGGGGTCATGAGTTCAATCCATCGCCACGGCTATGTGAAGTGTCCTTGAGCAAGACATTTTATCCACATGTGTTAAGTACTGGCTCAACCTGGGAGGACTCTGAGCTTGATCTGACAGAGTTGTAACAACTTGTTTCATAATCGTTCTAAATAATTCAGTTAAACCCTTTACTTCAGACGCCTTTGGTCACCTCTAATATAGATGCCTTTGGACACCTCTAAAATAGACGCCTTTGGACACCTCTGATATATAGACGCCTTTGGACACCTCTAATATAGACGCCTTTGGACACCTCTGATATAGAGGCCTTTTGACACCTCTAATATAGACGCCTTTGGGCACCTCGAATATAGACACCTTTGGGCACCTCTAATATAGACGCCTTTGGACACCTCTAATATAGATGCCTTTTGACACCTCTAATATATACGCCTTTGGACACCTCTAATATAGAAGCCTTTGGGCACCTCTAATATAGACGCCTTTGGACACCTCTGATATAGATGCCTTTTGACACCTCTAATATAGACGCCTTTTGACACCTCTAATATAGACGCCTTTGGGCACCTCTAATATAGAAGCCTTTTGATGCCTCTAATATAGACGCATTTGGGCACCTCTAATAAAGACGCTTTTGGACGCCTCTAATATAGACGCCTTTGGACGCCTCTAATATAGACGCCTTTGGATGCCTCTAATATAGATGCCTTTGGACGCCTCTAATATAGATGCCTTATGACGCCTCTAATATAGACGCCTTTGGACACCTCTAATATAGACGCCTTTGGAAACCTCTAATACAGACACCTTTGGACACCTCTAAAATAGAAGCCTTTGGACAACTCTAATATAGACGCCTTTTGACACCTCTAATACAAAAGCCTTTGGACACCTCTAATATAAGACCGCTTTGGACACCTCTAATATAAAAAGCTTTTGAATTATTGGGTGATTTATATTTATATTAACTAACAGAGTGGAAAACAGTGCAGGAAGTGTTCAGATTGCTCGTTACAGGCAATCTGAACTCTTCGTGTGCTATTTTCAAAGGCCTGTGATTGGTGCGGGAAAACGTGCATCTATGGGGTAAAGGGTTAAAACAAACAAAGGCTACTTTCAATCTCTGCAAAGCGTTAGAAATTGTTAAAATTTCTCCAAATAAATACTGTGTCCATAAGGTCATAATAAACTTATAGCTAGATTATCATCCCCGCCTGCCCTATTGTTTTTATATCACAGTATTTATATTGCACAATGTGCTGTGTAATGTTTTTATATTGTAGTATTTAAATTACACAATGTGTGGTTTATTGTTTTTATATTGCACAATGTGTAGTGTATTGTTTTTATATCGAAGTATTTACATTGCACAATATGTGGTTTATTGTTTTTACATCGCAAAATTTACATTACACAATGTAAGGTGAATTGTTTTTATATCACAGTATTAACATTACACAATGTGTGGTGTATTGTTTTTATATCACAGTATTAACATTACACAATGTGTGGTGTATTGTTTTTATATCACAGTATTTACATTACACAATGTGTGGTGAATTGTTTTTATATCACAGTATTAACATTATACAATGTGTGGTGTATTGTTTTTATATCACAGTATTTACATTATACAATGTGTGAATTATTGTTTTTATATCACAGTATTAACATTACACAATGTGTGGTCCATTGTTTTTATATCACAATATTTACATTACACAATGTGTGGTGTATTGTTTTTATATCACAATATTTACATTACACAATGTGTGGTGTATTGTTTTTATATCACAGTATTTAAATTGAACAATGTGTTGTGTATTGTTTTTATATCACAGTATTTACATTACACAATGTGTGGTGTATTGTTTTTATATCACAGTATTTACATTACACAATGTGTGGTCTATTGTTTTTATATCACAATATTAACATTACACAATGTGTGGTGAATTGTTTTTATATCACAGTATTAACATTATACAATGTGTGGTGTATTGTTTTTATATCACAGTATTTACATTACGCAATGTGTGGTGTATTGTTTTTATATCACAATATTAACATTACACAATGTGTGGTGTATTGTTTTTATATCACAGTATTTACATTACACAATGTGTGGTCTATTGTTTTTATATCACAATATTTACATTACACAATGTGTGGTGTAATGTTTTTATATCACAGTATTTAAATTGAACAATGTGTTGTGTATTGTTTTTATATCACAGTATTTACATTACACAATGTGTGGTGTATTGTTTTTATAGCACAGTATTTATATTGCACAATGTGTGGTGTATTGTTTTTATATCACAGTATTTACATTACACAATGTGTGGTGTATTGTTTTTATATCAAAGTATTTATATTGCACAATGTGTGGTGTATTGTTTTTATATCACAGTATTTATATTGCACAATGTGTGGTGTATTGTTTTTATATCACAGTATTTACATTACACAATGTGTGGTGTATTGTTTTTAAATCACAGTATTTACATTGCACAATGTGTAGTGTATTGTTTTTATATCGAAGTAATTACATTGCATAATGTATGGTGTAATATTTCTATATCACAGTATTTATATTGCACAATGTGTGGTGTACTGTTTTTATATCACAGTATTTATATTGCACAATGTGTGGTGTATTGTTTTTATATCACAGTATTTATATTGCACAATGTGTGGTGTATTGTTTTTATATCACAGTATTTACATTACACAATGTGTGGTGTATTGTTTTTATATCAAAGTATTTACATTACACAATGTGTGGTGAATTGTTTTTATATATCGCAGTATTGATATTTGTATCAGTACATTGTTCAAACTTTTAACAGAACTGAACATTAATTAAATCATTGTATTACTAATCAATACAAATTTAACTGCAATTGTCAAATGTCATTTATAAAGTTATTTTGTGTGTGAAAAAAATATTAATGTCCATATAGGCAGTATTTAGTTTATATTAAACAATGATGAATAATCAAAATCAAACATAAAAATAAATTTAAAAAAAAAAGACATATAATGTAAATACCAATGGTAAAAATAGAATAACAAAATAAAAATATTTGTTATATTTTAATGAAAATAGTCACACTGCCAAATTAGAATTTTTTATTACAACAATGCCTCCTTTATTTATTTTTTTCATTTTCAATAAGGTAAAATTAACATATTTTAATGGTATGTATGTTCCTGTAACAACCCTTTGTTATAGATTAGTCCCTTCTTTAACTTGCCCTTTGCTGAGGTTGTGGGTTTAAGCCCAGCTTGGTGGGTTTAAGCCCAGCTTGGTAGGTTTGAGCCAGGGTTGGTCCAAAACTTTATCATAAAATATAGAAGGACAGTGAGACTATTGAAATTCATTCCATGGTCTTCCTCCAGTAATTGAACTTGATGTAGTATAATTACGGTATTAAAACCTGCAATATGCTGAAAATGGCATTAAACCCCACTTAAAAAGAACACTGAAAAATTGCCTTTCTAACAATAATGAGAATCTATAACTTTGATATTTAAGTGATAAACAACACTTTAAACGAATGACGCACAGTAATCAATTCAAAACTGAAAAATAATTATACCAGATAATATATTAAATCATATCTGAAGAGTAAAAAAAAAACTTTGTAGTTAAAAAAAAATCTATCCCATCCAAAATGTACAGCAACACTAAGCTTCAGGGAATTAATTGAAGAAAACTTTTGCATACCTTTACTACACTCAGATGAGATCACTATCATCAAAAAAAAATCCTTTTGTTTGTCGATAAACCACCTTTACAATGTCTGTCACTCACGATGTTGTAGATCATCAGATTTCGTGTTATCCCATTGTGGTTTAAGAATAGTGTTTTATTGAACGTCAAACCGCGGTAAATAGTCTGTATTACAGATTTACAAACGATGTCAATGAGAAGCGATCATGTACGCGATAAGTTTATTGAACAGCTATTGGTTTACCAATAACAGCAGACGACAATGGCTCATACTTGCAACAGTTGCAGTAAAAAGGGTTACAGGTTGTATAGAATAAAAAGTAAAAGTTTACCGATAAAGACCGCAATGGAGAATGTTTGTGGCCATAACCCGCTGATTGACAGTGTGTGTGACACAGGTAAACCTCTGACACGAGAAACTCATATCTCTAAATATCTCATTAAACAATCATTTACAGCCACTCCATTAGGTAAGTGTGGAGGGAGGGGGACTGAGCAAGAGAAAGAGAAAATGATGGTGAAAATATTAAAATACAGTAAACATTGTCTTGAGTATTTGGTTAAAGGAAATAGAAAAGGGGACCTTTTTAAACAGTTTGGTTTCTCCATGATCTATGCTACTGGTTTTCTGTAATCACTGCCAAACAGTTTGGTTTGATCCTGGTTTTCTGCAATGTGTAAATCAGTTTGGTTTCTTGGTGATGTATAATACAGTTTGGTTTCTCTGTGATGTATAATACTGTTTGATTTCTCTGTGTTATATCGTACAGTTTGGTTTCTCAGTGATGTATAATACAGTTTTGTTTCTCTGTAATGTATAATACATTTTTGTTTCTCTTTCTCTGTGATGTATAATACAGTTTTGTTTCTCATTGATGTATAATACAGTTTGGTTTCTTAGTGATGTATAATACAGTTTTGTTTCTCAGTGATGTATAATACAGTTTGGTTTCTCACTGTTGTATAATACAGTTTGGTTTCTTGGCGTTGTATAATACAGTTTGGTTTCTCAGTGATGTATAATACAGTGGCATTGTATAATACAGTTTAGTTTCTCAGTGATGTATAATACAGTTTGGTTTCTCAGTAATGTATAATACAGTTTTGGTTTCTCAGTGATGAATAATACAGTTTGGTTTTTCTGTGATGTATAATACAGTTTGGTTTCTTGGTGATGTATAATACAGTTTTGTTTCTTGGCGTTGTATAATACAGTTTTGTTTCTCTGTGATGTATAATACAGTTTTGTTTCTCAGTGATGTATAATACAGTTTGGTTTCTCTGTGTGTAATATAATACAGTTTGGTTTCTCTGTGTTGTATAATACAGTTTGGTTTCTCTGTGTGTAATATAATATAGTTTGGTTTCTCTGTGTTATGTAATACAATTTGGTTTCTCTGTGTTGTATAATACAGTTTTGTTTCTCAGTGATGTATAATACAGTTTTGTTTCTCAGTGATGTATAATACAGTTTGGTTTCTCAGCGTTGTATAATACAGTTTGGTTTCTCAGTGTTGTATAATACAGTTTGGTTTCTTTGTGTGTAATATAATACAGTTTGGTTTCTCTGTGTTGTATAATACAGTTTGGTTTCTCTGTGTGTAATATAATACAGTTTGGTTTCTCTGTGTTGTATAATACAGTTTTGTTTCTCAGTGATGTATAATACAGTTTGGTTTCTCAGTGTTGTATAATACAGTTTGGTTTCTTGGCGTTGTATAATACAGTTTGGTTTCTCTGTGATGTATAATACAGTTTTGTTTCTTGGCATTGTATAATACAGTTTAGTTTCTCAGTGATGTATAATACAGTTTGGTTTCTCAGTAATGTATAATACAGTTTGGTTTCTCAGTGATGAATAATACAGTTTGGTTTTTCTGTGATGTATAATACAGTTTGGTTTCTTGGTGATGTATAATACAGTTTTGTTTCTTGGCGTTGTATAATACAGTTTTGTTTCTCTGTGATGTATAATACAGTTTTGTTTCTCAGTGATGTATAATACAGTTTGGTTTCTCTGTGTGTAATATAATACAGTTTGGTTTCTCTGTGTTGTATAATACAGTTTGGTTTCTCTGTGTGTAATATAATACAGTTTGGTTTCTCTGTGTTATGTAATACAATTTGGTTTCTCAGTGTTGTATAATACAGTTTTGTTTCTCTGTGATGTATAATACAGTTTGGTTTCTCAGTGTTGTATAATACAGTTTGGTTTCTTTGTGTGTAATATAATACAGTTTGGTTTCTCTGTGTTGTATAATACAGTTTGGTTTCTCTGTGTGTAATATAATACAGTTTGGTTTCTCAGTGATGTATAATACAGTTTTGTTTCTCAGTGATGTATAATACAGTTTGGTTTCTCAGTGTTGTATAATACAGTTTGGTTTCTTGGCATTGTATAATACAGTTTGGTTTCTCAGTGATGTATAATACAGTTTTGTTTCTCAGTGATGTATAATACAGTTCGGTTTCTCTGTGTGTAATATAATACAGTTTGGTTTTTCTGTGTTGTATAATACAGTTTGGTTTCTCTGTGTGTAATATAATACAGTTTGGTTTCTCTGTGTTATGTAATACAGTTTGGTTTCTCTGTGTTTTATAACACAGTTTGGTTTCTCAGTGATGTATAATACAGTTTGGTTTCACTGTGCTGTATAATATAGTTTGGTTTCACTGTTTTGTACAATACAGATTGGTTTCCCTGTTTTGTATAATACAATTTAGTTTCTCTGTGTTGTATAATACAGTTTGGTTTTTCAGTGATGTATAATACAGTTTTGTTTCTGTGATGTATACTACAGTTTTGTTTCTCTGTGATGTATAATACAGTTTTGTTTCTCAATGATGTATAATACAGTTTGGTTTCTCTGTGTTGTATAATACAGTTTTGTTTCTCTGTGATGTATACTACAGTTTGGTTTCTCTGTGATGTATAATACAATTTTGTTTCTCTGTGATGTATAATACAGTTGTGTTTCTCTGTGATGTATAATACAGATTGGTTTCTCTGTGATGTATAATACAGTTTTGTTTCTCTGTGATGTATAATACAGTTTGGTTTCTCTGTGATGTATAATACAGTTTTGTTTCTAAGTGATATATAATACAGTTTGGTTTCTCTGTGATGTATAATACAGTTTTGTTTCTCAGTGAAGTATACTAGAATTGGTTTCTCTGTGTTGTATAATACAGTTTTGTTTCTCAGTGATATATAATACAGTTTGGTTTCTCTTTGTGTAATATAATACAGTTTGGTTCCTCCATGTTGTATAATATAGTTTGTTTTTTCTCCATGTTGTAAAATACAGTTTGGTTTCTTCATGTTGTATAATACATTTGGTTTCTCTGTAATATATACTACAGTTTGGTTTCTCGGTGATGTGTAATACAGTTTGGTTTCTCTGTGTGTAATATGAAACAGTTTGGTTTCTCAGTGTTGTATAATACAATTTGGTTTCTCCATGTTGTATAATACAGTTTGGTTTCTCAGTGATTTATAATAGAGTTTGGTTTCTCAGTGATGTATAATACAGTTTGGTTTCTCTGTAATGTATACTACTGTTTGGTTTCTCTGTGTTATATAATACAGTTTGGTTTCTCAGTGATGTATAATACAGTTTGGTTTCTCAGTGATGTATAATACAGTTTGGTTTCTCTGTAATGTATACTACTGTTTGGTTTCTCTGTGTTATATAATACAGTTTGGTTTCTCAGTGATGTATAATACAGTTTGGTTTCTCAGTGATGTATAATACAGTTTGGTTTCTCTGTGTTGTATAATACAGTTTGGTTTCTCAGTGATGTATAATACAGTTTGGTTTCTCTGTGATGTATAATACAGTTTGGTTTCTCAGTGATGAATAATACAGTTTGATTTCTTTGTGTTGTATAATACAGTTTGGTTTCACTGTGTTGTATAATATAGTTTGGTTTCACCATACTGTATAATACAGTTTGATTTCTTAGTGTTGTATAATACAATTTGTTTTTTGGTGTTGTAATATACAGTTTGGTTTCACTGTGTTGTATAATACAGTTTGGTTTCACTGTATTGTATAATACAGTTTCACTGTATTGTATGATACAGTTTGATTTCTCTGTGTTGTATAATACAATTTGTTTTTTTGTGGTGTAAAAAAACAGTTTGGTTTCACTGTGTTGTATAATACAGTTTGGTTTCACTGTATTGTATAATACAGTTTGATTTCTCTGTACAATAAAATACAATTTTTTTTTTTGTGTTGCATAATACAGTTTGGTTTCACTGAATTGTATAATACAGTTTGATTTCTCTGTATTATATAATACAATTTGTTTTTTTGTTTTGTATAATACAGTTTGGTTTCACTGTGTTGTATAATACAGTTTGGTTTCACTGTATTGTATAATACAGTTTGGTTTCACTGTGTTGTATTATACAGTTTGACTTCTCTGTGTTATATAATACAATTTATGTTTTTGTGTTGTATAATACAGACTGGTTTCACTGTGTTGTATAATACAGTTTGGTTTCACTGTGTTGTAAAATACAGTTTGGTTTCACTGTGTTGTACAAAACAGTTTGGTTTCTTGCTGATATATAATATAGTTTGGTTTCACTGTGTTGTATAATACGGTTGGTTTCTTGGTGTTGTATAATACAGTTTGGTTTCTCTGTATTATAGAATACAGTTTGGTTTCTCTGTGTTGTATAATACAGTTTGGTTTCTCTGTGTTGTATAATACAGTTTGGATTCACTGTGTTATAGAATACAGTTTGGTTTCTCTGTGTTGTATAATACAGTTTGGTTTCTCTGTGTTGTATAATACAGTTTGGTTTCTCTGTGTTGTATAATACAGTTTGGATTCACTGTGTAATAGAATACAGTTTGGTTTCACAGTAATGTATAATACAGTTTGGTTTCTTGGTAATGTATAATACAGTTTGGTTTCTCTGTGTGTATTATAATACAGTTTGGTTTCTCTGTGTTGTATAATACAGTTTGGTTTCTTGGTGATGTATAATACAGTTTGGTTTCTCATTAATGTATAATACAGTTTGATTTCTCTGTGTTATATAATACAATTTGGTTTCTCTGTGTTGTATAATACAGTTTGGTTTCACTGTGTGTAATATAATACAGTTTGGTTTCTCTGTGTTGTATAATACGGTTTGGTTTCACTGTGTGTAATATAAAAGTCTGGTTTCTATGTTATTTAAAAGCTGTTTGGTTTCTCTGAGGGTTCTTTGTGATTCATTGAGGTTTGGTATTCCTATGATGTATAAAAATCTCTGGAGGTTTTGTTTCTCTGTAATCTATAATAACAGGTATGGGGCATGACTATCTCACTTCTTGTTCTCATATCTGGTTTTACTATGAACGGTTTCAAGACAATTCCTTGAAAGCTTTTGTAAATTGAATAATAAATCAATACTGATTAAGTTCTTTGTTTTAAATTTTGAAGTTTAACGATGTCACACATCTTTGTGCACACATGTTTCAATTTTTTACGTTGGCAACAAACTTGAATGATAGTAATTGCACTTGTAACCTAAAGTCGCAATCGTTTGAGTACCAAACAGACGTCATTTAGCATTGATAATTTGCTTGCAAAACAACGCAATGTGATAGATAATTCCTCTTTTATCAATTTAAGTCTTGCAAAATTCGTAAAAGTGTGTAAATTAAACTCCTTAATACAAAGTGATTATTGGCGAAGTAGACAAACAGTTTGAAATTAAAAACATCCATCACTAAATGTTTACATGATTCGTCCATTATAAGTTTATCACTTAAAATTTATCTTTATTTTAAACTTATCTGGTTAAAATTAAACAATTTAGATCTTTTGAGGTCGAGTTTTGGCTGATTTAACAATTTATCAACAATTATCAGCCAGTCTTAATACCCCGGCAGACCCTTCTAAGTATCGATAAGCAGGTTGTGTTAATAAATACAAACTAAACCCATAGAGTTATCCCCCATTGTTAAGTTTCTATATTTTCCCTTGAAGCACTCATCTGTTAATCCTCCATTATAAGATAAGAGCTTCGAAAATTGTGTAGCTTCGTCAATTGCATGTTATCTCAGCCTGAATTTAGGTCGAATCAAATTTTAAATTTCAATATTATTAGCAATTTGCAGGCATGTACACCATTTTTAATACCCGAAGATTAGACTGTCGGGCACTCACACAATTTATGGCAGTGTTAAAACAAGAGCTCTACATTTTATCTTACAATAATATAATTGTACTACTATTAATCGTCCCCGGCTGTGGATTGCTCATGTGACAGGTTGGAGGAGTTTTATATAAAGATATATGACACCATAAGCGCCTATGTTTTCTTTTTCAACTCAACTTTTCAAAAGAATTTCTGAAAAACAAGTTCCATACTGCAGCTGTGTAATAAAGACAAGGCAATAATGGGAAGATAATCTACTTTCTTAAAACAGTTAACAAATATGTTTTTTCTCTAGTAAATATTTATGCTAAGTCATTTTCAACACATCACAGGTTATGATATGGCATCCAGTTTTATTGGTGGAGGCAGACCTCATCCTAGCAGAACCACTGTCCTCCAATAAGTAACTGGTAAAACTTCTCACAAGTTCTTGGATCAGGCATGACTTGAATCCAAGACCTCAGCAAAGGGATATTTTAGTAAGAATATATTATTCAATACATAATTCTTAAAACTTTTGTTAAATGAGTTGCAATTTTCAACATTTATATGTAATATTCAGTTTTATTGGTGGGAGATGACTTCAGAATGTGTACAAGAAGAACCATTGCCCTTCCACAAGTAATTTGCAAACTTTCTCACAGAGTTTTTGGATCGAGTTAGGCTCAAACTCAAGACCTAAGCTGTGAGAGGTAAGTGGCTGTCAGATGACAGTGCCTTAAACTTCTCGGCCACAAAGGACCTCATAAGACAATCTCTTTATAATCACAATTATTAAAACTACTGAATATTATGCAATACGCGGCACAACAAACACTACAAACTTTATCAAATATATGTCACTTCATTTCCAAGAAGTTCTCATTATTTTTTTGTTAATTTGCTATGCATTTTATATAGATTTCACGAAGCTGAACATATGTTGTAAATTTATTGACTCGTTTAATGTACCAACCATGAGGTCACATTTTCACATCTACAACACCATGTGCTGGTGTCATCCTTTTTAAAGTGTTGTTCATTAAGATACTATATTGTATTGAATGGTGTTGAGAATGACAGTCTGTCAGTCATTTCACAATGGTGTGTGTACACACAGACAGTATTATAAGCCCTGCCACAAACACATGTTATATTGTGCACACATGGTATGAAACCTGCTTCACACTGGCTGACCTTGACTGAAAATCTTCATTTTGATAATGTTAGTAAGATTATACTGAATCGTTGATTCTAGATATTGATATTGTGATCTTACTGAATACATAAATATATGAAACAGAGGAAATGGCACAATATACAGGTGACAGGTACAGGTAACAAGAGCTGTTGGAGGGACAGCGTGCTCAACTATTCAAATATTTGTCACAAAAGTACAAATTATATCTTGACTGATGACAAATCCAAGCGAAGAAGAGATATCTAACTTACTAAATTATAACTGCAATATCATGTATAAAGTTTCAATCCATACAAGTTATGGCTGTTAAGTTTCAATCACATACATTGAGTGTTTGTTGTGATAAGGACTTGATGGTACTTGCACATAAAACTTTAACCAAGTTTCTAACTCAAAGAAGGACAATAATTTGCATTATATTCATGCAAGAGTTATCTAACTTAGTTATTGTAGTATATTTGATGACTGGGAAGTCTTGTCTCAAGTTTCAATCAAATACATTGAGGGGTTGGTGAGATATGGAATTGATGGTACCTGCATGCAAAATTTTAACCATCATTTCTTAGTCAAACAAGGGCAATAATTTGCATTCTATTCATGCAAGAGTTATCTAACTTAGTTATTGTGGTATTTGATGACTGGGAGGTATTGTGTGAAGTTTCAAGTCAATACATGCAACGGTTACTGAAATTGGAACTTGCATGCAAAACTTTAACCAAGGTGTGGTGCCGATTCCCTGGTGAGTAGAATAGCTCTTTTTTTCTCCGAATAGTCGAGCTAAAAATGACTCCCCAACGTACCCAGATCATAAGTTAAACCTTGATTTTATCTCTTTTTAGATGACATTACAATCAAATTTTAATTTGAAGCAGTAAGTCATTTTGAACAGGTCAAAATTTGAATCAATCTTGTGCAAAATTTGAATTAATTTTTCTTTGATCTATTCTTTAAACACTATGTCACCTGTGTATACCCTGCTTTTATCTTTATCTTTCTATCTAGATTTTTAATGATTGCAAAACACTGCATATGGTAAGAGTTACCTTACAAGATAAAAGTGGTATGGAAGAGATTCACTACCAGATAAAAGTGGTATGGAAGAGCTTCACTACCAGATAAAAGTGGTATCGAAGAGCTTCACTACCAGACAAAGGTGGTATGGAAGAGCTTCACTACTGGATAAAGGTGGTATGGAAGAGCTTAACTACCGGATAAAGGTGGTATGGAAGAGCTTCACTACCAGATAAAGGTGGTATGGAAGAGATTCACTACCAGACAAAGGTGGTATGGAAGAGCTTCACTACCAGATAAAGGTGGTATGGAAGAGCTTTACTACCAGATAAAGGTGGTATGGAAGAAATTTACTACCAGATAAAGGTGGTATGGAAGAGCTTCACTACCAGATAAAGGTGGTATGGAAGAGCTTCACTACCAGATAAAGTTAACAAAAAGCTTCACTTTTAGATAAAGGTACAGAACATAGCTTCATTGCCAGCAGCAGCAACACTGCCAGATAATTGTTGAATACAGAATGCCACTGCCAGATAAATGTACAGTACAGGTGTCACTGCCAGATAAATGTACAAAACAGACATCACTGACAGATAAATGTACAATACAGACATCATTGACAGATAAATGTACAATACAGACACAATGTCACTGCCAGATTAATGTGTAATACAGAAAATCACTGCCAGATAAATATGTAATACAGACATCACTGCCAGATAATTGAGCAAAACTGCCATGAATATAAGAGCATCATTGTTTGATAAAACTGCAGTATAGAACATCATTGCCTGATAAAGCTGCAGTACAGAACATCATTGCCTGATAAAGCTGCAGTACAAAACATCATTGCCTGATAAAGCTGAAATACAGAACATCATTGCCAGATAAAGCTGAAATACAGAACATCGTTGCCAGATAAAGTTGCAGTACAGAACATCATTGCCTGATAAATCTGCAGTACAAAACATCATTGCCTGATAAAGCTGAAATACAGAACATCATTGCCAGATAAAGCTGCAGTACAGAGCATCATTGTCAAATAACAGAGCATTGTATCCTGTTGAAGTACAGCTTCCTTTTAAATGTGTTTCACTTTATAACACCACCATTTCAATCACACCACTTTGTGAGACACATGAAAGAGTAGGAATATAAGAAAGAGTGTTGCATTTAATTTTAAGTGATTATCAAAGTTCTTACCAGATCTGAAGTGAACCTGAAACCTGAAATATTGCAGTTCAATTTACTTCCTTGTTTTATTTCTCCCGTGCAGCTACCTGGAGTCCCTTACAGCTACCTGGAGTCCCTTACAGCTACCTGGAGGAACCAAGAAGATTGTACTATAACAGAACAAAACAATATTGTATTTTACCTTAAATATATATGAATAATGACTTCAAATCAATTGTTCTAACTCAAGGTCATGAAAAATCTTCGTCTTCACTAGTTTATCTAAAGGTCATCAATTTTTTAACTCAAAATCAACATTCTGTCCTTTCCACCTCTGTCTCTACCCCTGATTACTCCACCGCACCCCCGCCCCCCCCCACCCACCCCTCCCCTACCCCACCTCCTTCTCCCACCATGTATATCCTGTAATATGCTGTCTTAAAATCATTCCCTCTACTTGGCCTATGAAATTCTGAGTAAAAATGACCTTGAAGTCTTAAAGGTGAAAGTGAAAAATTCAAGTTTCTAATGCTATTATGAAACATTATTACTTACCTTTCAAATTTTACAAAATGCTTCCGATATTGATATCATAAAACTCAATATTATAAACTGATATCAAAATCAACTTGTCTGACAGACAGATCTTCGCACAGAGAGACTATGCACAATAATGTGGAGAAAAAAAAGTCAGTTCCAATCAGCACCTGTGACTATACAGCACCTCACAGTACAGAATAACTCATTAATATTATGAAACAATTTAATGAAACAGTTCTAATGAGCCTTTTATATTAATATCCTTGTTTCAGGTCTGACTTTGCTTAGCAACTTGCATACAATTATCTCCCTGTATAAACACGATGTGTAATTATGTTTTATAGGTAACGTATATTGATGGCTTAATCAGCCCTTAGCTATAGATTTTCATTTGAAAGCCCAGTTGTTACTGATAAGGTATAAAACAATGTAAATATGTAAGGAAACTACAAGAATAAATTGCTCACTTATACATTCATGGAAATTGTCCAAATTCATCGGGATGATTAAGACGACTAATAAATCATTTAGGTTTTGGGATTACATGATAACCATTTAGGCAAACAGTGATCTGATTTGGGTTTTACGCCCATTTATATTACAGCGTATTACAGGTCATAATTTTATATGACAGGCAGTTTTACTTTTGGTGAAAAATGTCAGTTATATCTAAATGATATCTTCCCATATTCTCCTTTATAATTTATGGAGTCAAACAATTCTATTTGCATGGGGTTCTGCACCTTTTTTTTCAAGAATATTTGAGTTAATAGATCACAATCAGTGCATCTTATCATTGTTTCTGGGTTCTAATACGGTTAACCAGTACTAGACACACAACTACTTTTCCACATATTCAGAGGTAGGAGACTCATGGTCATTGAGCAAAGTTCATACATGGTCATCACAGACACTGTGACTTGGCTCGGATTCAAACTCACAACCTCTGTAATGAAGGCCATACATATAAGAAACAGAGCTAACCAGGCATGTCAAACAAAGAGCTAGCCAGGTCAAACAAAGAGCTATCCAGGCATGTAAAACAAAGTGCTAGCTAGGCAGGTCAAACACAGAGCCAGGCATGTCAAACACAGAGCCAGGCATGTCAAACAAAGAGCCAGGAATGTCAAACAAAGAACTAGCCAGGTAGTCGAACAAAGAGCAGGGAATGTCAAACACAGAGCCAGGCATGTCAAACAAAAGCCAGGCATGTCATACAAAGAACTATCCAGGCATGTCAAACAAAGAGCCAGAAATGACAAACAAAGAACAAGCCAGGCATGTCAAACAAAGAGCCAGGCATGTCAAACAAAGAGCGAGCCAGGCATGTCAAACAAAGAGCCAGGCATGTCAAACAAAGAGCCAGGAATGTCAAACAAAGAACTAGCCAGGTAGTCAAACAAAGAGCAGGGAATGTCAAACACAGAGCCAGGCATGTCAAACAAAAGCCAGGCATGTAATACAAAGAACAATCCAGGCATGTCAAACAAAGAGCCAGAAATGACAAACAAAGAGCCAGGCATGTCAAACAAAGAGCTAGCCAGACATGACAAACAAAGAACTAGCCAGGTATGTCAAACACAGAACTAGGCATGTCAAACAAAGAGCTAGCCAGGGGTATCAAACAAAATGTTAGCTAGGCATGTCAAACAAAGAGCCAGGCATGTCAAACAAAGAGCTAGCCAGGCCTGTCAAACAAAGTGCTAGCTTGGCATGTCAAACAAAGAGCCAGGCATGTCAAACAAAGAGCTAGCCAGGCATGTCAAACATAGAGCCAGGCATGTCAAACAAAGAGCCAAGCATGTCAAAAAAAGAGCTAGCCAGGTTCGTCAAACAAAGTGCTAGCTACGCATGTCAAACAAAGAGCTAGGCATGTCAAACAAAGGGCTAGCCAGGCGTGTCAAACAAAGAGCTTTAATCTTCAACTTAAACAGTGATAGTTACATCCTTTTCTTGGGGGTGGGGGGGGGGGGGGGGGGGGGTGATACTCTGTGGATGAGTGTTCAGTAAGACTGACTGCTGATGTCATGGGTTTGAGTTAGTTTAAACTTATCTATTTTTCTTCAATTGTGAAACAAGTTCTTACAACTTAGACGAATTATGCTTGAAGTTTTCCTGATACCAGTGCTATGTATATGCAGAATAAGTGTCTTTCTCAAGACACCACATATAGCCGTGGCGGAGGATCGAACCAATAACACTCTGATCATGGGTACAGTGCTCAATCACTAAAATACATACTCTGGCTCAGATAAAATCACTGTAACACGTGCTCTGGCTCAGTTAACAGTTATTAACTGAGCCAGAGCATGTGTTTCAGTGACTGAGCACTGTACCGATGATCAGAGGGTTGTTGGTTTGATCCTCCGCCACGGCTATATGTAGAGAAGGAGAGGGCAGAAAGGTAGGTGGAGAAGGAAGGGGTAAACATGTAGCTGGAGAAGGAGGGGGCAGAAATGTAGGTGGAGAAGGAGGGGGTAGACATGTAGGTGGAGAAGGAGGGAGCAGAAAAGTAGGTGGAGAAGGAGAGGGCAGAAATGTAGGTGGAGAAGGAGGGGGTAGACATGTAGGTGGAGAAGGAGGGAGCAGAAACGTAGGTGGAGAAGGAGAGGGCAGAAACGTAGGTGGAGAAGTAGGGGGTAGACATGTAGGTGGAGAAGGAGGGAGCAGAGACGTAGGTGGAGGAGAGGGCAGAAACGTAGGTGGAGAAGGAAAGGGTAGACATGTGGGTGGAAACAGAGGGAGCAGAAACGTAGGTGGAGAAGGAGAGGGCAGAAACGTAGGTGGAGAAGGAAAGGGTAGACATGTGGGTGGAAAAGGAGAGGGTAGAAATATAGGTGGAAAAGGAGAGGGGTAGGTCGAGAAGGAGGGGGCAGAGACTGATCAACATAGAAGTTCATTATGATATTTTACTTGTACTGGGTATGGCTCCCTGTGCATGAGCCAACCACTTCAAATCCCTTCCAAAGGATTGTACACTTTCACAGCACCTTGCCTGAATAAGGCACCACGGGGGTGGGTTTGAAAATAAAAAGATTGAGGCAGAGAAAGATGGGGCAGAGGCAGAGAAGGTGGTGGATATGGAAAAAGTTGGGACAAGAAGAAGTGGAGGCAGAGGAGTGAGATGAGGTGGAGAAGGAGGGATAAGAGACTGAAGTGGAGAAAGAGGGAGCAATGCTGGAGGGGCAGAGGTGAAGAAGGTGGGGACAGAGGGGGAATGATGGATGGGGCAGTGGTGAAGAAGGTGGGGACAGAGGTGGAGGCAGATAAGGAGGGGACAGAGGTGGAGAAAGAGGGGGCAAAGACAGAGATCAAGAATGAGGAAATTTAGAACAAGAAAAACAGGATAATAAGACAGAGGCAGAGAAAGATAGGGCAGAGATGGAGACACAGAAGACAGGGGCAGAGTAGGAGGCAGAAAAGGCTGGGCCAGATAAGGAGACAGAGGTTGGGGCAGATATGGAGAAATAGTGTGCAGAGACAGGGTAGAGAAGGAGGGAGCAGAGACAGAGATGGAGAAAGGGGCAGAGATGAGGTGGGGAAGGCAGGGGCAGAATATTATGCAGGAGAGGGGGCCAAGGTGAGGAATGAGGGAGCAGAGATGGAGGTGGAGAAGGCGGGGGCAGAGGTGGAGAATGAGGGGGCAGAGATTGAGGGGCAGAGGTGGAAAAGGAGGGGGCAGAGATTGAGGTGCAGAGGTTGAGAAGGGGGAAAAGGTGGAAAAGGAAGGGGCAAAGATTGAGGAGGAGGAGGAGGCAGAGACAGAGTAAGAGAACACAGAGGCAGAGAAGATGGGGCAAAGGTTGGGAAAGAGGGGACAGAGATTGAGGATGCAAAGGGGAAGAAATAGAGGGCAGAGATTGAGGTGGAGGAGGAGTAAGAGACAGTGTAGGAGAAGGCTGGGACAGAGAAGGTGGGGCAGAGGTGGAGAAAGAAGGGGCAGAGAATGAGAGAGCAGAGGTGGAGAAGAAGGGGACAGAGATTGAGGTAGAGGAGGCAGAGACAGAAGTGGAGAAGGCAGGGGCAGAGATGGAGAAGGCAGGGGCAGAGATCGAGAAAGCAGGGGCAGAGATTGAGGTAGAGGAGACAGAAACAGAGGTGAAGAAGGCAGGGGCAAAGATGGAAAAGGCAGGGGCAGAGATTGAGAAGGCAGGGGCAGAGATTGTGAAGGCAGGGGCAGATGTTAAGATGGAGGAGGCAGAAACAGAGGTGGACAATGGCAGGGGCAGAGATGGAGAAGACAGGGAAAGAAATTGAGGTGGATAAAGGCAGGGGCAGAGACAGAGAAGGCAGGGGCAGAGATGGAGAAGGCAGGGGCAGAGATTGAGAAAGCAGGGACAGAGATTGAGGTGGAGAAAGCAGGGGCAGAGATTGAGGTGGAGGAGGTAGATACAGTGGTGGAGAAGGCAGGGTCAAAGATGGGGAAGGCAGAGCCAGAGATAGAGAAAACAGGGACAGAGATTGAGAAGGCAGGAGCAGAGATTGAGGTGGAGAAGGCAGAGACAGAGGCGGAGAAGGCAGGGGTAGAGATGGTAGGGGCAGCGGTCGACAAGACAGGAGCAGAGATGAAGGGGGCATAGATGGAGGGGGTAGAGGTGGAAAAGGAAGAGGGAATACAGAGATGGAGAAAGGGGAAAATCAGGATGAGAAGAAGCAGCAGAAGGATGAGGAAAAAAAAACAATTATAAAGAGAAAAAAAAGAAAGCCTAAAAAAAATCTATTTCAGTACGATAAAATAAGGATAAAACCTCCCATAAATAGAACACAAATCTTCCACTTACCTTGTGCACAAATAAATCAGATATCCTTCGACTGGTTTTTACTGACTGATTAAAACACTTAAGTGGTTTGAACACTGATAATTTATTTCATTTTCAAATTCTTAATTACTTTAAGCCAGCTCTGTTTGCCTAGGGGTTAGATCAATAAACTTGTAAAGTTATTTACAATTTCTCCAGTCCGCTAATTATGACCATGTATGCAAAATCTCAGAAAAGACATTTTTTAAGATCTGATTGATCGGGAAATTAATACTGTACAAAACATCCGAAAGGCTAATGGAGATTTATCTAAATATTTTGCAACTCGTATTATTTACGAAGTGGGGGGGGGGGGGATGGAATGGAGGAACAATGTATTCACACTTCACACCGATACCATTAAACATATCCTGGTCAATGGTGATTTGAAGATAGAAAAACTTACATGCTTTATTATGTTCTATTGTATTTTATGGTGTTTAGTATTGCTTTCAACAATTTTTCAGTCAAGTTAAAATAGTATTGTGAGCATATATTGCTGCAGACACATAGTACATACACCACCAAGTCACATAATACTGCAATACTGAAGTATCATGCCACAGACACATGGTATGATACACCACCCAGTCACATAATACTACCACACTGGAGTATCATGCCACAGACACATGGAATGATACCCCACCCAGTAACATTATACTGCCACATTAAAGTATCATATCACAGAAACATGGTATGATACACCTCCCAGTCACATAATACTACCACCCTGGAGTATCATGCCACAGACACATGGAATGATACCCCACCCAGTAACATTATACTGCCGTATTGGAGTATCATGTCACAGACACATGGTATGATACCCCACCCAGTCATATTATACTGACACACTGGAGTATCATGCCACAGACACATGGTATGATACCCCACCCAGTCACATTATACTGCCACACTGGAGTATCATGCTGCAACGCATGGTATGATACACCACCCAGTCACATTTTACTGCCATACTGGAGTATCATGCCACAGACACATGGTATGATACCCCACCCAGTCACATTATACTACCAAACTGGAGTATCATACCACAGACACATGGTATGATACTCCACCCAGTCACATTAAACTGACACACTAAGGTAACATGCCACAGACACATGGTATGATACCCCATCCAGTCACATCATACTGCCACACTAGAGTCTCATGCCAAAGACACATGGTATGATACCCAAACTAGTCACATTTTACTGCCACACTGGAGTATCATACTACAGACACATGGTATGATACCCCGTCCAGTCACATTATATTGCCACACTGGAGTATCATGCCACAAACACATGGTATGATACCCCACCCAGTCACATTATACTGCCACACTGGAGTATCATGCCACAGACACATGGTATGATACCCCACCCAGTCACATTATATTGCCACACTGGAGTATCATGCCACAGACACATGGTATAATATCCCACCCAGTCACATTATACTGCCAAACTGGAGTATCATGTCACAGACACATGGTATGATACACCACCCTGTCACATAATACTTCCACACTGGAGTATCATGCCACAAACACATGGTATGATACCCCACCCAGTCACATTATACTGCCACACTGGAGTATCATGCCACAGACACATGGTATGATACCCCACCCAGTCACATTATACTGACACACTGGAGTATAATGCCACAGACACATGGTATGATACCCCACCCATTCACATAATACTGCCACACTGGAGTATCATGTCACAGACACATGGTATGATACCCCACCCAGTCAAATAATACTGCCACACTGGAGTATCATACCACAGACACATGGTATGATACCCCACCCAGTCACATAATACTGCAACACTGGAGTATCATGTCACAGACACATGGTATGATACCCCACCCAGTCACATGATACTGCCCAACTGGAGTATCATGTCACAGACACATGGTATGATACCCCACCCAGTCACAGTATACTGCCACACTGGAGTATCATGTCACAGACACATGGTATGATACCCCACCCAGTCACAGTATACTGCCACACTGGAGTATCATGCCACAGACACATGGTTTAATATCCCACCCAGTCACATTATACTGCCAAACTGGAGTATCATGTCACAGACACATGGTATGATACACCACCCTGTCACATAATACTTCCACACTGGAGTATCATGTCACAGACACATGGTATGATACCCCACCCAGTCACAGTATACTGCAACACTGGAGTATCATGTCACAGACACATGGTATGATACCCCACCCAGTCACATGATACTGCAACACTGGAGTATCATGCCACAGACACATGGTATGATACCCCACCCAGTCACATAATACTGCAACACTGGAGTATCATGTCACAGACACATGGTATGATACCCCACCCAGTCACATGATACTGCCCAACTGGAGTATCATGTCACAGACACATGGTATGATACCCCACCCAATCACAGTATACTACCACACTGGAGTATCATGTCACAGACACATGGTATGATACCCCACCCAGTCACAGTATACTGCCACACTGGAGTACCATGTCACAGACACATGGTATGATACCCCACCCAGTCACAGTATACTGCCCCACTGGAGTATCATGTCACAGACACATGGTATGATACCCGGACAACATCAGACTTCATTTAGAGTTTAGTTTCAAACTTATTTATTTTACATTGATTGTGAAACAAGTTCTCACTACTCAGACAAATCATGCCTGAAGCCTTCCTGGGTAAAACCAGTACGAAGCATATGAAGCATATGTGCAAAAAATATCGCCAATATCCTCTACCACAGCTATGTGTGGTGTCCTTGAGCGCGATATTTTTTGCACATATGCTTCATATGCTTCGTACTGGTTTTACCCAGGAAGGCTTCAGGCATGATTTGTCTGAGTAGTGAGAACTTGTTTCACAATCAATGTAAAATAAATAAGTTTGAAACTAAACTCTAAATGAAGTCTGATGTTGTCCTACATTCTCAGCCAATCAAATCACTCAGATTTTTTAAAATAGAACATTCCATTTTACATAGAATGTTCTGACCATCAGAAAATGTTGACCTACTTTCTTGGCCAATGAAATCGCTCCAGTAACGAGAACATAGTAACAACATCTAAGACGGTTAGAAGTTGCATAGAAAATCCCATTTAATTTCTGACCACCTATACATGGAAATGCCTGGAAACAAAGAATGAAGTTTCTATTATAAAGGTTAACCATGTGACTGATAAATGGGATACGATCACCCAAACCTACTGTGTGGTTTTTAATTATCAGATATTAATAACAGTTTAAAATGTCATAAGTAAACATGGCAAATTGTGATTGCAAAAAGCATGAAATCACAGGATTGTTGTATAAAATATTATAACAGGTATCAAATTATACCAAAGCAATTAACAAAATCTCACTCTTCATTACATTTTGTTTTGTCAATATTTGTCACCGTACATCAATTTCACAGGTTGGCAATAACTTGGCAATCACCTTCATCAAAAGCGTTCACAAGTTGTGACAATAATAAACTGGCAATCAATAAATTATATATGTGGATAAATTACGACATACAAGTGCCTAATTAAACTTGCACAGGAGATTCTAACTTTTTACAATTTGTGTACAGAGAACACTATAATGTGTGTCAGCATTTACAGGACAAAAAGAAGGCTGGTTACATAATACATAAATAGTATTGCACTACCACTGTAACCTTCCCCTATCCCAACTCTGACCGTGACCCTTAAACAAGAGGCCCGCGGGCCTTAACAGTCATCTGATAATCCTTGATTACATAAGCTATACTTTATTTATTGGGAAGCGACAAAATCCAAACATGTCACATCTGCACCAACAAGTCACATCATTTTCTCTTATATAGATTTAGTAAAAAAGTACCGGTCCCAAGGGTCAAACTATGAGACCAGGGGCATGAAATTCACACAAGATTTATAGACTTATTAATCATACTTACAATTTGTTTTCCAGTGCTTCCTGTAATAATAAGATTTTTAAAGTTTACCTAAGATTTGACTGTTTTGGCGCAAGGTTACAGAGGGGGTTAGGGGGATAGCACACAGTAAAACAAAAGCATTAACTGTCATGTCAGCAACAACAAATCACACCAAAAACCATTCAAATGAGTCTATTCAGCCATCAGAAATGACGTTTTTTGTAAGTTTCTCCGATATAGATTTTGTAGAGTGGGCACCACCCCTGAAATTCACAATCTTTATAAAGGATCAATCAATGTCAATAATCATGCTCACCAATTGTTTCTGAGTTATGCTTCTTATAATAGGATTTTTAAAGTTTACCTTAAATTTGACTGTTTTGGCCCCACCCCCAGGGTCAAATCGATAGACCCAGGGATATCAATTCACCATTTTTATAGAAGACTCATATACATGCATTATCATGCTCAATATTTGTTTCCAAGTGCTTCTTATAGAAAGAAAAAGATTTTCAAAGTTTACATTGAAGGCTCCAAGGGGGTGGGGACCATGCAATTAACAATTTTGATTCAACCTTAGGTATCAAAGCTGCATTCAACATTTTATTACAGTTGAGCTTATGGTTTTTGAGAATATATCGAAAATGTCAATTGTTAACAGACGCACGATGACGGACAAAAGGAAATCGCAAAAAGACCATTGAGACAAAGTCTCAGGTGACCTAAAAAGCTAAGAAGACAAAAACAGTATGCCATGACTACAGTAAAGAACACAATGTTCAATTAAAGGCCCTCTCCCTGACTTTTATGTAGTGCTGTATTTATATGCACTGGCTATGTACCAACTAGCTTTACTGTGTCCTTGTGGTACATGCAAGGCCATAACTTTCAATACTGTTGTGTCCAAAAAACATGTATTAGGCCCTAGCTGATTACACATACTCTATGTAGTATTATGCAAGACTCTAACTTCTGATACTACGGAGTCCACATAGCCTGTATTAGGCCCTAGCTGATTACACAGAGTCTATGTAGTATTATGCATGACCCTTACTTCTGATACTTCAGAGTCCTATGTTATGTCCGAACTTACCCCATTGTGTCAAAACTCATTAAATAAGTTTACACTTATGATAATGGAATGGGTAAAAGGACCAAAGATAGAAATGGATATTTGTGCTTACATTTAAACCCTGAATTTTGATTGAATTGATTGATTGAATATTTAACATCATTTGTATGCCATCTAGCAGATGATCAATTATCATAACCACTCTTTCCTGGTATCATGAGAGATAAACAATAATCAGTACATCCATCTCTGCAAGTAACTAATACATTTCCCACTTCAATCAGTGGTGAGGGATGAATGAAAATGAGACACATGAGACACAATTTCATATATCAATATTCACAGAAACTGTGGCCAGGTGGGGATTCAAGCTCACAACCTCTGCATTAATAATCAGTTGTGCAGTCTACTGGGTTAAATAGAGCTCTGAGTTTTGAAGAGAAAAGCATGTTCTACATCATCATCATTATTATTATCATCACCATAATTATAATAAATATTTTCACCAATGTATTACTGTCATTGTCAACAACAAAATCAGTCATAAATATATACCAAATATTCTGCACACCAAAGCATTTTATTAAAAAAGATGAAATCCAGACTGTAAAATTCTGATATTCTAGCCAACAGTAAAGTTCATTTTAAAGTTTAACAGGCAACAGGGGAGATCTCAACACACAAACAGTAGCTAAACTTAACAGATCCCAACATTAATTAGCTGATTAAGATAAAGGTCACCAATTAGTATAATTAATGGCGAATCTGCCTGGCTCCTACAGGAAGTTGTTAATTAGGAACCTAGTTTTTGTGCCCCATAAATGTGCCAGCAGATAAAAATAAGTTTAAAGTTAACTATGGGTATCAGCATAAATCTGTGAACATGCCTGATTACAAGCCTGCAATAAATACACTTTTTATTTTTAGTCTTTCTCTCAACATATCTTTATAATTAACTTTGTTAAAAGGATCTGGAACAAATATATCAGATGGACAGGCATAAAGGCAGTGCCACTGCAGGTTGTACTGTCCATTTTCTGCCCTAAAAGATTACAATGATATATATTACTCAGTACAGACTTGGCAGGCAGTGCCACTGATGGAAGTCCATACAATGGAGCACAACTCAGCAAATATCAGATTTCTCTCTAATAAAAGGGTAACATATAATAATTATTATGTATATAAATTTAATACTTTTTCAATAATTGATTATACAGTAAGAATGTTGTTGGGATGAAAAAAATCTAAATAATGTTGGTTTTGACATGAAAGAGAATTCAAGCAATCATAGAAATACAAGAATTTGTCTAAGATTTTGTTAAGATTAAGTCCATAACATTATGGGTGTTGCAGGTTACAAAAGATTTAAATAAGACCAACTTATTTCACTGGGCCAGGCCTGGTTAGCTCAGATGGTAGTGTCTGACTACCAATCCAGGGGTCATGAGTTTGAATCCCTGCCCAGCCTGACTCTGTGATGATTGATATATGACATTGTGTCTCATTGTCTCGCGCAGCTGTTTCAAGTGAGAAAGTTATCCGTTACTTGCGGAGATAAGTGTGCATGACAACTGGTTAACGTCCAGAATCCAAAGAAAGAGTGGTTAGGTTAACTGATTGTCTGTCAGCCCTTGACAGCATAAAAATAATCCTATATATTCAAACATACTGTCTAACATAAATGTACAAGTTGTTCTCTTTTTGTTTATTTATAGCAATGGCAGCCATCTTGAGTACTAGAGACAACTTATAAATGTACAAGTTGTTCTCATTTTGTTTATTTATAGCAATGGCAGCCATCTTGAGTACTAGTGACAACCTATAAAAAAATTAATGTACAGTAACTGTTCTTCTCATTTTGTTTATTAATAGAAATGGCAGCCATCTTGAGGTAATGATGGTGCTGAAAAACATGAACTCTAAAAAGTGGATTTCTCTAAAAAAATTATATTGACTTTCAACTCAAAAGAAATACATGTATAGATTTATAAAATTTCATGTAACTTAACAAGTTGAATCTGATAGGTTATATGGACTACATACCTGTAGACTTCATATTACAAATTTGATTATAAATGAAAACAATAACATGAAAATGAAATACCATAAGCAAAAAATGCATGACTTTAGAGCCAATGCTAAACATAATGTAATATTGTGTAATTTGCTCATCTTGTATCACTTTGGTAGGATAACACAACAACTGAGTTTATTATATGATAATCTCAGTAATTCTTACTGGCCTCGTTTCCCAGTCGATTTTAATAACCGGAAGAAAATTACCAAAATTGTCTCCCTTGGCCTTATAAAAATGATGATAAATTCTTCTCAGTTCAAATTATTTGTCTAATTAGACCTAATGCCTAACGAGCATATCCTGCCTCCAGATAAATTATACAGAAAATGATGCGCAAAAAAAGAGAAAACATTCAACCTCTGACTTTTATCGACATTTCAGTCTCCAGCAAAAATGAACTTTCCAGACAGATTAAAAACAATAATTTGAGATACTTCAAATTGTCTCATTATGGTACCATCATTATCCTATCTCTCTCCATGTGAATTTGTTACACCATTTTTTTTATACAAACTGAGCAATCTGTAACAAACTGCTATAATTGTGTACATTTTGTCTAATATTGCCTTCATAGCCATTTAAAAGCTAAACTATGTGGAGATTATTTCCATTAAATTTTTCTTTGAAAAAATAAAGTATAAACACGAACATCTTTGTGTTTCTTCAATATGTATGCGTATTCCTGAGCTCTGTAACTGTTCTCTCTATTAAACTTTAATTTCTGATTTTTTTTCTTTTTTCTTTTTTTTTTTTTATACTAATATTTTCCTCTCTGAAACTCAGACAATTTGAAAAAAGTACTTAATCACATTTAATCATAAATTATGGTTTAATTAGATAAAGCTACAGAATATTTGTTTTCCCATGTTCAAAACAGAATGTCATTCTGAACTATCTTTAGCTTCCTTGTAATATTATAATTCACAAATTCATTTTGTTAAATGTCACATTAAAATCGTTCCCACAAAATGGCATCAATTATGATCCATTTATTTACATCTTACCTTATCAGGTAGCATTGCTATCCTACCAAGTACATCATAAAACTAAACATCCATTCTTATTCTCACACCTCATCATTCTCCCAGTTCTATCCTTATTCTCACACCTCATCATTCTCTCAGTTCCATCCTTAATATCACACCTCATCATTTTCCCAGTTCCATCCTTATTTTCACACCTCATTATTCTCCCAGTTCCATCCTTATTATCACACCTCATCATTCTCCAAGTTCCATCCTTATTCTCACACCTTATCATTCTCCCAGTTCCATCCTTATTCTCACACTTCATCATTCTCCAAGTTCCATGCTTATTCTCACACCTCATCATTCTCAAAGTTCCATGCTTATTCTCACACCTCATCATTTTCCCAGTTACATCCTTATTATCACACCTCACCATTCTCTCTGTTCCATCTTTATTATCAAACTTCATCATTCTCCCAGTTCCATTCTTATTATCACACCTCATCATTCTCCCAGTTCCATCCTTATTATCACACTTCATCATTTTCCAAGTTCCATGCTTATTCTCACACCTCATCATTCTCCAAGTTCCATCCTTATTATCACACCTCATCATTCTCCAAGTTCCATCCTTATTCTCACACCTCATCATTCTCAAAGTTATATCATTATTATCACACTTCATCATTCTCCAAGTTCCATCCTTATTCTCACACCTCATCATTCTCCCAGTTCCATCCTTATTATCACACCTTATCATTCTCCAAGTTCCATCCTTATTATCACACCTCATCATTCTCCCAGTTCCATCCTTATTATCACACTTAATCATTCTCCCAGTTCCATGCTTATTCTCACACCTCATCATTCTCCAAGTTCCATCCTTATTATCACACCTCATCATTCTCCAAGTTCCATCCTTATTCTCACACCTCATCATTCTCCCAGTTCCATCTTTATTATCACACCTCATCATTCTCCAAGTTCAATCCTTATTATCACACCTCATCATTCTCCCAGTTCCATCCTTATTATCACACCTTATCATTCTCCCAGTTCCATCCTTATTCTCACACCTCATCATTCTCCCAGTTCCATCCTTATTCTCACACCTCATCATTTTCCCAGTTCCATCCTAATTCTCACACCTCATCATTCTCCCAGTTTCATCGTTATTCTCACAACTCATCATTCTCCAAGTTCCATCCTCATTCTAACACCTCATCATTCTCTCAGTTCCATCCTTATTCTCATACCTCATCATTCTCCCAGTTCCATCCTTATTCTCACACCTCATCAATCTCCCAGTCAGTTCCTGCAATTTTATTCTCATTGCTCATCCTCTTCCCAGTTCTGTTCTTATTCTCACACCTCATCATTCTCCCTGTTCCACCCTTATTCCCACACATTATTATTCTCCCAGTTCCATCCTTATTCCTGCAATTTTATTCTCACTGCTCATCCTTCTCCAAGTTCAGTTCTTATTTTCACACCTCACCATTCTCCCAGCTCCATTCTTATTCACACACATCATTATTCTCCCAGTTCCAACCTTATCCCCACACCTCATCATTATCCCAGTTCCGTCCTTATTCTCACACCTCATCATTCTCATAGTTCCATCCTTATTCCCACACTAATCATTCTCCCAGTTCCATCCTTATTCCCACAATTTTATTCTCACACCTCATCATACTCCCAGTTCTATTTTTATTTTTACACCTCATCATTCTCCCAGTTCCATTCTTATTCTCAAATCTTCATTCTCACACCTCATCATTCTCCTAGTTCCATGCTTATTCTCACATTTTTATTCTCACACCTCATCATTCTTCCAGTTTCATTCTTATTTTCACACTTTTATTTTCACACTTCATCATTCTTCCATTTCTATTATTATCATCACACCTCATCATTCTCCCTGTTCTATTCTTATTCTCACACCTCAATATTCTCCCAGTTCCATCCTTATTCCCACACCTCATTATTCTCCCAGTTCTATTCTTATTCTCACACCTCAATATTCTTCCAGTTCCATCCTTATTCCCACACCTCATTATTCTCCCAGTTCAATCCTTATTATCACACTTTTATTCTCACACCTCATCATTCTCCAAATTCCATCTTTATTCTCATATCTCATCATTCTCCCAGTTCTATTCTTATTCTCACACCTCAATATTCTCCAAGTTCCATCCTTATTCTCACACCTCAATATTCTCCCAGTTCCATCTTTACTCTCACATCTCATCATTCTCCCAGTTCCATTCTTATTCTCACACATCAATATTCTCCAAGTTCTATCCTTATTCTCACACCTCAATATTCTCCCAGTTCCATCTTTATTCTCACATCTCATCATTCTCCCAGTTCCATTCTTACTCTCACACTTTAATATTCTCCCAGTTCCATCCTTATTCCCACACCTCATCATTCTCCCAGTTCCATCTTTATTCTCACATCTCATCATTCTCCCAGTTCCATTCTTATTCTCACACATCAATATTCTCCCAGTTCCATCCTTATTCTCACACCTCAATATTCTCCCAGTTCCATCCTTATTCTCACACCTCATGATTCTCCTAGTTCCATCCTTATTATCACACTTTTACTCTCACACTACATCATTCTCCCAGTTCCATCCATATTCCCTCACATTAACATTCTCCCAATTCCATTGTTATTCTTTCACCTTATCATTCTCCAAGTTCCATCCTCATTCTCACACCTCATCATTCTCCCAGTTCCATCCCTATTCTCACACTTTCATTCTCAAAGTTAAATCATTTTCTAACACTTTTATTCTCTCACCACAACATTTTCGCAGTTCCATCTTTATTCTCACACCCCATTATTTTCCTAGTTCCATCCTTATTATCACACGTTCACTCTCACTGTTAAATCCTTTTTCTCACACTTTTGTTCTCACACCTCATCAATTTCCCAGTTCCATCCTTATTCTCACACCTCATTATTTTCCCAGTTCCATCCTTATTCTCTAATGTTCACTCTCACTGTTAAATCTTTTTTCTCACACTTTTATTCTTACACCTCATCATTTTCCCAGTTCCCTCCTTATTCTCACACCTCATCATTTTCCCAGTTCCATCCTTATTCTCAAACCTCATTATTTTCCCAGTTCCATTTTTATTCTCACACCTCATTATTTTCCCAGTTCCATCTTTATTCTCACACCTTGTTATTTTCCCAGTTCAATTCTTATTCTCATATTTTCATTCACACACATCATCTCCTAGTTCCATCCTTATTTTAACACCTAATCCAACATCTCACTATTCTCCCACTTTTATTCCGCACCATATCAATCTCCCTTCTCAGACTTTTATTTTCACACCTTATCATTCTCCCAGTTCCATCTTTAATCCCACATTTTGATTTTCACACCTCGCCATTCTTCCTCCTCACACTTGGCCATTGTTAAAGTTACACCTTTCTTTTTATACTTCCATCCACAAATTATTTTGTTAATTAAGTTCCATCTATATTTTCTCTCTCTCATCACTCACATCTCATCATTCTTTTTGGTACACTTTCATCCTCTCATCTCATCATCTTGGCAGTAACATTCTCATATCGACACTTCCATCCTGGATCATTTCAATTTGCTAACAAGTCACTTGTTTATCACTAGATGAATCTAAAGAATGAAAATCCCCCTCAACCCACACCCCCTCTCTTACTCCCTCCTTTAAACAAATCTTTTTCAAATGTACCACTGCCAATAGTTGCATTGCTCTTGTCATGCAGGATTCATTCATCTAACTGGAGGTTACAGATACTAGTTAAAACTGGCATACCACTGCAAGAAAAACAGTGTCATCAATGTTGTCTTGTCACGAGTTGACAAAGGGAAACAACTTCTGTACAAACTTCAATACTGACTTACTAATTAAACATTATTTATATACGATTTTTGTTCACTATGTCAGAATCAAGATATATGTTATTATAATTTGTCTGAGTACCAAAATACATCACAGAGATGTTCAACAGTAAAATGACTGTGCTGGATAGAACTACAGTGGTAGGCTAACAGTAAACTGATACTTGTTTGTCAGGAATAAGTAGAATTACTACTTCTCCAGCAAGTCCATATTATATTATGTTTGATGGTATCATAATTCACAATATGGAGGAACTGTTGACAAGTCTATTGTGAGGGGTTTTAGCCCAAGATACCCGAGATCATTGGTTACAATGCCCTGGGGTTACACGCAAGATTTAGGATTGCACCTCGGGTGAGATATCGGTGTTGATAAGAAGATCTGTCAATGATCACGATGTTGTTTGTTCCTACTGATATTAGATAATCCGTTAATTGGTTTAGATGAAGCCGCAGATAATCCACAGAAAAGGGAATAGATACGGTGATTACCACCCAAAGAGAAGATTTTTTACTTAAAACAAATTTATTAATAAGAATATTGCACTGTAATGTATTGTGATATAATACTTAAAAATAAACAGTTGTTTAGTGTGTGATGTTAAGCAGCAAGTTCAACCATACAATATAACCAAATCAAGATATCAAAACCAAGCTAACCAAAATACCCAGATTAAGCCAACCAAACTACCCAGACTAAGCCAACTAAGATACCCAAACTAAACCAACCAAGATACTCAAACTAAACCAACCAAGATACCCAAACTAGGCCAACCAATATACTTAAACTAGGCCAACCAAGATACCAAAACTAGGCCAACCAAGTACCTCAACAAAGCCAACCAAGATACCTAAACCAAGCCAACCAAGATACCCAAACTAAGCCAACCAAGATACTTAAACGAAGCCAACCAAGATACCCAAATTAAGCCAACAAAGACACTTAACCCTTTACTCCATAGATACGCGTTTTCCCACACCAATAACAGAAGGCCTTTGAGAACAGTGCAGGAAGAGTTCAGACTGCTTGTAACGAGTTGATGTAAACCTAATTCACCAAATAATTCAAAAGCCTTCTATATTAGGTGTTCAAAGCTTCTATATTAGAGGTGTCCAAAGGCATCAATATGAAGTAAAGGGTTAAACCAAGCCAACCAAGATTCTTAAACCAAGCTAACAAAGATACTTAAACCAAGCCAACCAAGATACCCAAACTAAGCCAACTAAGATACTTAAACCAAGCCAATCAAGACATTTATACTAAGCCAACCAAGATACCTAAACAAAGCCAACCAAGATACCCAAACTAAGCCACCCAAGATACCTAAACAAAGCCAACCAAGATACCCAAACTAAGCCAACAAACATACTTAAACCAAGCCAACCAAAATACTTAAACCAAGCCAACCAAGATACTTAAACCAACGCAAACCAAGATACCCAAACTAAGCCAACCAAGATACTTAAACCAAGCCAACCAAGATACCCAAACTAAGCCAACAAACATACTTAAACCAAGCCAACCAAAATACTTAAACCAAGCCAACCAAGATACTTAAACCAACGCAAACCAAGATACCCAAACTAAGCCAACCAAGATACATAAACCAAGCCAACCAAGATACTTAAACCAAGCCAACCAAGATACTTAAACCAAGCCAACCAAGATACGTAAACCAAACTTACCAAGATACTTAAACTAGAGCTATCACTGAAGGTGATGAATACCCCCAAACGCCACCATGACAGAAAATGGTTTACCATTGTATGAAGTTTGATGAAATTCCATCCAGTACTTTAAAAGTAATGCTCCAGACAAGGGAAATATATCAAAGGGCAATAACTCTGTAATTAGCAAGAATAGAGTTATGTTTCTTGTACACTGCACTTCCTCTCATTATATTCTACCATTGTATGAAGTTTGATGAAATTCCATCCAGTACTTTAAAAGTAATGCTCCGGACAAGGGAAATATATCAAAGGGAAATAACTCTGTAATTAGCAAGAACAGAGTTATGTTTCTTGTACACTGCACTTCCTCTCATTATATTCTACCATTGTATGAAGCTTGATGAAATTCCATCCGGTACTTTTCAAGTTATGTTCCGGACAAGAAAAAATATCAAAGGGCAATAACTCTGTAATTAGCAAGAATAGAGTTATGTTTCTTGTACACTGCACTTCCTCTTATTATATTCTACCATTGTATGACGTTTGATGAAATTCCATCCAGTACTTTTCAAGTGATGCTGATAAGGAAAATTGCAACGGACAGACCGACCGACAGACCGACAGACCGACAGATCGACCACAGGGTGACTCCAATATACCCCCTCAAACTTCGTTTGTCGGGGGTATAACTAAGCCAACCAAGATACTTAAACCAAGCCAACCAAGATATCTAAAACAAGCCAACCAAGATATTTAAAACAAGCCAACCAAGATACCCAAACTAAGCCAACCAAGACACTTCAACCAAGATTCCAAACCAATCCAACCAATATACCCAAGATATCAAAACCAAGTCAACCAAGATATCAAAACCAGGCCAACCAAGATACCCAAACCAAGACAACCAAAGATACTCCAAACCAAGATACCCTAGCCAAGTCAACCAAGATTCTCAAACCAAAATACCTAAACTAAGCCAACCAAGGGATAATTACCCCCTACCACTGCTCCCAAAAATTAAAATGGTGGGGTATTTGTACTCACTGATTTTTAAAGAAATGGGTAAAAAGGCACAGGCTATCAATTGGGTAGGTTAACTGAACAGTTCAGAGACTGAATCTACCATGTTGGTTTATATGTATATATTATATGAATCATGCAATATACATGCCATTATCATGTATAAAACAAGTCATTTGTCCCCATTTTTCAATTAAGGGGTATCTGACTAAATCATGAGAGCTAAATACCCCCAAAATCAATCTGTCAATGCCATTTTTAAAGCATTGCTTGAAACCACAATTTTCCATATGAAAGGCATATTTACTTCCACTTTAGTTTTAAACTGATGTATTTACATCAAATGTGAGAAAAGTCCTAACACCTTATACAAATCAATGCCAATGTCCTAGTTAGATACTAAATATATTTAGGCCACAATAAATGACCCATGCAGGGGACTGAACCCAGGACCATCCAATCCTTAATCCCATCGTCTACCACTAGACTGAATACTCCAATAAGCCATACTTTGGTATGACCCGACAAGAACCAACGCCATCTTCTTGATCACTTTAATTACTTACTTCAATGAAATATTTTTGTATTTTTGGAACATTATCTAAACAAAAAGCAGAGATTCGTTTTATTTATTATAAACGATATCGTTCAAGCCATTCCTTCTCTCGCACATTTTATCTGTTTAATTGATTTAATTGGATCAGGAGGAAAAGATCAATATAAATATTTATATATTTTATTGATCAAATTTCTACTCTCTAAGCATTAATTGCCCTGCCAAGCAATTTCATAGCAGTATACAACAGTAATTAATGATAATAGCTCTGATAATTGGTTTAATTGTCTGTTTTCATGGAAGCAATTACTGCATTGATTATAATTAAAGATAATAAAGAGAAAGCTTGGTTGATGACATGTAGGTAGGTATGCAGCAGACACCTGATCATGTTAAATCAAGATGGCAGCACATACCTAACCCTTGCATGTGGGAGGTCATGGGTGTAATCCAAAGCAGGGTCATGGTTGTCCTAAAGACATAATAGTGCACTTGACAAGATGGTTCTGGGATAAGTCCACCTACTGACAGTGTAATGTGATTGGATTGGTATCATACACCATTAGACTGTGTGTGAATACTGGCAAAAGCCAACAACAATATTATTTCTAGACATAAATGATCATTGACGTAATTTTCCAACATAACTGCAGCTATTTCAATTATTATTCATAAATTTTGTTTCTACAATGCTAGATACTTAATACAAACATCTACATGACATGGATTATGACTTCCAGTGATCTAACTTATCTATGACTTCCAGTTATATCAGTGATCTAACTTATCTATGACTTCCAGTTATATCAGTGATCTAACATATCTATGTCTTCCAGCTATACCAGGGATCTAACATATCTATGACTTCCAGCTATACCAGGGATCTAACTTATCTATGACTTCCAGTTATATCAGTGATCTAACATATCTATGACTTCCAGCTATACCAGGAATCTAACATATCTATGACTTCCAGCTATACCAGGGATCTAACTTATCTATGACTTCCAGTTATATCAGTGATCTAACTTATCTATGACTTCCAGTAATACCAGGGATCTAACATATCTATGACTTCCAGTAATACCAGGGATCTAACATATCTATGACATCCAGTAATAACAGGGATCTAACTTATCTATGACTTCCAAGTAATACCAGGGATCTAACATATCTATGACATCCAGCTATATTAAGGATCTAACTTATCTATGACTTCCAGTAATATCAGTGATCTAACTTATCTATGACTTCCAGTAATACCAGGGATCTAACATATCTATGACATCCAGCTATATTAAGGATCTAACTTATCTATGACTTCCAGTAATATCAGTGATCTAACTTATCTATGACTTCAAGTTATATCCGGGATTTAACATATCTATGACTTCCAGCTATACCAGGGATCTAACTTATCTATGACTTTCAGTAATACCAGGGATCTAACATATCTATGACTTCCTGTTATACCAGGGATCTAACTTATCTATGACTTCCTGTAATACCAGGGATCTAACTTATCTATGACTTCCAGCTATACCAGGGATCTAACATATCTATGACTTCCAGTTATACCAGGGATCTAACTTATCTATGACTTCCAGCTATACCAGGGATCTAACATATCTATGACTTCCAGTTATACCAGGGATCTAACTTATCTATGACTTCCAGCTATACCAGGGATCTAACTTATCTATGACTTCCAGTTTAACCAGGGATCTAACATATCTATGACTTCCAGTTATATCAGGGATCTAACATATCTATGATCTCAGATGTATAAGTGTTTGGGCCAAGCTGGGATATCAGCTTTGTAAGTGTTTGGACCAAGCTGGGATCTCTACTGTATACATGTTTTGACCTAGCTGGGATCTCAGATGTATAAATGTTTGGGCCAAGCTTGGATATCAACTGTTTAAGTGTCTGAACCAAGATGGGCTCACAGCTGTATAAGTGTATGGACAAAGCTGGGATCTCAGATGTATAAATGTATGGACTTACCTGGGATCTCAGCTGTACAAGTGTTTGGACCAAGCCGGGATCTCAGACGTATAAGTGTTTGGACCAAGCTGGGATCCCAGATGTATAAGTGTTTGAACCAAGCTGGGATCTCAACTGTATAAGTGTTTGGACCAAGCCGGGATCCCAGCTGTATAATAGTTTGGACTAAGCCAGGATCTCAACTGTATAAGTGTTTGGACCAAGCTGGGATCCCAGCTGTATAAGAGTTTGGACTAAGCCAGGATATCAACTGTATAAGTGTTTGGACCAAGCTAGGATCTCAGCTGTATAAGTGTTTGGACCAAGCTGGGATCTAAACTGTATAAGTGTTTGGACAAAGCTTTGATCTCAAATTTATAAATGTATAGACCAAGCTTGGATCTCAGATGAATAAGTGTATGGACCAAGCTGGGATCTCAGATGTACAAATGTTTGGACCAAGCTGGGATCTCAAATGTATAAGTGTTTGGACCAAGCTTGGATCTCAGATGTATAAGTGTTTGGACAAAGCCGGGATCTCAAATGTATAAGTGTTTGGACAAACCTGGGATCTCAGATGTACAAGTGTATGGACCAAGCTGGGATCTCAGATGTATAAGTGTTTGGACCAAGCTTGGATCTCAGATGTATAAGTGTTTGGACAAAGCTGGGATCTCAGATGTACAAGTGTTTGGGCCGAGCCAGGATCCCAAATGTATAAGTGTTGTATGGACCAAGTTTGGATATGAACTGTATAAGTGTTTGGATCAAGCTGGGATATCAGCTGTATTAGTGTATAGACCAAGCTGGGATTTCAGCTGTATAAATGTTTGGACCAAGCTTAGATCTCAGATGTATAAGTGTTTGGGCCAAGCTGGGATATCAAATGTATAAGTGTTTGGACAAAAATGTGCTCTAAGCTGTATAAATGTATGAACAAAGCTGGAATCTCTGCTGTATAAGTGTTTGGGCCAAGCCAGGATATCAACTGTACAAGTGTATGAACCAAGCTGGGATCTCAGCTGTACAAGTGTTTGGGCCAAGTCAAGATCTCAACTGTATAAGTGTATGAACCAAGCTGGGATCTCAGCTGTATAAGTGTTTGGGCCAAGTCAAGATCTCAACTGTATAAGTGTATGGACCAAGCCAGGATCTCAACTGTATAAGTGTATGGACCAAGCCAAAATTTCAGCTGTGTAAGTGTTTGGGCCAAGCCAGGATCTCAACTGTATAAGTGTTTTGACCAAGGTGGGATCTCAGATGTAAAGGTGTTTGGACTAAGCCAGGATCTCAGATGTATAAGTGTTTTGGCCAAGGTGGGATCTCAGATGTATAGGTGTTTGGACTAAGCTGGGATCTCAGATGTATAGGTGTTTGGACTAAGCTGGTATCTCAGATGTATGTGTATGGACTAAGCCAGGATAAAATTTTAATGTTTGGACCAAGCTTGGATCTCAGATGTATAAGTGTTTGAACCAAGCTAGGATCTCAACTGTATGAGTGTTGTATGGACCAAGCCAGGATCTCAACTGTATAAGTGTTGTATGGACCAAGCTGGGATCTCAGCCACCTCTCTGACAATTAGAGGACACTCAATGTTTTAGAAATATTTTAATTTATTTTTAAAATTAAGTCAGTAACTGCTTTACATACCCAAATGTGTGCTGTGTCCGACCTGTAGATTGACAAAATAGCTGTTGACAGTAAATCCTCTGTCAGACTTATGCTCTTGATCTGTGTATCAGGTCATTTTCCGTCTGCTGATTGTCCAATCATAGTCCACTAATAACCATTGATCTTTGAGAAACAAAGAAATAACAATAATTACTCTGTACATATATGGTCATTATAAGGATTCTCCCAAGATGTCATAACCACAGTGGCCAGGGAAACCAAGCACCCCCACAGTCCACTACCTCATTATCCATATCTTAAATGTCTTTTTTGTGGTGCAAGTTTTCTTTCTTGTGATGCAAGTGTTCTTACCTGTATTCTATTTTGGTACATACGAGGGACGTTCATTATCTAGGTGGACTTTTATTAAAACCACTTCTAAAGACCTTCTGGCTCATCATAAGAGACAAAAGAGATGGATTTCTGCACCATATTGTGACAGGGGACGAAACATGGATTAATCACTCAAGCCTGAATCCAAGGTGCAGTCCAAACAATGGGTACAAGCTGGATCCCCACCCCCAAAGAAATTCAAACAGTCACCTTCTGCTGGAAGAGTTATGGCCATCATTTTCTGGGACTATAAAGGCCTTGTATTGACACATTATGTTCTGAAAGGTTGCACAGTTACTGCAAATTATTATTCTGATGTAGTTTTACCAAAATGAAAGCAAATTTGTGTAAACTGAGGCCTGAACTCAGAATGAAGAATGTTGTTCTTCAGCACAATAATGCCCCAGCACATACTGCCACCAAAACAAAGGACGTGTTGAAGACCTACACGCGGGAAACTCTACACAATCCTCACTACAGTCCTAACCTTGCTCCCAGTGACTTTTATTTGGTTCCCGAATAAAAAAAATGCTTTCTGGGAACAAATATGCCAACAGAGGGGCATTGATTGGGGCTGTAAATCAGTACCTTCAATATAGGCCTAAATGTATGTTCACTGCGCGAATCATGAAACTCCCACACCGCTGGAACAAGAGTTGTCAGAAGACCAACAAAGATCGCCTCTGGGTGTCCAAGTCCAAAAAGGCCATAACTGTGCCAAAATGCAATCCAGAGTAATGGTTCTTGTCTGTGTGTGTTCCATTGATGATGGTGAACACACAGGCAAAGTTTCATTGACATCCAATGAGTGGTTGCATAGATATCTTAAACTTAAAAGCAACTTTGTCCCGGCGAGCTAATATATAGGAGAATATTTTGAGAAGGAGTATAATCAAAATTTAAAAAATAATGAGCCACAAATCAGCACTGAGGGTTGTCCACCTTGATAATGACCTTCCCTTGCACACTGAACTTAAATTTGAATCAGGGCTGCATTTTAAAGTAAGTGACAACAAGAGGTTGCCACTAAGTGGTCATATCCCCTGCCACCTCGTTAACCCTTAGAAGCAAGACCAGATTAGTGAATTTTAAATTATGCAAGATGAAAAAGTTGCCGAGCACAGAAATCACATGTAAATGCAGCATATTGGGCTGGTTAGCATTTGTGCCAATTAATTTAAAAATACAATCATAACTAAAGACGATATGGTCCGGACAGCAATGGATGGACAGAGCTGTGACCTTGACCTTTGAAGAACAGACCAAAGTCATATACATGACTCATCATTTTATTCTAGTAAACATTTGTGCCAAGTTATTTAAAAATCCAATAACAACTAAAGAAGATAAGGTCCGGACAGCAGCGGACAAACGGAGCTGTGACATTGACCTTTAACAAACAGACCAAATTTGCATGACACATCTTGTCCTAGTAAACATTTGTTCCAATTTATTTAAAAATCCAATCACAACTAAAGACAATACGGTCCGGACAGCAGTGGATGGACAGAACTGTGACCTTGACCTTTGAAGAACAGACCCAAGCCATTCGCATGACACATCATTTTGTCCTAGTAAACATTTGTGCCAAGTTATTTAAAAATCCAATAACAACTAAAGAAGATAAAGTCCGGACAGCAGTGGATGGACGGAACTGTGACCTTCACCTTTGAAGAACAGACCAAAGTCATTCGCATGACACATCGTCTTGTCCTAGTAAACATTTGTGCCAAGTGATTTAAAATTCCAATCACAACTGAAGGAGATAGCAGGGGACGCATGGACACAGCCCATTTCTTTATTCTCCTGGCGGAGAATAAAAATGTCTGTATGCCAGTTTCTTTGATGTATGTTCAATTTTTGATCAATGTTTAAAATGATTGTATTTACAGAAATATATCATTTTCTAATGATTTGACCCAATATAGGTTTATTTGGATTAATATTAACAAGAGCTGTCAGAGGGATAAGGCGTTCAACTATTTCGATGCTGTTCCAAAACAACAGTGTTGGTGAATTACTTTGCTAATTTATTTTTAACAGATAAGAAATAATTATAGTTTAATTTTACCACCTAGGAGTTTTAATTGTCTTCAATTTTGTACTTATTACCTGAAAAAGCTGTTGTTTTTAAACAGCATCTATTAAGACGAGTGCACTGTCCCTCCGACAGCTCTTGTTTTTCTATTTTTTATTTTATTTTCATGAAAGAGTTTTAAGCTGTGATAAACTGTGCATGCTGGTACAAGATTATTTCAAGTTTATATTCATTTTCATGAACTGGTACCAATATATTGCCCTATGATGTGAAGTTAGTGCATAAACTGTATATGTAAAAACCTGAACAACTTAAAATGTTGAAGGATATCCAGCATTGATAAACTGTATGTGCAAATTTTTCATTTTCCCATAGTATTCCTATGTAAAACTCAAAGACCTCTTAATGGCCTCTATACATCCCAGTGCCCCTTGATTTGTACAAACTTAAAACTCTTAATCATAGGGATAATTTATATCAAATATGAACAAATTTGACTGACCGGTTGTTGAGAATAAGATTTATGACAATGTTCAATTTTAACCATTTTTTTACCCACCCTGAATGTAAAAAAGGAGAATTTTCCGTTTTCCAATAGTATTCCTATATAAAGCTCAAAAACTCCTTACAGGGCCCCTATCAATACAAGACCCTTGATTTGTACAAACTTTAAACCCATACTTATTGGGATAATCTATATCAATTATGAACAAATTAGGCTGACCAGTTGTTGAGAAGAAGATTTTTGAAAATTTTCTATTTTGACCCTTTTTTGACCCATCATGGCCCCTTAAAGTCATTTATCTTTATTGAACCAAATCTTATTTCCTATGACTAAATGATACTTCAGAACTCATAATGAATAATAATTTTGCCTAAATAGATGAAAAAATGAGAATTTTCTGTTTTTCCATAGTATCCCTATGTAAAATTTTATGTCCCCTAACAGGGTCCCTATAAATATTAGCCTCTTAATTCTTATCTACAATCAAACCCCTACACATTGGGATAATTTATGCCAAATATGAACACATCTGACTTACTGGTTCTTAAGAAAACGATTTTTGTAATTCCCAATTTTTACCCTTTTGGGGACCCTCCTGACCCCTTAAGACAGTGGAACCCAGTCATTTTTACAAATCTGAACCTCCTTTTCCAAACAATGCTTCTATGAAGATATAGGCAAAATCATTTCTATTTAAAAAAAAAAAAGCCATTCATAAGAAGAAGATTTTTAAGTTTTGGACTATTTTTAGTAATGGTGGCAATCTTGAATTTCAGAGCGAAAAAAAAAAATCTTCTGCATAGTCTCCTATGAAATAGAAACATCCATGTGCTAAATACTATGGGGTCTTCAACACATGGGCGAATACAATATATCCAACTTCATTTTAAAAAGTGAGCTAAAAAGGACCAAGGCCATGGTTTCATGAAAATACTGAAGCCTGTTATTTTATTAACTTTTTTTCTTTCTATGCATTATAAGTGATATTGAATACAAAATAAAATGTTTTTTACTTAAACTAAATCAGTCATTACAAGCATTTTGCTTTTTGTCTTATCCATTTTCTTTTCCTTGTATATAACTATGCTCGTTTTTTAAACTGTTTATAAAGATAACACAATTCTGTTTAATCAATATCTTTTTTTACGATTTGATAGTATTTTGGTAACATTCCACATTACTTAGATCTATACAGCAAGTGTATAACTAAACTATTAGGTCTCGCCAGACAAATCTTTTTTTTTCAGCTAATAGCTGCGGTCACTCTAATTACTTAGTTATATGAGATTTGCTTCTCAAGACAGCCTGCGTCCCACATAATTACATACGACTAAAACAATTAGCGTTCAAACTTTGTGATGATCATGATCAATACTCGGCCAGTGAGATTTCATCGATTGCATTCTTTTCTATGATTATGATTATGTCTTACATAGTAACAAAGGTTAACTACGAAGTGTTTTAATGAAAGTTTAGATATCTGTGGGTCATAATTTTATATCCTGTCATGTTGTGCTTTAGTGGCACTGTTAATAATCATCCGGTCACATAACTAGCTGTCTGTTTGGGATGGAAGTATAAGCACTGCCACACTGACATGCCACACTGCAGACGTAAGTACGATACCCAACCCAGTCCTGCTATATCGTAGTAACATCCAAACTCAATCAACCTGCAAACTATCCTCTAAATGCAGAGTGTCAAGCAAGGCTGTTTCTAGTACTTTATGGTGCAGTTAGCTCAGCTGGTAGCATATGACTATCAATCAAGGGATCACGAGTTTGAATCCTCACCTGACCGCAATTTAGTGATGATTGATATACGTCATTGAGTCTATTGTCAGTCATCTCGCAGCACTGTCAGAGTCAAGTGGATGGGTTTTACAACTATTTGCAGAGATGGGGAATCTGATTAACCTTTCAGTATCGAAGGAGGTCAGGTGAAATGACTGTTTTCATAATAAATGATTTCTGTTAGTTTATAGCTTAAATCCAAGTATTTCTGTGAATGCATAGTTTATATGCAAGTATTTCTGTGAATACAAAGTTTATAAATTATGTAAGTATTTTTGTGAATCTATATAGTTCATGTGCAAGTATTTCTGTGAATTTATAGTTCATGTGTAAGTATTTCTATGATATATAGCTTATGTGCAAGTATTTCTGTGAATGTATAGCTCATGTCCAAGTATTTCTTTGAATGTATAGCTCATGTGCAAGTATTTCTGTGAATTTATAGCTTAAATGCAAATATTTCTGTGAATTTATAGCCTACCTGCAAGTATTTCTGTGAATGTATAACTCATGTGCAAGTATTTCTATGAATGTATTGCTCATGTGCAAGTATTTCTATGAATTTATAGCTCATGTGTTAGTATTTCTGTGAATGTATAGCTTATGTGCAAGTATTTCTATGAATTTATAGCTCATGTGTAAGTATTTCTGTGAATGTATAGCTCATGTGCAAGTATTTCTATGAATGTATAGCTTATGTGCAAGGAGTTTTGTGAATGTATAGCTTAGGTGATAGTATTTTTGTGAATCTATAGTTCATGTGCAAGTATTTCTGTTAATTTATAGCTCATGTGTAAGTATTTCTGTGAATGTATAACTTATGTGTAAGTATTTCTGTGTATGTATAGCTCATGTGTAAGTATTTCTGTGAATGTATAGCTTATGTGTAAGTATTTCTGTGCATGTATAGCTCATGTGCAAGTATTTCTGTGAATGTATAGCTTATGTGTAAGTATTTCTGTGCATGTATAGCTCATGTGCAAGTATTTCTGTGAATGTATAGCTTATGTGTAAGTATTTCTGTGCATGTATAGCTCATGTGCAAGTATTTCTGTGAATGTATAGCTCATGTGCAAGTATTTCTGTGAATGTACAGCTTAGGTGCAAGTATTTTTGCGAATTCATAGATCATGTGCAAGGAGTATTTTGAATTTATTTGTCATGTACAAGTATTTCTGAGAATTGATAGCTTATTTGCATGTATTTCTATGAATTCATAGCTTATTTGCAAGTATTTCTGTGAATGTTAAGCCAATACACAAGTATTTCTGTGAATTAATAGCCTATCTGCAAGTATTTTTGTGAATGTATAGCTGACATGCAAGTATTTCTGTGAATTTATACTTATGTATAAGTATTTCTTTGAATTTATAGGTTATGTGCAAGTATTTTTATGTGGATTGTTAGAGAAAAAGAGATCAGATCTTTGATTAATGCAAGAATGAATAAGCAAGGAATATATCTGTACATCGAATGCACTTTATAAACTTTTTTAAATATAAAGCAATTCAAAGACATGTGCAATAATCATAAATTACAAGACATTGTCGACCTATGGAAGCTGTGATTAGAAGTCAATCCAAGAAGACACATTCTAACTCCTCGTAAATTTTCCATTTTTTATAACATGTCAACTTGAGTCTACACGCAGCAGTGACAAAGACAGATCCACTTTATAAAGACACAAACAGTTTAACTGTGACAATCACTCGCTTTTAAATTTCAAAAGTAGCATGTAGAAAGCAGACTGGTTCTTATTGCTCCACATTGATTAAGCATATTACTTTTATTTTAGAGACAATATCTAGAGTTTTTCCGTGCACATCGGGAAGCAAATCTGTCGAGACCAGCCAGTGTCACTACATACTATTCTACGACAACTTACCCTATTTCAAATGGTACCCTCATTTACGGATACACCTAAAAAATTTCTCTTATACAGTGTTCAATATATGAAATATGCATACCGATAAATAATAATTGTTTATAGTAATTTTACCTGAATATAAAATATAATAGAAATCTTAATATTTATACAAATATACTCATTTAGTATATAAACTTTAATATTGCAACTGCAGTTCATTAAACGATGGCATACTTTAAGAACTATTTTTCTCCAACTACGGGGTATAATTCAGTTTTTTATTTAAAAATGGGTATCAGAGAGTATTTTGTTAGGTTTTAATCGAAATTTATCTATACATTATATCAAAATATTATAAAAAAAACGTTATATTTTTATTGCAAAATTGAAAAACAACTGGGATTCTGCAGAAATTATTTTGTTTTTAAAAACCCTAAACATTTAAATTCAAGCTTATAATTACCATTTCATGACAATTATTATTATATGGATGCATCTATGTATTACTTTTAACTAAATACTAGATGTAAACAATTTAAATAATTTTATTGCATTGCTTGTAAAATCATTATTTTTTCACCAAATTTCAAGGATAGGTATTTTTTTGAGTAGTTATTACAAAAAGTCTATAGGGTGACATGTGTTTTTTTTTATTTCTGATATTGGAAGTGTCATAAAATTCTTTCCACAGAAAAATAATGACAAAAACCAAAGAAATCATCAAAAAGTAAAAACTTCTTCACAAATCTGATCTTCACATATCTTACTGTAAAGGCGATCTTATTCATAGAGTGGAAACTCTCATGTATGGAATCTATCTTATGTATGGAACCTTCTTATGACAAAAATGACAAAAACCTAAATATAATGAAGTACTCTTTTGATGACAGAACTAGCAACCTGAAGCTGCGACTATCAAAGCATGCAAATGACAGAACATGCAGTCTCAGCCAACAGGAAATGCATTTTAAAAAGATCTAATGACAAAATATGCTCCAAACTTCTTTACTGACATAGTCTGACATCTGAGGAGCATTGCTGACAGAATATGCTACCTGAACTTACTGATGTTGTCTGAATTCTGAGGAGCATTACTGACAGAATATGCTACTTGAACCTACTGATGTTGTCTGACATCTGAGGAGCATTGCTGACAGAGTATGCTACTTGAACCTTCTGATGTTGTCTGACATCTGAGGAGCATTGCTGACAGAATAGGCTACCTGAACCTACTGATGTTGTCTGACTTCTGAGGAGCATTACTGACAGAATATGCAACCTGAACCTACTGATGTTGTCTGACATCTGAGGAGAATTGCTGACAGAATAGGCTACCTGAACCTACTGATGTTGTCTGACTTCTGAGGACCATTACTGACAGAATATGCTACCTGAACTTACTGATGTTGTCTGACATCTGAGGAGCATTACTGACAGAATATGCTACTTGAACCTACTGATGTTGTCTGACTTCTGAGGAGCATTACTGACAGAATATGCTACCTGAACCTACTGATGTTGTCTGACATCTGAGGAGCATTGCTGACAGAATATGCTACCTGAACTTACTGATGTTGTCTGAATTCTGAGGAGCATTACTGACAGAATATGCTACTTGAACCTACTGATGTTGTCTGACATCTGAGGAGCATTGCTGACAGAGTATGCTACTTGAACCTTCTGATGTTGTCTGACATCTGAGGAGCATTGCTGACAGAATAGGCTACCTGAACCTACTGATGTTGTCTGACTTCTGAGGAGCATTACTGACAGAATATGCAACCTGAACCTACTGATGTTGTCTGACATCTGAGGAGAATTGCTGACAGAATAGGCTACCTGAACCTACTGATGTTGTCTGACTTCTGAGGACCATTACTGACAGAATATGCTACCTGAACTTACTGATGTTGTCTGACATCTGAGGAGCATTACTGACAGAATATGCTACTTGAACCTACTGATGTTGTCTGACTTCTGAGGAGCATTACTGACAGAATATGCTACCTGAACCTACTGATGTTGTCTGACATCTGAGGAGCATTACTGACAGAATATGCTACCTGAACCTACTGATGTTGTCAGACTTCTGAGGAGCATTACTGACAGAATATGCTACCTTAACCTACTGATGTTGTCAGACTTCTGAGGAGCATTACTGACAGAATATGCTACTTGAACCTACTGATGTTGTCTGACTTCTGAGGAGCATTTCTGACAGAATATGCTACCTGAACTTACTGATGTTATCTGACTTCTGAGGAGCATTACTGACAGAATATGCTACTTGAACCTACTGATGTTGTCTGACTTCTGAGGAGCAATTCTGATAGAATATGCTACCTGAACCTACTGATGTTGTCTGAATTCTGAGGAGCATTACTGACAGAAAATGCTACCTGAACCTACTGATGTTGTCTGACATCTGAGGAGCATTGCTGACAGAATAGGCTATCTGAACCTTCTGATGTTGTCTGACATCTGAGGAGCATTACTGACAGAATATGCTACCTGAACTTACTGATGTTGTCTGACTTCTGAGGAGCATTACTGACAGAATATGCTACCTGAAACTACTGACGTTGTCTGACATCTGAGGAGCATTACTGACAGAATATGCTACCTGAACCTACTGATGTTGTCAGACTTCTGAGGAGCATTACTGACAGAATATGCTACCTTAACCTACTGATGTTGTCAGACTTCTGAGGAGCATTACTGACAGAATATGCTACCTGAACCAACTGATGTTGTCTGACTTCTGAGGAGCATTTCTGACAGAATATGCTACTTGAACCTACTGATGTTGTCTGACTTCTGAGGAGCATTACTGAGAGAATATGCTACTTGAACCTACTAATGTTGTCTGACTTCTGAGGAGCATTACTGACAGAATATGCTACCTGAACCTACTGATATTGTCTGACTTTGAGGAGCATTTCTGACAGAATATGCTACTTGAACCGACTGATGTTATCTGACTTCCGAGCAGCATTACTGACAGAATATGCTACTTGAACCTTCTGATGTTGTCTGACTTCTGAGGAGCATTTCTGACAGAATATGCTACCTGAACCTTCTGATGTTGTCTGAATTCTGAGGAGCATTACTGACAGAATATGCTACCTGAACCTACTGATGTTGTCTGAATTCTGAGGAGCATTACTGACAGAATATGCTACTTGAACCTACTGATGTTATCTGACTTCTGAGGAGCATTACTGACAGAATATGCTACTTGAACCGACTAATGTTATCTGACTTCTGCGGAGCATTACTGACAGAATATGCTACTTGAACCTTCTGATGTTGTCTGACTTCTGAGGAGCATTTCTGACAGAATATGCTACTTGAACCTACTGATGTTGTCTGACTTCTGAGGAGCATTACTGACAGAATATGCTACTTGAACCTTCTGATGTTGTCTGACTTCTGAGGAGCATTTCTGACAGAATATGCTATCTGAACCTACTGATGTTGTCTGAATTCTGAGGAGCATTACTGACAGAATATGCTACCTGAACCTACTGATGTTGTCTGACATCTGAGGAGCATTACTGACAGAATATGCTACTTGAACCTACTGATGTTATCTGACTTCTGAGGAGCATTACTGACAGAATATGCTACTTGAACCGACTGATGTTATCTGACTTCCGAGGAGCATTACTGACAGAATATGCTACTTGAACCTTCTGATGTTGTCTGACTTCTGAGGAGCATTTCTGACAGAATATGCTACCTGAACCTACTGATGTTATCTGACTTCCGAGGAGCATTACTGACAGAATATGCTACTTGAACCTTCTGATGTTGTCTGACTTCTGAGGAGCATTTCTGACAGAATATGCTACCTGAACCTACTGATATTGTCTGACTTCTGAGGAGCATTTCTGACAGAATATGCTACCTGAACCTATTGATTTTGTCTGACTTCTGAGGAACATGACTGATGGCATATGCTACCTGAACCTACTGATGTTCTCTACGCAGCAGAACAGACAACATAATTTTAAACAGTTATATTACAAAAATCAAAAGTTTCTACTTTTTTAATTCTATATCACACCTAAAAATTGTAATACTGACCCCCACATGTAAACATACTAGTCTTTTCATGAACTCTCCAATTAAAAATAAAAAAGGTTCAAAAATCATTATAACAATACAGAGCCCATGAGCTAGCCACAATGATGCTATACTTCTCACAGATTTTTAGTCATCATTATATCTAATTGATTGGGAAAAATGGCTTTGTATGCTAGATAATTATCAATTATTTTGTACCAGCCAAACATAGATGAACTTCATTAATATTCAAAGCCACATTAATGAATATTTGTCACAATAATCATAATTTCCTTTCACTATGGAGGCAGATGATAAATTGAAATATACAACAGATAATTTTTTTTTTCCATCTTGCACAAATGCAGTTAGAAAGTACAAAATAGACATGCATCTAATCAGCTATTACATAGTTTCTGTGAAACAGCACTTAGAACACTACTAGTGTATATACCTTCCTGGTCATGATTGAGACTAGTGTATCTACCTTCCTAGTCATTATTGAGACCAGGGTATCTATCTTCCTAGTCATTATTGAGACTAGTGTATCTACCTTCCTAGTCATTATTGGGACCAGGGTATCTATCTTCCTAGTCATTATTGAGACTATGTATCTACCTTCCTAGTCATTATTGAGACTATGTATCTACATTCCTAGTCATTATTTTGACTAGTGTATCTATCTTCCTAGTCATTATTGAGACTAATGTATCTACCTTCCCAGTCATTATTGAGACTATGTATCTACATTCCTAGTCATTATTGAGACTAGTGTATCTACCTTCCTAGTCATTATTGAGACTATGTATATACATTCTTAGTCATTATTGAGACTAGTGTATCTACCTTCCTAGTCATTATTGGGACCAGGGTAACTATCTTCCTAGTCATTATTGAGACTATGTATCTACCTTCCTAGTCATTATTGAGACAAGTGAATCTACCTTCCTAGTCATTATTGAGACCAAGGTATCTACCTTCCAAGTCATTATTGAAACTAATGTATCTACCTTCCTAGTCATTATTGAGACTAGTGTATCTACCTTCATAGTCATTATTGAGACTTATGTACCTACATTCCTAGGCATTATTGAGACTTCCTAGTAATTATTGAGACTAGTGTATCTACTTCCTAGTCATTATTGAGACTAATGTATCTCTCTTCCTAGTCATTATTGAGACTAGTGTATCTACCTTCCTAGTCATTATTGAGACTAGTTTTGCACATCTAATCCTCAATATAGAGTTTACTTTTCTGTTTAAGTGACAGTTTATATAAACAAGACGGCAATTGTTCAAACATCGCTCACCTTGAGCATAAAGTATCAAATATAATTGAAGAACAAAAACCTTAACTTCATGTATGTCATTATAAATCAAAATGCCTAAAACTGTGGAGGTTATGGTTACAGCAATTTGAACATTCTAATACTATACAAAATGAAACTATAACAATCTGAATGTTCTAATACTACACAGAAAAAAATCCATCAATTAAATTTTGAAAGTTCTAGTATTACACATAAATAAAATACACTAATGTAAATGGTCTAAAATACACAGAATTAAACTAAATCAACTTGAATATTTAATATAACACAGACATAAACTACACCTATCTAAGTGTTCTAATACAATACAGACATAAACTACACCTATCTTACTGTTCTAATATAACAGACATAAACTAGACTTATATGAGTGTTCTAATATAAAACAGACATAAAATACATCTATCTTACTGTTCTTATATAATAGACATTAACTACACCTATCTGAGTGTTCTAATACGACACAGAAATAAACTATACATATTTAGTGTTCTAATATAAAACAGATATAAACTTCATCTATATGAGTGTTCTAATACAACACAGAAATAAACTGCACCTATCTTAGTGTTATAATATAAAACAGATATAAACTTCACCTATATGAGTGTTCTAATACAACACAGAAATAAACTGCACCTATCTTAGAGTTCTAATATAAAACAGATATCAACACAGAAATAAACTGCACCTATCTTAGAGTTTTAATATAAAACAGATATAAACTTCAGCTATATGAGTGTTCTAATACAACACAGAAATAAACTGCACCTATCTTAGAGTTCTAATATAAAACAGATATAAACTTCACCTATATGAGTGTTCTAATACAACACAGAAATAAACTGCACCTATCTTAGAGTTCTAATATAAAACAGATATAAACTTCACCTATATGAGTGTTCTAATACAACACAGAAATAAACTGCACCTATCTTAGATTTCTAATATAAAACAGATATAAACTTCACCTATATGAGTGTTCTAATACACCACAGAAATAAACTGCACCTATCTTAGTGTTATAATATAAAACAGATATAAACTTCACCTATCTTAGAGTTTTAATACAACACAGAAATAAACTGCACCTATCTTAGAGTTCTAATATAAAACAGATATAAACTTCACCTATATGAGTGTTCTAATACGACACAGAAATAAACTATACATATTTAGTGATCTAATATAAAACAGATATAAACTTCATCTATATGAGTGTTCTAATACAACACAGAAATAAACTGCACCTATCTTAGAGTTCTAATATAAAACAGATATAAACTTCATCTATATGAGTGTTCTAATACAACACAGAAATAAACTGCACCTATCTTAGAGTTCTAATATAAAACAGATATAAACTTCACCTATATGAGTGTTCTAATACAACACAGAAATAAACTGCACCTATCTTAGAGTTCTAATATAAAACAGATATAAACTTCACCTATCTGAGTGTTCTAATACGACACAGAAATAAACTATACATATTTAGTGTTCTAATATAAAACAGATATAAACTTCATCTATATGAGTGTTCTAATACAACACAGAAATAAACTGCACCTATCTTAGAGTTCTAATATAAAACAGATATAAACTTCACCTATATGAGTGTTATAATACATCACAGAAATAAACTACACCTATCTTAGAGTTCTAATATAAAACAGATATCAACACAGAAATAAACTGCACCTATCTTAGAGTTCCAATATAAAACAGATATAAACTTCACCTATATGAGTGTTCTAATACGACACAGAAATAAACTATACATATTTAGTGTTCTTATATAAAACAGATATAAACTTCATCTATATGAGTGTTCTAATACAACACAAAAATAAACTGCACCTATCTTAGTGTTATAATATAAAACAGACATAAACTACATCTATATGAGTGTTCTAATACAACACAGACATAAACTACACCTATCTACCTGGTCTAATAAAACACAGACATAATCTGAGCACTTTTCACCATAGATTACACATATAAACTACAGATAAAAAAGTACAACATGAACTACAACATGAAGTACGGCCATCTGCACAATCTCACAGAGTATTTCTTGTAATTCTCTACAAGATGTATGTGCACAGTATTATACTAAATAAAAGACAGGACAATTGATTTCAAAAGTGAATGTATCAAACTATAGTTATTTATTTATAATATTTTTTTATGATATATAGTAGTTTACATCTACCATTAAACGTCTGGCAATACCATTAGAAGTAGGTATAATAGCTGGAAATGGCATAACATGCTTATTATTCTTCAAGAATAATGATATTTACAAACTACATTAGGCCAGAGATTGCAATACTGAAAACATATTTAATTTGTTTTTTTAGCTGTATCTTTAAACACTGTAGGAAAATATGATCATGGTGGCATGGAGGCTTTATGTAACTGACGACAATGACGCCTTTGAAGAAAATTAGTCAGAAACACAACTTTGCTACATCTGCTGAAGTTGATATTAGTTTTTAAATAAACTAGTGTACATGGCCAGAGTTTTCACAGCAACTAAAGTTAATGCATTGGGGAACATTATTTGCATGAACAGATTATCAGGTGATCAATATTATATACGCAATATATGTATAAAATGTTGTTCACCCATGTTAGGAAGTATACAAAATGATAACTGTCTTGTTCCTCAGGTTGTATTTCAGATATTTCTCCACCAATATAAGGAAGTATACAAAACAATGACTTGTTCCTTTGGACTTCTCCACCAATATCAGGAATTTCATTTTTTCTGCAGAAAAAAAATGTAAGTAAGTAAACAATACAATGACTTCTATTGTGCCTCATGGTACCTCATGTATACAGCATGTGTCTATTCAAGAGATAACCATTAATATTGACAAGTTTTGGAAAGATACTTGTTCAAACTAACAATAGGATATCCAAGTTCTGTACATAATTTTATTCACATACTTTTTTTGGCGGTCAAATAAACATGTTATAAAAATTATCTGAACTGGAAGAGTTATCTTCCCTTTCAGTAGTTTAATGAGCTTTTAATAATTTCCTGTGATCTGATTGGATATTGGATAAAGAAATTAGTCTGAATTTCAAGCATTGTATGTATAATTCATTGATCATTTTTCTGATCTTGGAAAAGTTGTCAAAAGTGACGAAATATTCATTTAAAAAATTAATGATTTAATGATTAAAGGTAAACATTAGACACAAATCAGCGATGAAAGAGTATGCCGCAATTGAGATATGTACCGGAGTACGCCACCTTTACTGGCACCAATTGTTTACTCAGCCTCAAAGTATCAAACTTTAAGAACAATGGCGCAATTGAATCACAGAACAATCGATTTCAAATGTCTGCTGCTGCGAAATGAATCTTTACATATCTATATTACTTACATGGGGAGAAAGATACAGTTACAATTTGCAATTTCAAATAATTTTCTCTTTTTGAGGTTTTATAGCATATGCCATTTTCTAGGGGTAATTGCAAAGTGTTATGATTTATGTATTTATTTTAATGATAATGTTTTGCCACAGATAAACCAAGTATATTTCTCATCTTCTATGTTATTTGTCATGCAAATTAGTTTCCCAGTTTTCCATCAAAAATGGAGTGCTGGTATAATCAATGATGGAAACTGGAGAATTGTGACGACCACTATAGATATACCATAATTCATAATATCGTGTATTTTTACCAAAATTATAGCCATCAGACAGGTGGTACGAAATTTAAACAGAATCTTTTTAAGAAGAATTTAAGAAAAAAAATACATTTGTTAGACGCGAATACTACTGACATTTGGTCATTTTTGTTTATTTAGTTCTTTGAAATAATTACTTCACTATAAAAGGTATAATTTTTGCTAAAACATGCAGGTTGGAATTATTTAACAAGACATCATTATTAGACTTCATTCCAAGTTTCATCAAAATCTGAGGACTGGTTTCTTTTTTAAAAAATTAACCCTTTACTCCATAGATACGCGATTTCCCACACCAATCATAGAAGGCCTTTGAAAACAGTGCAGGAAGAGTTCAGATTGCTTGTAACGAGCAATCTGAACATTTCCTGCACTGTTTTCCACTCTGTCAGTTAATATAAACATAATTCACCCAATAATTCAAAAGCCTTCTATATTATGTGTCCAAAGGCGTCTATATGAAGTAAAGGGTTAAAAGAGTCATAACACCATAAATAGTTATCAGATTGAAACATTGTAATGGTTACACACACTTAAACTTCATAGTAATATTTAATATGTATACTAAGTTTCATCCAAATCAATGAATTGCATAGATAGAAGGAGATGTGCACATGCATTTTGGACAAATTGACAGTTTAATAACTTTGAACAAAGCTATATATTTGTCAAGATCAGAATTTTTATTGAAAAAGTCTTCAACAACATGTATGGTTTTCTGCTTTAAGATTATCTATATTTGTATGTGTAATGGTGCAGCTGTTTTCATTTTACAGCAAGATTCACATTCCGCATGTGCCATTATGTTTTCATGTGATGTTATTGTATTATATGACATTTAGCTTCACTTTCAATCTTTGTATCTTCTGCGACTGCTCCGGAGAGTACTATAATACACATGTTGTCAAATTGGTACATCATGTCATCCAATGTGTTCCCCCAGATGATGTCACTAGCTCAGATTGATCTGTGTACTTGGACACATGACTAACAAAAGATTTTGGTTAGTTATTAAAGCGCATTATGGTTGACAGGCACAAATTATTTTATAGAAATATACTCATAAATTGTCTATTATTTCACATTTCCTTGATATAAGTGTTAATAAATGTCACGTAAGTATTTAGAGATATACTTTTCTAAATAGTATATAGGTCATGAATTTTAACAAAAATGTAAAATCGCCCAGAACCATTTCTGTACTGGAAATATTGCTGACCATGACACGTTATCTGCAATAGACAACATTATCTCTTGGATTCACTAAACCACTTAAATTGGTATAAATTGTGTGTTTGAATGCTGTTTCAGAGAAGAAAGACTTTTTGTTGTACCACTGACTTGTTATGGGGAAAAGGTCCATATAAAATAGTTCTTATGAAAACAAAACTAAGGGTTCATGCGTTGTAACACAGGTCAGTGCGTAAGCACCACCTAGTGGTAACACAATGTCGCCATGCTGATCAGTCCCATAATGCAATAGACACCACCCTGCATGAAGTAAACCAATACTAAATCTATTTTCACATAAGCTTCTATTATTATATATTTCAACTCAATGTAAATGTTGAATCCTGGGACAGACCTCTTGACAAGGATAAAAACAAAACATGAACTACGAATCATTCATGTTATTGTTTGATTACACAAATAAATTTATACATTTTTGCAATATATTTCTATATGCCTGCCAAACCAGTAGTTCATTTTGGGAGGAAATGAAAGGAATTCTGACATACACTACCCAAGAAAACATGCCCTATATTTTAACAAACTTGAAACCCCGAGCCAAAGAGATCATTCATTCCAAATATAAACAAATTTCATTGTTTAGTACTTGAGAAGAAGTTTTTTTTAAAAATTCTTAATTTTATCTCTTTTTGGGCCTCTGGTGGCCCCTTATGGTTATAAAATTCCCTCTGAAGGACACAGTCTCAACTGTAATGACTAAACAATGCTTTGAACAAACTTGAGAGAGCTCCATGTAACAATGCTTCACACCAAATTAGGTGAAAATCTGTCAAGTGGTTTCAGAGAAATCATTGTTTTAAGCAAAAGTTAACGACAGACGGATACATGACAGACACAGAGCAATCACAACAGTTCCTCCTGTGAGTCTTTGGCTCAAGTGAGCTAACAAAAAGCATGCAAATGAAACAATATACTCAACCAAAAGCAATATTTGAACAAGTACCATCAAAATCTATGTAGCCTTATAAGAGAAGCCACTGTAAGCAAAGTCAACAGAATGTTCACTACAAGTACTTACATCACTTCAAAATTTATAGACCATCTCTGTCCTTATCAAATGCTTTATAAAGAAGCTACGTATATATGTATTCTTTTTTCATATGCATAGATAATTGGAGGCGTCAAGTAGAAGCCCCAGATATACAAGTTAAAGATAATTTTCTTCCAATATAATAACTACGAGTACGTATTGTCTGGTTTTCTTATAATTCTGACAGAGAATCCATATTTATAACAGAGCAGAGGTGCAGTCTAAAAAGCGCCTATTGCAATAAATAACAATGTTGATAAATGACAATGATGCCAGTTTGTTTTGTGAAATCAACTGATATATGACAGGTCTGACCTAGAATATGTTCTTATTGTCCGCAAGGTATATTTTTGTAAAATTTCATAAATATGATTTTGTAATCTCGACAAGATTTATCTCTCCTTAGTCACCATATACCATCTTGGTCATATCAAAATAACAACAATCATCGATCGTTATGCATTTTCTGTGCAATAATAAAGTTTAAACATATTGATTTTGTAATGATTTTAATAGGGTTTGGTTCCATATTTAATGCCTTACAGTCTATTTCTCACTTACAGTTTAATTGGTGGAGGAAAAATACAAATTGAATTTCAGTAGAACCAATGTTCTTCATTGAGTGATTTGGTTTTTAAAATAAAGTTTTTTTACCAAGCAGGACTCAAACTCAGCACCTCAGCAGTCAAGTTAAAGATAATACATTAGATCACTCCACAATGGAAGACCACTGATCTGATACATAGTTCATAAAAATAATAATAATAGTAATAAAAATGTGCTTGTATGTCATCATAAGTCAGATTATTTTTTTAAATCTGGACAGAGTAGAGAGTGATTAATCAGTGATTTATCAGATGAAATCTGGACAGAGTTAAGAGTGATTAATCGGATGAAATCTGGACAGAGTAGAGTGATTAATCAGATTTAATCTGGACAGAGTAGAGTGATTAATCAGATTTAATCTGGACAGAGTAGAGTGATTAATCAGATTTAATCTGGACAGAGTAAAGAGTAATTAGTCAGATGAAATATAGACAGAGTAAAGAGTAATTAGTCAGATGGAATCTGGACAGAGTAAAGAGTGATTAATCAGATGGAATCTGGACAGAGTAAAGAGTGATTAATCAGATGGAATTTGGACAGAGTAAAGAGCGATAAATAAGTTGAAATATGGACAGAGTAAAGAGTGATTAATCAGATGGAATCTGGACAGAGTAAGGAGTGATTAATCAGATGGAATCTGGACAGAGTAAGGAGGGATTAATCATATGAAATCTGAACAGAGTAAAGAGTGATTAATCAGATGGAATCTGGACAGAGTAAAGAGTGATTAATCAGATGAAATATGGACAGAGTAAAGAGTGATTAATCAGATGAAATATGGACAGAGTAAAGAGTGATTATTCAGATGAAATCATATTTTATAATCATTTATGTTTTATTATGTTATGTTGATGTATAAATTTGTAGAACTTATTCCCCATATTACAGTATCAGTTGTGACCTCAGGAATGAAATGATGAAACAAAGGGACATAACTAAGTCTAGGACATTCCAACCAGCTGTGTAACGTTATTATGGTTATACATGGTGTAATAATGTTTGAATAAAATCTATTAAAAAATATGAGATGAAAGTGTTAATTTTGACAATTCAATCCAATAGGAATGCTGTTATATATAACTACCTTAAAATAATGTTTAAAACCATGAATACATATAATTTGTAATCAGAATTATTTTAACACAAATTAGGTGCCCAGCCCCATGCAGATTATATGTCTCTGCTTTAGGTACCTGTGGAGTCAGGGGCACAAATTTGTTAGGGAATATGTTACAGGATGTACATAACCATAGTAGAAAATCATAGAGAAACATATGTCAGCAGTCCAGTTGGCTCAGTTGGTAGAGCATTGGCCCTGTAAGTGAAGGGTCCCAGGTTCGAGTCCTGGACTGGCTGCATATTTTTCTTGTCCTGTTACATGTGCAAGTTTAACTAGACCTATCACTGTAGTGATGAATACCCCCGAACACCGCCATGACAGAAAATGGTTAACCATTGTATGAAGTTTTATTAAATTATATCCAATAGTTTTAAAGTAATGCTCCAGACAAAAGAAATTCTTAATAAAAGAGAATGTTATGGATTGAGTTGTTTGTATTGTTAATTTTTTTATGGTTTTGTTAAAATTAAAAACGGTCTTTTTAATTATTGTGCAGTGTACAAGCTTTCATGGCAATCAATAAATGTTATACTTTTTCGAGTTATGTTGAGGGACAACAATTTTATGGATAAGAAACAAACAAGAGCACTAGGAATACAATATCAAACCTGCTTTACTCGAACTCCATGTATTCATCAACTTGGTTCTTTCATGAACTTTATTAAACTGTTATCACTGATGGCTTTAAAAGTACTTTAAAAGTACTGCACCAGACAAGGGAAATATATCAAAGGGCAATAACTCTGTGATTAGCAAGAATAGAGTTATGTTTCTTGTACACTGCACTTCCTGTCATTATATTCTACCATTGTATGAAGTTTGATGAAATTCCATCCAGTACTTTAAAAGTAATGCTCCGGACAAGGGAAATATATCAAAGGGCAATAACTCTGTAATTAGCAAGAATAGAGTTAGGTTTCCTGTACACTGCACTTCCTGTCATTATATTGTACCATTGTATGAAGTTTGATGAAATTCCATCCAGTACTTTAAAAGTAATGCTCCGGACAAGGGAAATATATCAAAGGGCAATAACTCTGTAATTAGCAAGAATAGAGTTAGGTTTCTTGTACACTGCACTTCCTTTCATTATATTCTACCATTGTATGAAGCTTGATGAAATTCCATCAGGTACTTTTCAAGTTATGCTCCGGACAAGAAAAAAATATCAAAGGGCAATAACTCTGTAATTAGCAATAATAGAGTTAGGTTTCTTGTACACTGCACTTCCCCTCATTATATTCTACCATTGTATGAAGTTTGATGAAATTCCATCCAGTACTTTAAAAGTAATGCTCCGGACAAGGGAAATATATCAAAGGGCAATAACTCTGTAATTAGCAAGAATAGAGTTATGTTTCTTGTACACTGCACTTCCTGTCATTATAATCTACCATTGTATGAAGTTTGATGAAATTCCATCCAGTACTTTAAAAGTTATGCTCCGGACAAGGGAAATATATCAAAGGGCAATAACTCTGTAATTAGCAAGAATAGAGTTATGTTTCCTGTACACTGCACTTCCTCTCATTATATTGTACCATTGTATGAAGCTTGATGAAATTCCATCCGGTACTTTTCAAGTTATGCTCCGGACAAGAAAAAATATCAAAGGGAAATATATCAAAGGGCAATAACTCTGTAATTAGCAAGAATAGAGTTATGTTTCCTGTACACTGCACTTCCTCTCATTATATTTTACCATTGTATGAAGCTTGATGAAATTCCATCCGGTACTTTTCAAGTTATGCTCCGGACAAGAAAAAATTTCAAAGGGCAATAACTCTGTAATTAGCAAGAATAGAGTTATGTTTCTTGTACACTGCACTTCCTCTCATTATATTCTACCATTGTATGACGTTTGATGAAATTCCATCCAGTACTTTTCAAGTAATGCTCCGGACAAGGAAAATTGCGGACAGACCGACCGACAGACCGACAGACCGACAGACCGACCTCAGGGTGACTCCAGTATACCCCCTCAAAACTTCGTTTGTCAGGGGTATAATGAAGATCAAATATAAAATGTGAGTGCTAGAGTGCACACAACATCAAACACACACAATTTTCGACAATTTAAGGGCCATAATAGCTCTGACAATATTTTAAGATGTTATATAACTACTATGTAAGTTTAGTGGACATCAAGTGAAAGCTGTGAGTACTAGAATGCACACAAGGTCAAATAATGTAATTGTTGATCATTCAAGGGCCATAACCCCGACATTAATTCCTCAATTCGGCAAGTTCAAGACCTTGTCTGAGCTATTATGGTTATAAAACTACTGTGTAAGTTTGGTATAAATAAAATGAAATATATGGGTGCTAGAATGCACACACGGTCAAATAATATATTTTTAATGTTTCAAGGGCCACAACTCTGACATTAATTATCTGATTTGACCAGTTCAAGAACATGTCTGAGATATTATGGTTATATAACTACTATGTAAATCTGGTGAGGATCAAATAAAAAATTGATTGCTAGAGCGCACAGACTGTCAAATAGTGTATTCTTTAATGTTTCAAGGGCCACAACTCTGATATAAATAAGCTGATTTGAACAGTTCAAGAACTTGTCTGAGATATTATATATAACTACTATATAAGTTTAGTGAGTCCACGTAACAAAAAGTTCACAGATGGACTACAGATGACAGACAAAAGTCGATCAGAATAGCAAAGTTGAAGTTAACAAGTACACACAAGGGATGTCTTTAAAAGACACAGACACTAAAGCCGATGTTTTATATGGAAATAAACTTCCTTTTGTTGTAATCTGACTCAGGTAAGTTTATAATTATAAGGTGTTGGCAAGCCATATGAATATATAATCATAACATTGACATATCATTTTTTTCTTGTGCACAACGAAATAATTGGAATAATTGCAGTAATTCCACAGCTTGGTATCTTAGTACATACCAAATTTAATTATTACAAACGGTAATCTCACTGTTTATTTATCCATCTCTGCCAACGACAGGGACTGATGCCAGACACGCTTTCTGAACGAATTAGTGCTTTTTATTGATGAAAATTGTCACCACATTCATTTATCTCCAGCACACAAAATGACCTACTTATGTGTCAATGTGCCGTAAAACAGGACTCACTACATTAACCAATTCTTGACACACATTCTGTTCTGTGGATAGAATGGAGATACAGTCAAACCTGTGTTGGTGGTCGCCTCTATTAATCAACCAATTGTCTTAAACAGCCATTTTTCTATTTACCATTTTTATAATTTTAGTTTTTAATCAACCTGTATTAAGGGGTCAGTTTTGCTCTTTCCCTTGAGTGGCTGCTTAAGACAGGTTTGACTGTACTTTTAACTGTTGTAATTAGATCATACTTAAAAACTTCAGTCAATCAATTTTTGCCAAAACATAGAAAAAAGTTAAAATTCCATTTTCCCATAAAAATTATTATTATTTTTTTTTTTTTAAATTCTTTTTTTTTTACTCCTGCTACAAACAGCATTTTTTTCAACAAATATTAACAAATACTGACAGTTCTTGTAAACTTTTTTTTTCGGCTAGAAATGTGTTCACTGAATAAGGTCATTTTGGCTCTTTCTTTGAACTTTGAAAGCTCAATATAATTATTATAGGGAACAAAATTTATTGAACATAAAACATCTATTTTTAGAAGCAGCAACCTTGATGCAAGTGACCTTAAAATGCCTATTTTTTTATTATTTGGAGTGTCCCAATCAAATTTCATCTAAATATATTCATAGGAATTAAATTTAAAACATCATCTATTATAGATACATTTACTTTGACATTTATTAAAGTCACCAAAAATACCAAATCATTTTAAAGTTTTAACAACTCACAAATAAACATGAAGGGGAATAACTCTGTTTAAAGGTAATCCAGATTTTTAGAGCATTCTCAGTATTAGCTGTTTCCCTGTTTATACGGTGGGTGGGCCCAGTTCCACTAAAAATCTCAACTTAAGATTTTCGTTTACCCAAATTTTTGAAATGCTATTACTGTATTTACATTGTATACTTTGCTTGTTATAGATCCTTACACAAAAAATCAACATGTGTTCCAACTTCAAATTTGTGTGATTATTTAATGTCCAATGAGTTGATTTACTAATTAGAGGATTTAAGATTTGTGTTGAGGAAAATCTCAGTTTGAGATGTTTAGTGTAACCGGCCCCTGCACCCCAACCTCCAAGACAGACCATAGAAAATAGGACTACTCTACCTCAGCAGAATATTTTATCAGAGTGCGAACTTTATCTGTAGTGATTAAATGAATCAGGAATCAATTGCAATCAACTCGCACATGGGGGTTTTCACCAGTGATTACAAAGGTAGATAACTCTAGCTGACAATAACCAGGTGTTATTTTTCCCTGCAGTGCTGCAGCGTTGCAATGATTTACTTAGTTGGATGCCATAAAATCTTCCCACATTTAGCTAGCTTCTAAGCTTTACCTGGCAGGATGTCCCTTATAATTTTAATAATAATTCACATGTTACTATAACCATTTTTACATTAAACACTCTTTGCATTGTCAGAGTAAGATTTTACAGGGAATCCTACCTGATACTTCTGGATGAACACACCTACATGTGATTAGACAAGGCTCCCATACAACTGTGTTGATTGAGGTATAAGATAAACTCTGGAAAATACAAACATGAAAGCACTAATGGATATCACTGCCTTGTTGTCATGTGAACTTCTACTGCCAAGGTTAGCTGCTTTTATAAATGTGTTACTGCCACTGTTAGCTACTTGACACTGCCAAGGTGTCAACTTGCTACTGTTATCATTAGCTTCAATAAACTTCTTCCTAGCAAGGTAAGTTAAAGTGAACTTGCCGCTGTCATGGTTAGTTTCAATAAACTTGTTCCTGGCAAAGTAAGTTTAAGTGAACTTGCATTTGTCATTGTTAGCTTCAATAAACTTGTTCCTGTCAAAGTAAGTATAAGTGAACGTGCCACTGTTATGCCACTGTTATTGTTAGCTTCAATAAACTTGTTCCTGTCAAAGTAAGTATAAGTGAACGTGCCACTGTTATGGTTAGTTTCAATAAACTTGTTCCTGTCAATATCAGTGTAAGTGAACCTGTTACTGTTATGGTTAGCTTCAATAAACTTGTTCCTGGCAAGGTAAGTTTAAGTGAACCTGCTACTATTTAGTAAGCTTTAATAAACTTGTTCCTGGCAAGGTAAGTTTAAATGAACCTGCTACTATTATGGTTAGCTTCAATAAACTTGTTCCTTTCAAAGTAAGTTTAAGTGAACTTGCCGCTGTCATGATAAGCTTCAATAAACTTGCTCCTATCAAAGTAAGTTTAAGTGATCTTGCCGCTGTCATGGTTAGCTTCAATAAACTTGTTCCTATCAAGGTCAGTTTGTCGCTGTCATGGTTAGCTTCAATAAACTTGTTACTGGCAAGGTAAGTTAAAGTGAACTTGCCGCTGTCATGGTTAACTTCAATAAACCTGTTCCTGGCAAAGTAAGTTCAAGTGAACGTGTCACTTTTATGGTTAGCTTCAATAAACTTGTTCCTGTCAAAGTAAGTATAAGTGAACATGCCACTGTTATGGTTAGCTTCAATAAACTTGTTCCTATAAAAGTAAGTTTAAATGAACCTGCCACTGTTATTGTTAGCTTCAATAAACTTGTTCCTATAAAAGTAAGTATAAGTGAACCTGTCACTGTTATGGTTAGCTTCAATAAACTTGTTCCTGTCAAAGTAAGTATAAGTGAACGTGTCACTTTTATGGTTTGCTTCAATAAACTTGTTCCTGTCAAAGTAAGTATAAGTGAACGTGTCACTTTTATGGTTAGCTTCAATAAACTTGTTCCTATAAAAGTAAGTATAAGTGAACCTGTCACTGTTATGGTTAGCTTCAATAAACTTGTTCCTGTCAAAGTAAGTATAAGTGAACGTGTCACTTTTATGGTTTGCTTCAATAAACTTGTTCCTGTCAAAGTAAGTATAAGTGAACCTGTCACTGTTATGGTTAGCTTCAATAAACTTGTTCCTATAAAAGTAAGTTTAAATGAACCTGCCACTGTTATTGTTAGCTTCAATAAACTTGTTCCCGTCAAAGTAAGTATAAGTGAATGTGCCACTGTTATGGTTAGCTTCAATAAACTTGTTCCTGTCAATATCAGTGTAAGTGAATCTGCTACTGTTATGGTTAGCTTCAATAAACTTGTTCGTGGCAAAGTAAGTTTAAGTGAACCTGCTACTATTATGGTTAGCTTCAATAAACTTGTTCCTTTCAAAGTAAGTTTAAGTGAACTTGCCGCTGTCATGATTAGCTTCAATAAACTTGTTCCAATTGAAGTAAGTTTAAGTGAAATTGCCGCTGTCATGGTTAGATTCAATAAACTTGATCCTGGCAAGATAAGTTTAAGTGAACTTGCCGCTGTCATGGTTAGCTTCAATAAACTTGTTCCTGTCAAGGTAAGTTTAAGAGTACCTGTCACTGTTATGGTTAGCTTCAATAAACTTGTTCCTGGCAAGGTAAGTTTAAGTAAACCTGCCACTGTTATGGTTAGCTACAATAAACTTGTTCTTATCAAGGTAAGTTTAAGGAACCAGCTACTGTTTTGGTTAGCTTCAATAAACTTGTTCCTATTAAGATAAGTTTAAGTGAACCTGTCGCTATTATGGTTAGCTTCAATAAACTTGTTCCTATCAAAGTAAGTTTAAGGGACCAGCTACTGTTATGGTTAGCTTCAATAAACTTGTTCCTATCATAGTAAGTTTAAGTGAACCTGCTACTGTTATGCTTAGCTTCAATAAACTTGTTCCTATCAAGGTCAGTTTAAGTGAACATGCTAGTGTTATGGTTAGCTTCAATAAACTTGTTCCTATCAAGGTCAGTATAAGTGAACCTGCTAGTGTTATGGTTAGCTTCAATAAACTTGTTCCTGTCAAGGTAAGTTTAAGGGACCAGTTACTGTTATGGTTAGCTTCAATAAACTTGTTCCTGCCAAGGTAAGTTTAAGGGACCAGTTACTGTCATGGTAGGCTTCAATAAACTTGTTCCTGTCAAGGTAAGTTTAAGTGAACCTGCTAGTGTTATGCTCAGCTTCAATAAACTTGTTCCTATCAAGGAAAGTTTTAAGGAATATGCTACTGTTTTGGTTAGCTTCAATAAATTTGTTCCCGGCAAGGTTAAGTTAAGGGAACCTGCTACTATTATGGTTAGCTTCAATAAACTTGTTCCTATCAAGGTTAATTAAAGTGAACCTTCTAATTTATTGTTAGTTTCAATAAACTTGTTCCTGTCAAGGTAAGTTTAGTGAGTTATCTACCTAGCAAGGGGACAATAGTGTATATACCAGGCAAATGACAGTGAGCTATCTACATAGTTAGTGAGGCACTAGTGTATGTACAAGGCAAACAGATGTGAACTATCTACAAAGGGAGGGAGACACTAGTGTATGTACCAGGCATATCTACATAAGGAGTGAGACACTAAAGCAGTACCAGGCATATCTACATAGGGAGTGAGACACAAGTGTACATACCAGGCATATTTACATAAAGAGTGAGACACTAGTGTATGTACTAGGCATTACTACATAGGGAGTGAGACACTAGTGTATGTACTAGGCATTTCTACATAGGGAGTGAGACACTAGTGTACATACCAGGCATATTTACATAGAGTGAGACACTAGTGTATAAACTAGGCATATCTACATAGGGAGTGAGACATTAGTGTATAAACCAGGCATATTTACATAGAGAGTGAGACACTAGTGTATGTACTAGGCATATTTACATAGAGAGTGAGACACTAGTGTATGTACTAGGCATTTCTACATAGGGAGTGAGACACTAGTGATCATACCAGGCATATCTACATAGGGAGACACTAGTGTACATACCAGACATATCTACATAGGGAGACACTAGTGTATGTACCAGGCATATCTACATAGGGAGTGAGACACTTATGAATGTATGTACAAGGCATATCTACCAAGTGTATGCAACAAGCATATCTACATAGGGAGGGAGACACTAGTATATGTACAAGGCATATCTATGTAAGGAGTGAGACACCAGTGTATGTACAAAGCATATCTACACAGGGAGGGAGACACTAGTGTACATACCAGGCATATCTACATAGGGAGGGAGACACTAGTGTATGTACTAGGCATATTTACATAGTGAGGGAGACACTAGTGTATATACCAGACATATTTACATAGTGAGCGAGACACTAGTGTATGTACTTGGCATATCTACATAGTGAATGAGACTCAAGTGTATGTACCAGGCATATCTTCATAGGGAGGGAGACATTAGTGTATATTTACATTTTAAGTGAGACACTTATGTAAGTACTAGGCATATTTACATAGGGAAGGAGACACAAGTGTGTGTACCAGGCATATTTATATAGGGATTGAGACACTAGTGTATGTACCAGGCAAATCTATGTAGGGAACGAGACATTAGTGTACAAGGCATATCTACCAAGGCTATGTACAAGGCATATTTACATAGGGAGGGAGACAAAAGTGTATGTACCAGGCATATCTATGTAGGGAGTGAGACACTAGTGTATGTACAAAGCATATCTACACAGGGTGGGAGACACTAGTGTACATACCAGGCATATCTACATAGGGAGGGAAACACTAGTGTATGTGCCAGGCATATTTACATAGTGAGCGAGACATTAGCGTACTTTCCAAGCATATCTACATAGGGAGTGCGACACTAATGTACATAGCAGGCATATCTACATATGGAGGGAGACACTAGTGTATGTACTAGGCATATTTACCTAGTGAACGAGACACTATTGTATGTACCAGGCATACCTTCATAGGGAAGGAGACAGTAGTATATGTACCAGGAATATCTACATTGCAAGGGAGACACTAATGTGTGTACCAGGTATATATACATAGGGAGGGAGACACTAGTGTATGTACCAGGCATATCTACATAGGGAGGGAGACACTAGTGTATGTACCAGGAATATCTACATAGGGAGGGTGACACTAGTGTAAGTACCAGGCATATCTTCATAGGGAGGGAGACACTAGTGTATTTACCAGGCATATCTATATAGGGAGGGAGACACTAATGTATGTACCAGCATATCTACATAGAGAGGGAGATACAAGTGTATGTACCAGGCATATCTACATAGCAAGGGAGACACTAGTGTATGTACCAGGTATATCTACATAGGGAGGGAGACACTAGTAAATGTACCAGGCATATCTACATAGGGAGGGAGACACAAGTGTATGTACCAGACATATCTACATAGCAACAGAGACACTAGCATATATACCAGGCATATCTACATAGCAAGGGAATTACTAATGTATGTACCAGGAATATCTACATAGGGAGTGAGACACTAGTGTGTTTACAAGGCATATCTACATAGCAAAGGAAACACTTGTGTATGTACCAGGATTATCTACAAAGGGAGTTAGACACTTGTGTATGTACCAGTCATATTTACATAGCAAGAGAGACATTAGTGTATGTACCAGGCATATTTACATAGCAAGGGAAACACTAGTGTATGTACCAGGAATATCTACATAGGGAGGGAGACACTACTGTATGTACTAGGAATATCTACATAGGGAGAGACACTTATGTATGTACCAGGCATATCTACATAGGGAAGGAGACACTAATGTATGTACCAGGCATATCTACATAGGGAGGGTGACACTAGTGCCTGTACCAGGCATATTTACATAGTATGGGAGACACTAGTGTATATACCAGACATATCTACATAGGGAGGGAGACATTAGTCTACATACCAGGCATATCTACATAGGGAGGGAGATACTAGTGTATGTACTAGGTATATCTACATAGGGAGGGAGACACTTATGTATATACCAGGCATATCTACATAGGGAAGGAGACACTAATGTATGTACCAGGCATATCTACATAGGGAGGGTGACACTAGTGCCTGTACCAGGCATATTTACATAGTATGGGAGACACTAGTGTATATACCAGGCATATCTACATAGGGAGGGAGACATTAGTCTACATACCAGGCATATCTACATAGTGAGGGAGACACTAGTGTATGTACTAGGCATATCTACATAGGGAGGGAGACACTAGTGTATGTACTAGGCATATCTACATAGGGAGTGAGACACTAATGTATGTACCATGCATATCTACATAGGGAGGGTGACACTAGTGTATGTACTAGGCATATCTACATAGGGAGAGACACTTATGTATGTACCAGGCATATCTACATAGGGAAGGAGACACTAATGTATGTACCAGGCATATCTACATAGGGAGGGTGACACTAGTGCCTGTACCAGGCATATTTACATAGTATGGGAGACACTAGTGTATATACCAGACATATCTACATAGGGAGGGAGACATTAGTCTACATACCAGGCATATCTACATAGGGAGGGAGATACTAGTGTATGTACTAGGTATATCTACATAGGGAGGGAGACACTTATGTATATACCAGGCATATCTACATAGGGAAGGAGACACTAGTGTATGTACCAGGCATATCTACATAGGGAGGGTGACACTAGTGCCTGTACCAGGCATATTTACATAGTATGGGAGACACTAGTGTATATACCAGGCATATCTACACAGGGAGGGAGACACTAGTGTACATACCAGGCATATCTACATAGTGAGGGAGACACTAGTGTATGTACTAGGCATATCTACATAGGGAGGGAGACACTAGTGTATGTACTAGGCATATCTACATAGGGAGTGAGACACTAGTGTATGTACTAGGCATATCTACATAGGGAGGGAGACACTAGTGTATGTACTAGGCATATCTACATAGGGAGTGAGACACTAGTGTATGCACTAGGCATATCTACATAGTGAGGGAGACACTAGTGTATGTACCAGGCATATCTACATAGTTTTAGTTTGTATGTATTATGCGAAATCATATCCTCATTAAAATACAAGAAGTTGAATACCATGAAAGCAGATCTTCTCTCATTATTTGTATTTATCTTTTTAAATTCTCCTCCTCTCTTTGTACCATACCATACCCCGAAATTATTACAAACTCTTTGTTATACTCTGATATCAAATTTATCTTTACACTGGTGACATGAGTTTCTACATTTCGGTACGCTCCACGTTATGTCCCTCCATCGCTATTTGTGCAAATGACAAACACACAATGATTATATTTTTCTGCGACTAATTCCCTTAATAGGGACTCTGCCCACTGGAGCTTCAAATTTTATCAAAGTCCTAATGCATTCGTAAACAAATTTTCTGCTTCGTCTTAATGGCAGGCTTGAATTTTTCTTATTCGTATTTCTCGGTGCTACACTCCTAGTCTCATTATGTTCTTTATCATTCTAATTAGTCTTGATCAATCAGGACATTTTTTTCTGCATGGGCTGAGACCTCAAACCTAATTATGTGTTTTAACGTATATTTCCTGTATGGAGTCTCCACGGAATTCGCTTTTAAACATAGCACTAATAAACTGAATACAATTTTACAATTTGCCAGAGACTGAGCACTTCCCCTATACTGATATATTATTCTCCTTTTAACAGCTTCTATCGACACTGATTACATCATTGTCTTCATAAACGCATGCAAATTTTGCAATTCTACCCATAATGCTCTATTGATATTTGAAATAGATCAGTCAAAACTCTTAAGTTCTTCGCCTCCCAATTTTGAATTAATTCTTGATTGATAATTCCACTGGGGGACTTAATCAGAGCCATGACATCTAATTACAATGTCTTGTGTCAAAGAAAACATGATTAGATTTAAAAGAATTCTAAAAGGTATAAATTTATGGCACCACTCTTCTTCTCCATTAATTCAGTTGGAATTTGATTGGGAAAGAAATGCTGGAATAGGTTTGTTTATAAAACACGAGAATGAACATCTATCATTTGTAATACTTTCCCTATCAATGTAACTGGTATCTGTTGAACTTTCCATGTCCACATTATTCACAGAAAAAAATATCTTTTATATTCACTATTTATGGGATAAATGTAAGTTATATGTATTTTACTTTATCTATACATTGGATATGTAGATTGCATGCTTTGCTTATAAGATATGTGTATTTTGTACATCTATCTAAATGTGTTGCAATATTTATGTTAAAATATATCTTTTAGAAATAGTATCGAAAATCCAAGTTCATGCATTGTAAACCAGTGACAGTTCATGTATTGTTAACCAGTGATGATTCATGTATTGTTAACCAGTGACAGTTCATGTATTGTTAACCAGTGATAGTTCCTGTATTGTTAACCAGTGACAGTTTATGTATTGTTAACCAGTAATAGTTAATGTATTGTTACCAAGTGACAGTTCATATATTGTAAAACAGTGCCAGTGCATGTATTGTTAATCAGTGATAGTTCATGTATTGTAAACCAGTGCCAGTTCATGTATTGTTAACCAGTGCCAGTTTATGTATTGTAAACCAGTGCCAGTTCATGTATTGCAAACCAGTGACAACTCATGTAGTGTTAACCAGTGATGGTTCATGTATTGTTAACCAGTGATAGTTCCTGTATTGTTAACCAGTGACAGTTTATGTATTGTTAACCAGTAATAATTCATAGGTTAACCAGTGACAGTTGATGTATTGTAAAACAGTGCCAGTTGATGTTTTGTTAACCAGTGTCAGTTCATGTATTGTAAACCAGTGACAACTCATGTAGTGTTAACCAGTGACAGTTCATGTAATGTTAACCTGTGACAGTTCTTGTAATGTTAACTAGTGACAGTTCATGTATTGTTAACCAGTGATAATTCATGTATTGTAGACCAGTGACAGCTCATGTATTGCTAACCAGTGATTGTTCATGTGTTGTAAACCAGTGACAGTTCATGTATTGTTAACCAGTGACAATTCATGTATTGTAAACAAGTGACAGTCCATGTATTGTAAACCAGTAACAGTTCATGTATTGCAAACCAGTGACAGTTCATATATTGTAAACTAGTGACCAATAATGTATTGTAAATCAGGGACAGTTCATGTATTTTAAACCAGTAACAGTTCATGTATTGTAAAAAAGTGACAGCTCATGTATTGTAAACCAGTGACATTTCATGTATTGAAAACCAGTGTCAGTTCATGTATTTAAAACCAGTGACAGCTCATGTATTGTAAACCAGTGACACTTCATGTATTGTAAACCAGTGGCAGCTCATGTATTGTAAACCAGTGACAGTTCATATAATGAAAACCAGTGACAGTTCATGTATTGTAAACCAGTGACAGTTCAGGAATTGTAACTAGAAATATATTGAAATCCAGAGAAACTGTTTTCTGCAACATGTGTCAATTTAATGCACTGTAAACCATTAACAGTGTATGCTTAATGTAGGTATTGTTAATCAAGAATAGTTAATATATTGTAAATCAGTGACAGTCCATGTGACAATGTATGTATTATGTACACAAACAATACCTGTAGAATAACCATTATACATGAGAAGTTACATGAACTTACTTCTCACCAGAAACACCTTACATATATTCTTGTATTTAAAATCATCATTTTCTATGTATTTTCCTTTTTACTGTGAACAAAAAAATGCTTACCTTTTTTCAGAGTAATACTGACATATTGTATATGACAGATTAAGTGGAGAACACTGCTCCTGACATTGACTATTATTGCTTACCTTTTCTCATGTTCATGGGAACCTTGAAGAAGGAGACACTATTTCTTGTTAAAGATTGAGTCACAAAACAGTGGAGTTAAACAGTCAACACAAGCTGTTGGAAGGACTATATTATGCTCTACTTTTCTAAAATTGCAAACTAGAAATGTGTGCATAGGACATGGATGCCCTCAGTATATTATGTTAATAAATTTCACCAAAAACTAAACTTTTGGGCCCAAAACTCATATAAAGTTTGACAGATGTTGACAAATATTACACTTTGCCTGTATTTCATAATTCACCTGATGTGGGCTGTCAATCAAACAAGTCAATAATCCAATCAGCAATAGATATTCTTTCTAGGCCTGCCATCCATTTTTTTTCCTTAGACAAGCTAACAGTCTGTAAATAAACACTACACTGTATTTATTACATTGTATTTACTTAGACAAACATTGCCACGCAGCCAGTGGGTGGAGCGAGTCACTCTTGCATCAGGTCAGTTATACAGCTATATTCCAGATAGTAATATAATATATAGACCCTTTCATATGTATTATTAATAGAACACAAATTTCACTGATAGACTGATAGGACAGCAGTTATATTAAATGCCCCTTCACCATTCTTTAAATGGGGGGGGGGGGAATAAATCAAGGTCAGCAGGTATATTAAATATTATGTAACTAAGGTACTAACTAAATAGTTTCATTTCATTTCCTAGATAATCATTAATACAGTAGTCTGCATTCAACTGATAATCAGATATTTTAAGTACAACAAGGACTGTGACTCTATGTAATATTCAAGAATAGAATGAAACCTGTCATTTACATTGTAGTTTATACTTATTTATTTTAGCTTGATTGTGATGACACTCAATCCATTGAACTAGTGCCCCCGCTTTCATTTCATTTCATACCAGGGTCTCAAAGTGGAAATATGTGTTAAGTTTCAATCCATTTTATTACTAATCACTGACATGTTAACTTAAGTACAAGTAAATGGTAGACCAGAAGACATGCGTAAGGGCCATAACTGTGTATAAAATTCACATATATATCTATATATATAAATGTTCGCCATAGTTTCTCAATGTTTACAAAGTTTTATTCAATGTCTTTATAAATACACATTTCTGCATGACACTTGCTAGTCTTATTAATTCATGGCCCACTTGTAACAACCAGCTTATATCATTTGCCATAGATTCATGTCCACTTACTGGTAACAAATAGACCAGTGCAAAAGCTTGACCTTTCCTTTGAACCAACATAATTGTAGCACTTTCAATATAAATCATTGCATTAGGCTGGATTCAAACCCACGACCAGAGTGATGAAAGGTGAGCAGTCCTGTAACAGACCACAGATAGCTTGGTCAGACAATGTTGGCCATGTTCAATCTGTTACAGGACAAACATACAGTTGAACAAGACTTGCTTATATAAGATGTTAAGGGGAACACATTCTAAAGCAAAGTTTTGACATAAAACTTAACTATTGCCTTCATATTCTTTAGGAAAGCAAACAACAATGAATATTTACATTCCCACTGCAATCGGCCTAATGAACTATACAGATTTACTGCATTTCATTTCCCAATTAAAAACACTTGCAGCTGGATGGAGCTAAAAGGACCAGTTTGCATTTCATTGGTTGCACGATTTTGTTTTGCTGGTGAGACGTCACGTCGCCGTTAGTTTTACGTGACGTTTGCCGTAAGTTGTCCTACAAATGCATGCACTTATTCAGTATGTTGACAACGTTGCCATTACATTCATGACACTGGTTTTGCAGTATAATGCATATAAGTTGCTTTTTAGATATCAAAATTACAAAAATAACCTAATAGTTTTATCTAAAATAGCTGGAGAATATAATATAAATATAAGGATTAAAAGCCAAATTTTGAGTTTCATCCGGTGATGAAAAACATTAGGCTAGTCTTCCTCCACCATTAAAACTTGATATGCCATTATGTAGCATGCAATGTGTTGAGAATGGTGTTAGAGCAGATTCAATCACCTACTGTCACCAACAGTTCAAAATACAAGCACATGTGATACATCAGAATGGACTGGCTCTCTCATTTTTTCACTATTTTCTACAAATATTATTTATCAGAGTGATGTATATTAATCAATTTTTCCCACACTTCCTTCCCAGGCTCTGATGAGAAATCTTTAATTAAATTAAGTCAGCTTCCAGAGGCTGTCAGAGCTTTTTAATTCTTAATCCAGTTTGATGCATATTTCTTAAGACGCTTATCAATATCAGTGCTACAGAATTAATAGATTTTGATGAAGAGTTGCTCACAAAATTTCTGTTAATCATGAATCATCCGTCTGCAGACAAAGCCAACAAGATGGAGATTTATATGACTTAGTTGATATGTCTCGATTAGCACAACGGCTACATTACTTCCACATATGATTCACATTCAATTTTATATGATAAACTTAGTGTATCTTATTTCTATAATTCTTGTAATACCAATCTTGATTATGGTATGAAAATTAAATTCTATATTCATTGTAACAGGGAGCACCAAATTTTGTGAAAATACCATTGGTATAATTACGAGTTATCTTTCAAAAAAACTTTTTTTTATAAAATAAGCTATGAATAACACCTATGTAAACAAGACATTTCATTGAAATCATTGGTTCCCTACCAATTTTTGTTGTTTTTTCATGAAGTTTTAACCCTTTACTTCATATGGACGCCTTTGGATACCTCTAATATAGAAGGTTTTTGAATTATTGAGTAAATTATGTTTATATACACTGACAGAGTGCAAAACAATGCAGGAAGTGTTCAGATTGCTCGTTACAAGCAATTTGAACTCTTCCTGCACTGTTTTCAAAGGGGTTCTGTGATTGATGTGGGAAAACGTGTATCTATGGAGTAAAGGTTAACGCCATTTCCAACACATTTCAAGTTCTATATGGCATACATATCCTGTTTAATTGGTAGAGGAATATCTCGGAATGAACCCAAGTAAAACCACCCTCCTACTACAAGTAACTGGCAAACTTTCTCACAATACATTACTGCAGCAAGCGTGACTCAAACCTATGACCTTAGCAGTGAGAGGTAAATGGTCTTGGTAAATGGTGCCACTCAGTCAGGGAAGACCACACCAAAAATGGTCAACTATTATATAATATTATATAACTCTCAAAGGGTCTCCCAAGCAGTATTTATTAACAAGTAACTTATTAACCTTCTAAATAATATAACAGTAATCCCAAATCAAGGGTGGAAGAATTTGGCACACAAATCAAGATGTTATTTGGTGGTAATCGTCTCTTTTAGAAACTTGGGGTAAGGTATACAACAATAAAACATACGTACATATTCCGAGAGTGCAGTTGACTTGCTTGACATACGACCAGCATATTTCCCTGTAAACATAATACATGTAAGATAAGATTATTGTATTGTGTCAGGGTTGATTCAGATAGAAGTTCTAACACTGCTGAAGATTCTGTTATGATAACACATATTATGCTAAAACAAAATGCTGTTGTTGCTGCCTCAGAAGACACTGCCGGTGGAGCATTGTAGCTGCATATTGACCTTAACTGATAGATGATAACAATAATGATGATGATAACAATACTGATGATGATAATAATATTGATGATAACAATCATGATGATGATAACAATACACAAACCAATACACAGACAAGTACAAAGACCAGTACATGGACCAGTACAAAGCCCAGTACAAAGACCAGTAAATGGACCAGTACATGGACCAGTACATGGGCGAGTACACAGATCAGTACACAGACCAGTACATGGACCAGTACACAGACCAGTACAAAGACCAGTGCACAGACCAGTACATGGACCAGTACACAGATTAGTACATGGACCAGTACAAAGACCAGTAAATGGACCAGTACACAGACCAGAACACCGACCAGTACATGGACCAGTACATGGATCAATACACAGACCAGTTCATAGACCAGTACAAAGACCAGTACACAGACCAGTACACAGACCCGTTCACAGACCAGTTCACGACCCAGTCCACTGACCAGTACAGGGACCAGTACACAGACCAGTACATGGACCAGTATACAGACCAGTACATCGACCAGTACATGGACTAGTACACAGACCAGAACATGGACCAGTACATATACCAGTACACTGACCATTACATGTACCAGTACAAAGATCAGTACATGAACCAGTACACAGACCAGAACATGGACCAGTACATATACCAGTGAACTGACCATTACATGGACCAGCACACAGACTAGTACATGGACCAGTACAAAGACCAGTACATAGACCAGTACACAAACAAATACATAGAACAATACACAGACCAGTACATAGACCAATAAATGGACCAATACACAGACCAGTACACAGACTAGTACACAGACCTGAACATGGATCAATACATTGACCACGACACAGACCAGTACACCGGCCAGTACACAGACCAGAGTATGGACCAATACACAGACCAGTACATGAATCAGTATATATACCAGTACATGGACCAACACATGGACAGTACATTGACCAGTACACAGACCAGTACATGAACCAATACATGGACCAGACACAGACCAGTACATGGACCAATACACAGATCAGTACATGGACAGTACATAGACCGGTATATGGACAGTACATGGACCAGTCCACAAACCAGTACATAGTACAATACACAGATCAGTACATGAACCGGTATATGGACATTATATATACACCAGTACAAAACCAACACATGGACCAATAAAATAACAAGTCCCTCACTACTTAACTTCTCTATTAATCAACAATCTGTATACATGAAAAAAAGCTAATCATAAAACAATAATGTTCATAGGAATATCTTTAAATGAACCATACATCCAATATTTGTTGATATACTGTCAAAACAAAGATAACCCCTTGATAAAAATGTAACTTGGTGGTAAAAGCTTCTAAAAGTGTCCAATCGGGGAACAAGTTTGATGTTTCTTGATGATTTTTTTTTCTTTAGAATTAATAATTAACACAGTGGGGCAAGTCAGCATAGGTCTGAAAATCTCAGGGCACCCCAGCTGTGAGAATATAATTAGCCAAGTATGCTGAATATAAAGGCAAGGTTGGGTTTGAGTGTAAAATATCTACTGATATACTGTTTCGAAAAAAAAAATGGAATTGTGGTGGAGTTCATAATTACATAAATAAAAGCTGTCAACACCAGAGAAAATGGTGAGCCAAAATTTCTGGATAGAACAAACAGAATGATTGGAAAATGAAGCGTACCATATTTAATTATAAGCTAGACAAGACAACATTTCTCCCCAGATGTACCATATACAGTAATCCAAGTCACATTAAATTGTGGACAAACAATCCAAACAATTCAAGTCACAGCAAGAGGTTTAAAATGTGTTTCAAATGATTTCTATATTTATGGTTGGTCAGTTCCATATCTATGATTGGTCAGTTCTGTATCTATGGTTGGTCAGTTCTGTATCTATGGTTGGTCAGTTCAGTATCTATGGCTGGTCAGTTCCATATCTATGGTTGGTCAGTTCCATATCTATGGTTGGTCAGTTTCATATCTATGGTTGGCCAGTTCCATATCTATGGTTGCTCAGTTTCAGTATCTATGGCTGGTCAGTTCCATATCTATGACTGGTCATTTCATAACTATTGCTGGTCAGTTCCATATCTATGGTGGGTCAGTTCCAAATCTATGGCTAGTGTGTTCCATATCTATGGCTGGTCCATTCCATATCTATGGCTGGTCAGTGCCATATCTATGGCTGGTCCATTCCATATCTATGGCTGGTCAGTGCCATATCTATGGCTGGTCCATTCCATATCTATGGCTGGTCAGTGCCATATCTATGGCTGGTCCATTCCATATCTATGGCTGGTCAGTGCCATATCTATGGCTGGTCCATTCCATATCTATGGCTGGTCAGTGCCATATCTATGGCTGGTCCATTCCATATCTATGGCTGGTCAGTGCCATATCTATGGCTGGTCCATTCCATATCTATGGCTGGTCAGTGCCATATCTATGGCTGGTCAGTGCCATATCTATGGCTGGTCCATTCCATATCTATGGCTGGTCAGTTCCATATCTATGGCTGGTCCATTCCATATCAATGGCTGGTTAGTTCCATATGGCTTGTCAGTTTCAGTATCTATGGCTGGTCAGTTAAATATCTATGGCTGGTCAGTTCCACATATATATGGCTGGTCAGTTCCATATCCATGACTGGTTTTACTAAAAGCAAATCATGATAAATTCACTGACCATTACATCTATTTCTACATGAAGTTAAAATTGTGTCACTATCAAATGAAAGTACCACAGATATCTTGTTATAGATTTTGTTTTTATTGTTTTGAAAGGGACATAACTCTGACTGATGTTTTAAAGTTGCCCCAAAGGACAAGTCATACATTTTCGTGTGACAATATATGATATGCAGTGTGTTATTGTCAATAGGAATTGGTATATACAAATCATAAATGCATTCAAAATATTTTTCTAATATTTTGTTCACACATTTATGGGGACATTGGGGCTGTTTCATGAACCTTCCTAAGTCAAAGATTTTTGTATAAACACATTATGATACATGTACCTACAGACATTTCATTAATGCAAAGTTATTATGAATTTTAAAAGGAATACAATTTATGGAATTTCTTGAAAATAATGTCAAACACCAAAACGAATTTTCCTGATTTTTGTCTGAAATTTATCAATCTTACACTAAGTTTTGAATGATAGCGATTAAAAATAGTCAATTTAAACTTTCTGATGAAAATACTGTCATTTAGCTCACCAACCAGCATTTGATTCACCAATGTTTAATCTGATCTTAGCAATTTAAAAGCTATTAAGATAAATTTAACACTTTTTCACAACATAATTCTGTGATATTTTTATTAAGTTTTTGGTCTTGTGGTTAGGGCAACCTCTATGTAAGCAGAAATGAGGCTTCTTTTATCTATGGCAGGGTCATAGCAAAGATTTCTCACACTCAAACTCAGCACTATGAGGAATGTTCTAGAACTTGTGTGTTATCATACCACACATCTGTAGTAACATACTCCCCTGTGGTAAAGCTGATATGATATATAAACAATATAAAAGAGGTCTCAGGTTTGATCCCAGGCTCAACCAAGTGGCTTCTCATAAACAGCACCCAGTACCTTTTAACTTAAATACTTAAGACCTAACTCAATTTTGACTGGTTACTTATTTATTATATAATAAATATCAAAGAAATCAAATGCATTTTTACTGGAACCAGTCTTCTTAGATTCAAGTTTTTATGTACTAAAGTATATATTTAAAACCTGTTGCTAAAACAGAAATCTGGTTCAACCCAAGAAACAGACTTGAGAGGACTCGAGAGCAAGTCTCACTTGAGAACAAGTCGCACATGCTCTCTATTGAGATGCTTGCTTGTAATTGATTTATAAGGAATTAATACTCATCAATTAACTTAACTGATAAGATATTTTACATAAATAATGAATATTATAAGTCATATATTATTCTTCAGACTGTTCAACTGTAGAATAGATTTGCCTGAAAATGAATACACAGTCTGTATGTAACTAGTTCACTTTCGCTCGTATACACTTTAATTTTAGCATTTACTTTCGTAACAATTGCTTTGCCATTGTTAATACACAAAGGATAACTGAAAGCAAATCAACATCTTTGTAAAAAAAGAACCCTATACATTAGAAAGACGAATTCCATTTCTATTTTTCTTTTCATCTTAGTTTTTTAAAACAAGTTTTACAATTTTCTAACAAAAGTAATAATAGATGGTATTTAACAGCTAAAAAAAACTCATTCCATCAGATCTTCCAATTGTTGCTTGATAACCTAAAAAACAAGATCATTCGTCATCCAGTCATTACATCTGATTGTCGATTCCACCATTAAATAAAGCGTCATCCGTACAACACACAGATGAACAATAGCGGAGCAACTTTTTAAATTCACATAAAGTCACATAACGGAATTTAGACGCTATAATTATGGAAATAACACATTGATGGGGATAATGCAAATTGGGGAAATCAAAAACGTCTTAATCACACAAACAAGTTCCAACTCACGCTGATGCCAAGTTCGTATCAAATGAGAAATTAATCCCACAAAATTGGCACTTACGTTGACAAGGCAGGGCGATCTATAACAAAACCGAGCTAATTACAAAAACAATTAGTGCAGAATTGATCCAGTCACAGACTAAGCTTGCGTTATGTTGCGCACAGGCTGTTCTGTATAAATCAACTCAGATACAATTATTAAAAACAAGTTTGACCTAATTAATAAGATAGCTCATTGTAATACACAACTCTATATACATGTATAGAAAAAACTACCTAATTACGGCGAAGATCAAAGGTAATGAATGTTACGATTTTTGCATAATTGAAGAATATTAAAGGTGAAGAATTTTGTAACACTGGTCTAATTAAAAAGATTAAAGGTACATTAACATTACCATACCACACATCTACAAAGACAAGCAATCTGTTGAACCTTTTATTAACCGAGATATCATTTTATAAAAAATTACACAGTATTCATTATTCTTTAAACATTTATTAACTCATCTTACTAGGGACATTTGATGTTCAGAGTTTTGTTTAAATCTGTTTTTGTTTTGTTTTTTTAACTAATATACATTCAAAGAAAAATTCACCAAAACAATACTTTCTGTGTCACTTTAATTATGCCATTTGAAGTATATGAAAACAGTAAGTCAATTATAAATCCAATATACTGTTGTGAAACAATGCCATCTTATTAAATCAACATATAGATAAAAAAAAAAAACATCAACAAATGAATATGCAGAATGAACCTAGAACCTTGATACCTGCAGAACTGCAAATTTTCAGCAAATTCTATCATATTACTCAAATTGTCACTTCTTACAACATGCATAAGCCACAGTGATCCTATTCTTGCCATCACTCGTGGCTCTCTGGAATAACACAGGGGTTGGTAATTTAACCACAATAATGAACATGACAAAAATTGATAAAATCAACATGACACCCATTCAGAGGATTCCTACCCCTCTGCAGAAATTGACAGTGATTCTATTCTTAGTCTGAACCACACAGCTACAGCAAGTTTATTTGTTACAATATTAAAATTATACAATAGATAGATATCAAATATTAATGTGTTACCTGTATTAGACAATAGATATCAAATATTAATGTGTTACCTGTATTAGACAATTGTAACAACATCATTTTGATATATACTGAACGCAACAGCTAACCTGCCACTTTTGTATTTTTGATACTTTCGGCAAAATATTGAGTGGCGTTACCAAAATTTGTTTACGCATTAAAAAGATGGATTTAACATAACAATGTTCCTTCTTATTCAAGTTCAACTTTCCAGGAAATTGTACTTTTTAAGAAAATACATAAAATGTCAGGTACTTATTATACCAGGTGGTGGGTTAGTTGTCTGTTCAGTATATAATTGATTTATAAATGATTTGTAACATGTCCTTTAAGTATAAACGTAACTATTTCATTGGACAACAATAACAGAAATGGCAGATTTCCCATCAATTATATGGCATGTCACATGTATTTACTTTGTTTTATCTCCGCTCATCTATAAGATTATTAATGCTGGTAACAGTTGGTTCGACAATGGCCTCAGTAGCTGTGGACTTATTGTTTTATGTACTATATTAATTGCCTGATATTGACTATTCTCATTTATGACTTTTGTTCTATCTGTGGTGTGTACACAACAGAAGAATGCGTGAAACTAGCAGTAGATTGATTTATGACATGATGGTGTTATGCTATTTCAAGAAGGCTCTCACAATAAACATGCATATATAAAGCCCAGTGTATATGAAATTTTTTTAGCATGCCAATATTTTTCAAAATACTTTTATTAGAGTACAAATCTCCTGTTGAGGATGCATGCATGTCACTCTGGCAATACTACAACATCCATGTTTCAATACTACAACATGCATGTCTTTCAGGCAATATTACAACATGCATGTCTCAATACTACAACATGCATGCCAATCTGGCAATACTACAACATCCATATCTCAATACTACAACACATATGTCTCTCAGGCAATATTACAACATACATGTCTCTCAGGCAATACTACAACATCCATGTCTCTCAGGCAATACTACAACATCCGTGTCTCAATACTACAACATGCATGTCACTCTGGCAATACTGCAACATCCATATCTCATTACTACAACATGCATGTCACTCAGGCAATATTACAACATGCATGTCTCTCAGGCAATACTACAACATTCATGTTTCAATACTACAACATGCATGTCTCTCAGGCAATATTACAACATACATGTCTCTCAGGCAATACTACAATATCCATGTCTCAGTACTACAACATGCATGTCACTCTGGCAATACTACAATATCCATGTCTCAATACAACAACACGCATGTCTCTCAGGTAATATAACAACATGCATGTCTCTCAGGCAATATTACAACACGCATGTCTCTCAGGCAATACTACAACATGCATATCTCAATACTACAACATGCATGTCACTCTGGCAATACTACAACATGCATATCTCAATACTACAACATGCATGTCTCTCAGGCAATATTACAACATGCATATCTCAATACTACAACATGCATGTCTCTCAGGCAATATTACAACATGCATATCTCAATACTACAACATGTATGTCTCTCTGGCAATATTACAACATGCATGTCTCAATACTACAACATGCATGTCTGGACAGCAACAAGTGACATACACAGCCAGACAGCAACAAAACTAGGTGACATACATAACAACACATCAACAAGTGACACTAACATGAAACTATACTATCACAGTTGAATGTTACTTCAAATTTAAGAATAAATGTATTTAAGTTTATCCAATCCTAAATTGTTTAATGCTATCTTTATTTCTCTCTCCTTACAATGTACGTCCACTGATTATCACTTTTTAACTTGTTTGATATAATTTCTTTTTTAACAAAATTTCAGTAAACAGTCTGCCAAAAATGATTTTCTAATATATGAACCAAAAAGCAACAGGGCAACACATTCAAACCATCAAAGCTCTGTTGTTTTTTCTTGTAATTAGCCAATTAGCTGAAATAAAGAAAGGAATAAACAAATGCCTTGGTTCTCAGGGCCATCAGGTGTCTGTCAGCTTGGAACAGGAAGTTTTTACCATTAATTAACAAGCTAATTACCAACAGGTTCACAACACATGGGGACTACAGGGGTAACCATATTCCAGTAGCGTGCTCAACATGGAACTTTTTAAACTCACACTGAACATATGCCCTGTCCTCTATTTATTTTCTTCCTCTCCATTTATATATGTAACTGATCTATTGATCCATGTATAAGCATTGAAGGATTAAAACAGTTCTTAAGTAAGGTAACAAGTGTGTTTAAAGTAAATCACAGCATGTTTATTTCTTTGTCTATGTAATCATATATATTGCCTATATTTAAAAAAGAAGGAAAATGAGTTTTATCAATTACCGGTACTACTATCAATTATTACTTTTGTGATCCAAAATAAGTAAACGGTGTCAAATGGATCCTGCCCATGTGATCTCACATGAAGAGGGGAAAAAACTCTTTCTTGGCACATTACATAAGTTAATCCTTTACTTCATTAAGACGCCTTTGGACACCTCTAATACAGATGCCTTTGGATACATAATATGGAAAGCTTTTGAATTATGGGTGAATTATGTTTATATTGACTGACAGAGTGGAAAACAGTGCAGGAAGTGTTCAGATTGCTCGTTGCTGCACTGTTTTCAAAGGCCTTCTCTGATTGGTGCGGGAAAACACGAATCTATGGAGTAAAGGGTTAAAGTGATTATGGTCGATATGATATCAAGCAGTTAATTATAAATTTACTCATGTCAATGTCACCGCATACAAGTTAAATGGACAAAGAAAGTGGCATAATTATATCCATGTGACATTGCAATCACATCCCATGTGACATCATAAAGGGACAGAATGACATTATATCCATGTGATCTCATGCAAGTTTAACAGTCAGAGTTGCATATTACTCATGTGACTTCAAACATGCTAAAGGGTCAAAATGACATATATTCATGTGATTTCACATACATTAAAGGGAGAAAAAATAAACATACAGTCATGTGACCTCACTCAAGTTAAACAGACAAACTTACATACAGTCATGTGACCTCACATAAGTTAAAGGGACAGAGTGACATATAGCCATGTTACCTCACACAAGTTAAAGGGACATAGTGACATATAGCCATGTGACCTCCCACAAGTTAAAGGGACAAAGTGACATATAGTCATGTGACCTTATCCAAGTTAATTGGACAGAGTGACATATAGCCATATGGCATCTAATATAATTAAAAAAAGAAATCAAGTTCTGTTACTTTACAAAGTTGAAAGCGCAAAATTACGTGTGTGTCTGTGAGATTTCATGAAATGGATGAGGTAAAATGGTTGCTATGTTTGCCTATATGCCTGAAAAGATTATGTGATTTGTCAATGTGACATTACACACATATTCTGTATCAGTCTATGTGAACTTACATGATTGCAATAGGGCAGAAAGGTTTTTGTCCACGAGATCTTAAATGATTGCTAAAGGACAACTTTGTTTCTGTTCATGATATTTTACATGTTTTAGATGGGTAGTGTTACTTCTGTCGATGTTACCTTACAGGATTTAAAAGGGCTGATTTTTTTTGGCGATGTGATCCTACATTATTTAAAGTTAATACTGTCCATGTGATTAAAGGAGCAAAGTAATTTCTGTTCATGTAATCTTAACATGATTTGAAGAAGGTATAATTCTGTTCATTTGACCTTACTTCAATCCAAGGGTAAAAAAATATCACCCATGTAAACAAGCATGTGGCAAACTTCAGTGTCAATCATTGTTTGATTTCACATCAGTTGAAAAGGCCAAGAATTAGAAGTCTCAACAAGTTGTCAATTATTTTTAAAACACATTTTTAATACCTCCAACCCACCGAAGACAATAGGTACCCCCCTGTACCCATAAAACTTCTGCAGCAAGAAATGACCTCTGTATGACCTCTGTCCAAGCTTTATCTAAAGTACTCCAGTCATTTGCCATAATTAATATTTTTACAAATGCTGGGAAAATCTCATTAATGGACTGCCTGATTACCATCTGAGCTATATTTTTGTTTTCCTTTAAATACTGTGGTCAGTGGTCAATCACAGAGGCTAACAGTGGGATGTCTCGGTCACTGGCCGTTTGCTCTTTGGGTACATTCCCATATCTCTCCATCCCATCAGAGGTATCAGCCAAAATAGTTGGGTTAAAATTGCTACTGTGAACACTGATGTACTGTTGATTATGGAGATATACCTACAACTGCTGTTGTAGAATCACTTAATATAAGAAACAGCAACCTATTACAGTAAACCAATTTTAAATTCACTATTGCAACTATATGGACACATTCTATATTATCCAACCTGTCCTAAGCAGTCAATAATCTGGAATATGGGTATAATAATGCCATTTTCAATACATGACAGGTTATAATATGGCATTTCCAGTTCAATTGGCAGACACTGATATCAGAATGTCTAAGTAGAACCACTGTCTTTCCACAAGAAACTGATAAATTGTCTCAAATAAAGTTAACCTGTTTTAAGCATAAACCCGTCTTAAAAGATTACTTTTGCTCCTTCCCTCGACTGGCTGCTTAAGACAGGTTTGACTTTACCATTATTTGTCTCTATCTTTAATGCAATTGTTGAAAAAGAACATAACTTTAATACTAAAAACAAAATTTAATGTGGCAACTGATTTTACACTTTCATTTTAATTACCTTCCCTATATACAGACCTTGTCTGATTACAACAGCTACAATGGGATTATTGAAGCAGTCAGACGCACATTCACTACATGAGACAGAGGTAAGCAGATGGTTGCTGATAAATTCAAAGAGGCAAAACCAATTAAAATTATTAGTGTACTATACGGTTAATTAAGCAGGGATGGTAACCAGTTAGAGGCGACATTGCTTATTAACAAACTTTCTGGGTTATTTTGCGAGGCATGTGAAAAAGATAGAGTCTCAAAGTTCAAAGAGATTCAAATCTGTCAGTCAGACATGTCATGATGATAATACATGTCCTGATAATGAAAATACATCATAATGATAATGTAACTAACAGGATGAGAAAAAGTTTATGTGAAGAAAGGACCGATCTTTCTTTTGTGTAAAAATAAAAAATTTAATAACAAAGATGCTTTTTTAAATAAGAAACAATATTCTGAATAATGTTATCAAACAGTCATCAACATCATCAATACAGGAATTCATTCTACAACTACTGCAGTATAGAACAGCCTGCTGATGTTGCAGACTGACTTGGTATCCTTCAAGCAGGGGCTGTCCCCACTCTCATTCTAGTCTGTAGGGGTCCAGCAACAAGTAGTCTCTAGTGATTCCCATTGTTGTGCCGGCCGCGGTCACCACAATAGGAGAGGTCTGGGTTGCAGTGGAGAAAAGAAGCTGGACACATTTTATTCTTATTTCTACCTTTCACTATCCGACCTCTTCTTACTGTCTATCCTTTCATTATCTTTTCTTGACCTAGCACCTCCCATTGCATAAAAGTCAAGTGTTACTGCATTGCCCTATGATGTAAATGTAGAAAAACAAACTTCTGAATCCATTGTACAGTAGAACTTTGATGGCTCAAACCCAATGGGACTGGACAAAATAAATTGAGTTATCCCTTTACTATACAGATACGTGTTTTTCCGCACCAATCACAGAAGGCCTTTGAAAACAGTGCAGGAAGAGTTCAGATTGCTTGTAACGAGCAATCTGAACACTTCCTGCACTGTTTTCCACTCTGTCAGTTAATGTAAACATAATTCACCCATTGCTGATATGGGGTGAATTAATGATTTCAATATTAGAGGTGTCCAAAGGCGTCTTTATGAAGTAAAGCGTTAAGGGTTGCTCGAGACAAGAATTGTTCAGCATCATACCATACAGTAATGTACATAATGAAACAGGAATTAGGCTGTGACCAGATAAGTGCTTCGAGCTATATGTGGTGTTCTGGCCATCTGTGTTCGAGCCAACAAAGTTCTACTGTATTTAAAATGTAAAGACAGTAACGCAATACTGTGACCTGCTTCCTCCAATACATATGAAAATTTTTTTTTTCCCAAAACACATGACTGAATTCTCCTTTTTATCAAATTCGCTCTTGTCAATAAATAACCTCCCTTTAACCCTTTACTTCATATGGACACCTTTTGTCACCTCTAATATAGACGCCTTTGGACACCTCTAATATAGATGCCTCTGGACACCTCTAATATAGACACCTTTTGTCACCTCTAATATAGACGCCTTTGGACACCTCTAATATAGATGCCTCTGGACACCTCTAATATAGACACCTTTTGTCACCTCTAATATAGACCCCTTTGGACACTTAATATAGAAGGCTTTTGAATTATTGGGTGAATTATGTTTATATTAACTGACCGAGTGAAAAACAGCACTGTCTTTAAAGGCCTTCTGTGATTGGTGTTGGAAAACACCTATCTATGGAGTAAGAGTTAAGCCACATAAAAATCAAAATTCAACTAATTTTTATTATTAATTTTAATTATTTTCTTTTTGTTGCAGACTCAGTTTTAAGTAATGACATTCGTAATTTAAATGACTGGCTAGGTACCTATCTGATTTTACATGCATATTCATTGCTCACGTTACTGAACTAAATATAGTTAGGCATACTAGATTTCTTACAGCCACACTTAGTAATAAACTGATATAGGGGAGACATTTAACTTGGTTGAATTCTCTTTTTAATAAGTATTTACTAAATAAAATCACCCATAACTGTTAAAGGCATACGCATGTATTAGAACATTCAACATGTTATAATTAATATATCAAATAACTTTGGGGGGTCTTTGGTGTGATTTTTGAAGAGTTCATACTACTATGTCTAAGGACCAGGTAGAATATATAAACCATTTGGTCTCTGATGAAGTTATTTACTAGATAGGAGATAGCCTCTCAACCCAGCCTGACTTATAATCTGGTATATGATGAAACCTGGTCTCCAGAGCTCTCTATATCTGACTGGTTTTATCTGTTTGGTGAACAAGTTAAGTACCTCCCTGCTTCTGGACAGAAAAATCAAGCTACTGGTAAAACACAGTCATGTTAATTAGGACATCATTATAATCACAGAGCAATGTAAGGAGATGTTAGAAGGAAATGAAATGAACAGTTTTAAGTGGCATTTTATTTAATTGTTTTGTATACATATTCAATGCCATTTTCAACACATCATACACATTATAATTATGGCATCCAGTTAACACTCCAAAAGTCTATTTAACCTGGTACTAGCCTTTCTCAAGTATCTGGCAGTTTTGCATAGCTCGGTTGAAACTTGCAAATTCACCAGTAAGATGTTATTTACCGTATATTCCCTTATAAATGCCCCCACTCTAATAAATGCCCCCCCACCTATTTTTCTGGAAAATCAAAAAATAAAACGTATATGCGATTTGAGTGCGTATACGTCCATCTTTCCCTGATCGATTATTTTGTTACACAGACAACAATTAGCGGAGTGTTTATTACCTTTGAACTCTTTAACCCATTGTTTATATCTTGGGTGACCACTTAACCACTTTTGGTTGAACAAATACTTCCCCATATTTGCTGTTTAATACTAGTAAAAATACCGTCTGCCAATTAAAACATTACAAAACATTGACAATGCGGTTAGTCCGTGTACGCTGAAAGCTCATTGTTCCACGTTGATAAGAGCAAGCGTCCAAGTGATTTAAAGTGAAGAGTACACTGACCATAAATTCGAATATTCCAGTATGCAGACTAGTAATTTCATACAGATTTTCAACTTTTTTTCATTCTATGTCGATTATTTCATTCACTCTCAAATAATTCTGAACCACTTTTTCGGGGATTTAAACCGGATTTAAGGTTTTTTCCATGGCTTTATTGGTTTTATTGTATTTTTAACTGTTGTTAAATTTGATTTTTTTATCTTTTATAAACGCCCCCACCTTGTAAAATGTAACGCCCCCAGGGGGCGTTAATTAGGGAATATACGGTAGTTATCTGGACACATCAGCTAAAACCAACCTGCCATAAAGCTCCCATGACTAGTCACAACTTCATGTCGTAGTTGAACAGTGGGTTCTGCACACTGCCTGAATAAAGTGGTCACTTCCAGAGGTTTAGAAGATATAGAGAGGACATGAAATAAATGTTGAAAACAGTTGGTCTTGAATGGTGATCTCGACCTTGACCTTAAACCACCATGGCTAAATCAAGGCTGAAAACATTTGGCCTTGAACCGTGAACAAACATGGTTGGAATATGAGCTCAGCTCTTCATGTAGACTTGAGCAAGGTTCTTTTAAGGATTCAGGGAAAACAGAGCAATTACAAAATCATGGCTAAATCAAAGCTGAAAACATATGACCTTGAGCCACGTCTTGAACCAACATGGCTGAAATGTAAATTCTGCGTGTTATCTAACACAAAGTTCATGAAAATCCTTAAAGAGATTTTGGGAATACAGACCTGATACAAAATCATGGCTAAATTAATGCTTAAAACATTTAACCTTGAACTGTTACCTTCACCTTGAACCAACATGGATGGAATGTAGGTTCTACATGTCTCAAGGAGATAAAATGTGATCCAAGTTTTATTAAGCTATACAGAGTGGACACAAAATTATGGAAGTACAGAAAGATGGGTGGGGGGAGGGGGGAATTATAACAGAAATTCACAACCAATTCATGATCTTGTATGTTTATTACAAGTAACTGCAGAAAGAAATGAGATTTTATTTCAATCTTATGAATGTATTTGAGATATAAAGCTTACTATCACAAAAATCTTTTATATTGAGGTCGTGGACTTGTAGTTAGGCATACATGATTTTGGAAGGTAATTATGTAGCCAGCAGGAAGTAACAATACATGTTTATTTTCCTCTTACAACTAAATGACAACAAAACTAGAAAAAAATAAACCACCAGAATAAACTTAGAATATCGCCAACAGAAGAATGTCATGTTTCAACAAGTAGTTTTAAGATAACAAATTAACGCTCAATATCAAAATATAAATCCGGGCTCCAATCAAAATCTTAACAACGAGCTTTTTGTTCTCCTAATAAGACAAGGTTCTTGTTTGGCAAAATTAACAATAATTCTGTCAATGTGTAAAGAATGTCCCAGCATGCATTAGCTGCAGTTATCTGCTATCTTTTTAAAATGCTTGAAACACAAAACATGTGATTTATGACTGGAGAAATTTAGTTAAGAAATCAGATAGCATAAAAAACAGAAGAAAGGGGAACCAGTTAATTAGTTTAACAGCATCAGAATTGAGAGGTACCTTGGGGGAGTGTTGAAATGATTACCTAGTTCATGCAGTGAAAATTTAAATAACTACTAGTTAGTTACAGTAGTTTAAGTCTACAGTTATTTCATTGAATTGTCTGATGTTTTTTATATTTCTTTTGTTTTATTTTTTCTACATTAATTGAAGAAAAAGGGGAATGAGAAGTGCATGTGATGGGAAATACTTTATTACTAAACAATTCTCATTTTCTTTTCCTGTTATTAAACCATAAGCCGCTATGGAAGTCATGGTCTAGTGGTAGAGCTTCTGACCCAGGAATAGAGGAGTGTGCATGGTTGCCCTTAGCAACACACTTTAATTATATATCACCTCAACAAGATTATAAGAATCTTACATGGATTTGAGAAAGAACTGTTTTTTGCGGGAACGAGGTAACTGAGTAACGCAAAAATAGTTATCCGAAGGGACAAAATTTTCTATCCAAATCGAAAAGGCCATGAATGATTCTTTTTCTTTCATACTAAATTTTTTAACATATTGGATAATTATTTAAACTTACTTCATCATTATAATTTTAACAACAGTCATTTTTTATGTTAAATCATAATCATATGATCTACGTCATATATTTTTTACGTTATGTCATAAATGAGTCGTTACGTCATAGCGCGAGAATTTTATCTCGACCCTAGGGTTTCAAACATACATGTACTTAAAATGATACCCATTTCTGAGTAAATGGTGAAAATAATATACTTGGAGCCTGAGACTTCTAATTATATAATAATTAAAATAGAGTTATATAGATGTTCTTGAATTTTCCTTTAAAGACGCCTCACCTATATCGCTGATTTTTTTTCGATATTAGCAATTAAATTGCACATTTATATCAAACATCATATACATGTATTAGGGATATTCTGTTTAATAACTTATATTGTATTTTCTTCCTGTAGCGTAAAATTCTTTAATTTTGTTGACCAAAAACTAAATCGTGTCCCACGATAAAGTCACTCATTGGCCAGTATCGGGCTATGCTAAAACATTAATGAATAAAACAGAATATGCTGACCTGTGTATTAACAAATTATGACAAGGACAGAATCAACCATTATCTTTGAATGGGATCTTCCTCTTTGTGATTCAATAAACTTTCTATCATTTATTGAACAGAAAATTATAGGTGATGCAACATTAAAAATTTAAGAAGTACTGTAAAAAAAAATAAAACAGTACACATTCCACTACATCCCACCTTTTTCCAAAATAGTTAATCTACAAAAAATCCCCCCTCCCTTCCCACCCTGTTGAAAATTGAAAATTGAAAATTTGTTAAACAAATTTAAATCAAGTAATAAACCCTCTTTTTTTTTGGAAAATTTGCCAAAACAAAGTTGTAACAATCTCCTGCCCTGGATCCACCTATCATATATATCTTACACTATAAGAAATTGACATCACATCGGATGGTGTTTAATTTATACACAGTTTTAATTTTATCTTATTCTTTATGATTGTAAATGTAAAATGAACCATCTGAGAGATCAAAGGAAGCCTCTACTGTTACGCCTGTGAACACCCACATGTTTATCCAGCAGTAGTCATAGCGATCTTCACATATTGTTGACTTGTACCAGTCTTCATTAATAACCAGTCAGCAGCCCCATCTTTGTTTAGTATTCTTTGTGATAATTTTACCACATTACAAAATGAAAATCAAAGTCTTGATAAGATAATATAAATATACATCATTATGTATCAACATTTCAACATTTTCAGGCTGCACATTGTCAAAGGGAGACAATTCTATACAAATACAGTATGTATCAACATTTCAACATGTAAGACGAATACTCCGTAAAGGCTTCACATTGTCAAAGAGAGACAATTCTGTATAAATACAAACTGCATCATTATGTATCAACATTTCAGTATGTAAGACAAATACTCCGTAAAGGCTTCACGTTGTCAAAGGGAGACAATTCTGTATAAATACAAACTGCATCATTATGTATCAACATTTCAACATGTAAGACAAATACTCTGTAAAGGCTACACGTTGTCAAAGGGAGACAATTCTGTATAAATACAAACTGCATCATTATGTATCAACATTTCAACATGTAAGACAAATACTCCGTAAAGGCTGCACATTGTCAAAGGGAGACAATTCTAAATAAATACAAACTGCATCATTATGTATCAACATTTCAGCATGTAAGACAAATACTCCGTAAAGGCTTCACATTGTCAAAGAGAGACAATTCTGTATAAATACAAACTGCATCATAATGTATCAATATTTCAACATGTAAGACAAAAACTCCGTAAAGGCTGGAAGTTGTCAAATGAAGACAATTCTGTATAAATACAAACTGCATCATAATGTATCAACATTTCAACATTTTCAGGCTGCACATTGTCGAAGGGAAACAATTCTATATAAATATAAACTGCATCATTATGTATCAACATTTCAACATATAAGACAAATACTCAAAAAAAAGGTGCACATTATCAAAAGTAGACAATTCTGCATAAATACAAACTGCATCATTATGTATCAACATTTCGCATGTAAAACAAATACTCCATAAAGGCTTGTGTTGTCAAAGAAAGACAATTCTGTATAAATACAAACTGCATCATTATGTATCAACATTTCAATATGTTAGACATCAATACCCCATAAAGGCTGCACGTTGTAAAAGGGATACAATTCTGTATAAATACAAATTGGACCATTATGTATCAACATTTCAACATGTAAGACAAATACTCTGTAAACACTGCATATTGTCAAAGGGAGACAATTCTGTATAAATACAAACTGCATCATAATGTATCAACATTTCAACATGTAAGACAAATACTCCATAAAAGCTGCACGTTGTCAAAGGGAGACAATTCTGTATAAATACAAACTGCATCATTATGTATCAACATTTCAATATATTAAATATAAATACTCCGTAAAGGCTGCATGTTGTCATAAGGAGACAATTCTGCATAAATACAAACTGCATCATTATGTATCAACATTTCGCATGTAAAACAAATACTCCATAAAGGCTTGTGTTGTCAAAGAAAGACAATTCTGTATAAATACAAACTGCATCATTATGTATCAACATTTCAATATGTTAGACATCAATACCCCATAAAGGCTGCACGTTGTAAAAGGGATACAATTCTGTATAAATACAAATTGGACCATTATGTATCAACATTTCAACATGTAAGACAAATACTCTGTAAACACTGCATATTGTCAAAGGGAGACAATTCTGTATAAATACAAACTGCATCATAATGTATCAACATTTCAACATGTAAGACAAATACTCCATAAAAGCTGCACGTTGTCAAAGGGAGACAATTCTGTATAAATACAAACTGCATCATTATGTATCAACATTTCAATATATTAAATATAAATACTCCGTAAAGGCTGCATGTTGTCATAAGGAGACAATTCTGTATAAATACAAACTGCATCATTATGTATCAACATTTCTACATATAAAACATAAATTCTCTGTAAAGGCTGCACATTGTCAAAGGGAGACAATTCTAAATCACAAAACTTTGCCAAAAGTACAGTCCTTTTTGTTTAATCGAGAACAGCTGCAAACTTTACATTGACCTAACAGGCAAGACAGGTATTCAATCTTAAATTGGTTGCGTCACACACTGTAGTTACCTGCTTTACCTATACTTATTCCAAGCAATGATGAACTTGCCTAATTATCAACTAACTCAGGTAATACTGAAATGTTGTTTTTTGCAGTTTATTTATTTATTTTATGAGCACATAGATGTAAATAAAATCTGACTACATTTAGTACCAAACCATGAACACATGTAGATGAAATACCTCCTTCAAAGACACACAACACAAAGTCAAGGATTCTTATTCTTAAAAAGAATATGATTATTATCATGATTTTTCAAAATTTTAAAATTCGCAATTTTTTTTCCCCAATAATTATACCTTTAATTTATATACTCACTGACACTATATTGCCATAAGGGATATCTATTTATACATGCCAAAATAATATACTGTTAAGAAATTAACCATCTTGGTGCCCAGGTTAATCTAAAAACTAAAATAGATTTCCCACTTAAAACTGAATCATACTTACTTTGGACAAACTAAAAAACACAAAAAGGTACACATAGAAGTAAATTTCCTGCATTGACATGTTAAATTCAGTCACCAAGTGAAAGTTAGTTTATACTAAATTATTTTAGCTTATATAAACTGCACCTGAGTCCACTTCCTGGATAGAACCAGTACTGAGTGTTGTCAGCTTACTGGATAGAACCAGTACTGAGTGTTGTCAGCTTACTGGATAGAACCAGTACTGAGTGTTGTCAGCTTCCTGGATAGAACCAGTACTGAGTGTTGTCAGCTTACTGGATAGAACCAGTACTGAGTGTTGTCAGCTTACTGGATAGAACCAGTACTGAGTGTTGTCAGCTTACTGGATAGAACCAGTACTGAGTGTTGTCAGCTTCCTGGATAGAACCAGTACTGAGTGTTGTCAGCTTACTGGATAGAACCAGTACTGAGTGTTGTCAGCTTACTGGATAGAACCAGTACTGAGTGTTGTCAGCTTACTGGATAGAACCAGTACTGAGTGTTGTTTTATGAGAGGCATCAACAAAATAATCTTTACATTAAACTTGTCTGAGAGAAAATTGCTTTATTCTTTTAAAATTGTCCATCATGTTCAACTTCCTTAAAATTTTCATTACAATTTCAAAAATGTAATTGCTTGCACAGGACAGAATTTAACAAGCTTCTAATGAGAGCACCTGTTTGTTATGTTGGTATGTTACAATTATGTAGCAATTTCCAAAACAAGCCACCAATTAGAGTACCTATTTGTGATGTTGGTATGTTACAATTATGTATCTATAATGACACTGATTTTCGTATTGTATTTATTTAAATTTCTTTGATTAGAGAATCAATAAAATGTCTTCTTTAGGAATATAATTATCACGATTTTTTCAAATTTTGAAATTTGCAAAAAACATTTGACTAAAAAGGATTTATTTACTCAGGCTACACGATTCAACATATTTTGTGATGTGAATCACATGATTTCATTTTGATTTCAATTTGATGTTATACAGGTTTACATGTCATTCAAATTATTTCATCTTAGAAAGAGACTGAATGATGACGTAAAGGTCATCAAGCAGTATTTAACTGCTGTCTATTATTATCCATTTTAGATATAATTTTATTTTCTAAGACATTTTAATAGCACATTTCCTGATATATTCCCTTTAAATTAAAATGTTGACTACAGGCTCATGGTATACAATGCAACATGTTTCGTGGCATTTTACCTCTTTTATGAAGGCCATCTATCAGATAGTTCACGTTATTAGATAAATCTCATCTTTCTACTCAAGTGTGAACAATATTGCGCATTCATAGTGCATTTTGGTTATTTAATGAAAATTAGAAACCATTAATTACAATTGTTACTCGAATATTTGCCATTGAGAAGTGCATTCAGCATAAAATAATGCATGCTTCTACAACACATTGATTATGGCAATATATCAGCATGAAACAGGTCTAATATTAATTTTTTTAAGTTTGTGTAATAAGTGTCAACTACAGAAATAATATTAGACCAGTTTTTGTTTAGTTACGAGTTAATGAAAATAAAGACAATGTGAAGAACAAAATAGGGCACAAATGGTGCGCTTGAAGTTTGTGTGCCCTGTTCCATGTTATAATGTAATGAAGTTTACTCCATATTAATTCCAACTGTCTGCCAACTTTTCCTTTTTCATAATTTAACAAATACATTAATACCATTATTAAATCTTATCAGCCATCACATATAATTATAACTGCTATCATAGGCAGATTCAGTACTCTGGGTAAGGGGCTGATCAATGTGGATTCAATATTTCAGAACTGATGTTGGTCAATGATTGACTGAATTTTCAGCGTCATTTTTATGCCATCGAGGGTTAAAGCAACACATCCACGTTTGAACTTTTAAAAAAAAAATTAATTGAGTTATGAGCACATTTCCCATACAAACATATGATTTATTAGCTGTTTATGAGCATATAAACACAATCCGGAACAAAATGATGCCCAAATTATAATTCGTGACTAACACTTTATAAAACAAGCGTGTAACTCACCCGAGTCAAAAAAAATTGTCAAAATGGCTTTCAAAGCAGGTAAAGTACACTATGCACTAAAACGTGAAGTTTTTTAATACGACACGCATAATTCAATTTGAATCCAAGTTGGAATCCTCGTCAATTTAAAAATAATTTATAAAGCGTTTGTCACGCTTTATAATTTGGACATCTTTTTTTATAATTCTAAAGCGTTCTGGATAGTGTTTGTTAGCACATATACAGCTCACTGACCATATATTTATGTATGGGAAATGTGCTCACAACTCAATTGAAAAACTTTTTAAAAAAGTTTAAACGTGGATGTGTTGCTTTAATAAACAGAAAGATCAGTTAATCTAACCACTCTTTTCCCATCTCTGCAAGTAAACAATAGCTTTCTCACTTGAATCAGTGGTGAGAGATGAATGATAATGAGATGCAATGTTGTGTATCAATCATCATGGAGACTGTGGTGGTGGGGGAATTCAAACTCACGATCCCTGGATTGAAAGTCAGACACACTACCGACTGAGCTAATCAGGTCTTGCAAATTTTGGTCAAATTCTTAAGGAAGGTGAAGTAAAATGGTATGGGAAACTTGCTTATTTCATTTGGTCAGCAAATTCCAAAGGTTTGCAATTCAAAATCTTACAAAACAACCCAGCATAAAGTGTCTGTCACCAGGAACAACAGTTATCCCTAGAGATGGAAATTTCTATCTGGACCTAAATAACTAGGAATGAATCTCTTTTCTTGCGCACCAAACTCATACTTATTTAAACTCTATTCGTTATCATTTTTTAACCATGATCGCTTTGGCGATGTCATATTATATTATGTTAATCACACATGTTTATATGATACTTCATGAGGAAAGTAGAAAAGGTATGTGGGGGGGGGGTATAGGATGAAATTTCTATGCTCTATAAAATAAAAAATAGAAAATCCATGTCTCAGTATGGTATACATAAAACACCATGTCCCTGCTTCTCTAGATACTCTAGCAACTATTACACTTTTCTAAAATAAACTTGCCTTCGGTAAAAAACAAATGATGTATATAAATCGTCATTTGAATATAAAATACAGTTATGTATAATGTCCCTGATGTCAATTACTTAGAGCAGTCTGATGCTCCAAGGTGACTAGCTATGGCACTAATTAAGGAAAAAACTAATTAATTGCTGGCACATTAAAGTTGTGATCAATTTAATTAGTTTGCAGGGCTAATCAGCTGGCACATGAATCTTAATGAAATAAGGAAGTTAGTTAATTACTCAACTGTTAAACACCACACGCAATCAACACAAGTACATGCAAATTCGTAATCTACATTTTTATGAGGGAACTAGTAATAGGTCTGTGTTTGGTTTAATTAATAAAATGCAAAAAAGGTATATTAATAAAATTGGTGTATTTACAAATAAAACATTTTTTTTTTTATCATAGTTGTAACGGTTTTGAAAGGCTCCTTTTTTAACTAATTAAGACTTGAATTTTTTTTTTTGAGCATGCATCTTCATAAAGATTTATTTATTTATCAAATTAGATGTTTATCTGTAAAGTTGAGTCAATTTAAATCCACATTAGCTCCAATTATACTCAAAACCATGTTTTATAGCGGTGAATTGCTAACTGTAACATTAGTTATCTTGGTAGTAACTTAATCAGTTTGATGAAAATCATTTATATTAAATATTGTACGGACGGTCATCATATACAAAAATATTGGGGTTCCCTTCATTAAGTATTGTTGTTTCTATTAAACTATTTAATTTACCCAGGTATTTCGTTGCTATTAATGACCATTACTGCATGAACAAACAGTCGACACAGCCTGCAATTTTTAAGGAACAGTGTTACTCCATAACAGGGCGATTTGGCTACTTTAGCCTATTAACCCTTTACTCCATAGATACGCGTTTTCCTACACCAATCACAGAAGGCCATTGAAAACAGTGCCGGAAGAGTTCAGATTGCTCGTAACAAGCAATCTGAATACTTCCTGCACTGTTTTCCACTCTGTCAGTTAATATAAACATAATTCATCCATTGCTGATACGTGATGAATTAATGCTTTCAATATTAGAGGTGTCCAAAGACGTCTATATGAAGTAAAGGGTTAAATGTGAACAAGTGACTGTTTTGCTGAATGTCTTCTCTAACTTTAAATCAATTTCCTACACTGTTGTGATGTGTTTATATGACTTATATAATTATATATATGTTATTATAAATTTTTATACAAGGCTTTATAATCTACATTTGAACAAAATCCATTTAATTCTTGTTTTCACTCTCAATCCAACCATACATTGTATGCAAAGTACATAGATATATGTGGTGTATAAACATACAAACGTATGTTTACTTTGTAATTTCACATATATGAACTTTCAATGCATGAATTGTTTATTTGTTTTGATATGTTGATAATTAGCTGTCATGTATGCTGAAGTCAAATAAAGTACCTGTATTTTTTATAAATTTTTTAAATGCTTAACTCTCTTAACATGTTTCTTCAATAAAGTCAGATACATAATAATTAATTACATCAATAATAATATATCAACACACATGTAATTAATTATATGCCGACTTGAACCTATGACCTCTGCTGTAAGTGATCTTGAAACAGTCAGAGCTTGAGGACCCTGGGTAATCAATATATTAAGTCAATGTCTAATTTTAAATGAGGTTTTACAGATATGAAATTGTTACATGGTCGCGATAATTATGCCATAACCTTATTAATGCATTTTCTTCTCCACCCCCCCCCCCCCCATTAGTCATAAATACACTCATTATAATTAATTAAGGCACACACATGCTTACATTTTACTCTCAGTGTATCTACACGTCAAACTAAGCGTATTAATTTCCAAGAAGAATGGTAATTAATATTTGTCAGAATTTTGCCAGCCATCATATCAATAAGGCTGGGAGCAAGATTACGCAGTTATTTAATTACGACAGAAGACTTATGTCAGACAACATGAAAATGTGTTCGTAAATTAACTTTCCTTATCTCATAAATTGTAGATTTCAAAATGAGTAAATATTCATTTAAACAGTAGGGCATCGTAGAGATATGATTAAAAGCGGGCATCTGGGTATGCTCAAATGACAGAGCGCGGTATAAATAATAAAATATATCGGAATTAATGGCTTCACGTCACTCACTTATCAAAATTAACCTAATTATGACTAAAAGGTTTCTGCAATTTAAGACATTTTTAGATTGTTGATTAAAATGTAAACTCCCTTTGTAATCTAATTTTTATTTTTTGTTTCCACGATAAAGACATTCCAGAAGGCGTTAATACCATAAAATTTCATAAATATCCAAACTATTCAGAGTTTACTTACCAAAAATTAGGAGAGGATAGATAGGGGATACATCACGATGTTTCAACATTTGAAAAATAAGAGCATTTACTTGAGCCATTAAAAGAATTAAAACTCGGTAAGATGAATGACTATGTAAGTAAACTGCACACGAGGGAGTTTCTACTGTCACCGAATCAGCAACTTTCCATTTCCTTAAAGAAGATGGTGTCACTTTCACGCTACATTCTATGCCAGTTTACTCAGTTATTTTCCACACTAGCACCTTCAGTGTTTGATATATCTTCATAATTTTCCCCGAGTTTAATGGGAATGATTTTAAATGGCAGAGTACAACACCGATATATCAAGTTGATTCTTTTAGAAGCATATCTTCAATTACAATTTAACTAAACTAGCTCCCATATGTATAAAAAGTTGTTCCCTCCAAAGTCAAATTTAGTAGTAGCTAGAGCAGAAGGTGTTAAAGCCATATATACAAGTCTACATTATAGATCTGGAAGAGCATCAACCTTGCAAACCTCTGCCAGTTTCAAAGAGTTCATGGAGACAATTTTTTCTAAATCAAGAGTCATTTGAAGAACAGTCAAAAAGCTTACTTCTTGGGATTAGAATAATCATATAGATGCTGACTGGGCAAGACAAACATATCTTGATAACAAGATTTTTCTAGAATCACAAATAAAGGGAATTATTAGAAATATAAAGAACTGTTGAGACTACCACATTATTATTAATAGAGTTTAACACAATTTCTAACACCTTACAGGCTTTACATAGCACCCAGTTTTATTGGTGGAGTCACACCGCAGTACGAGTCTGAGTAGAACCACTGTCCTCCTTCCTGCAACTGACAAACATTATCCTGCACAATGTATGCCAGCACATCTGACTATCAATTCAGGGGTCATGTGTTTGAATCCCCATCCGGCAACAGTCTCCATGATGACTGATATATGACATTGTGTCAAAATTATCATTCGTCTCTTATCGCTGATTCAAGAGGGAAAGTTATCAGTTGCTTGTGGAGATGGGGTGTGCTAGAGTACTGGTTAACCTTTCAGGATCCCAGGAAACAGCGGTTAGGTTAACAGTTACTGATTGTCTGTTAGCCTTTGATGGCTTAAAATAACGCTAAATATCCAAGTACCAATGTCACTGTGTAGAATTACGGACATAATTATGAAGAGTGTTTGAGCAGAAACCAAGAGTACATGTTCAAAACAATCAGGCAGTGACCATACCAAGTCTAGAAAACTTAGATAATTTCATGTATAATATCATAATACTGAAGTTTTTCTGGAAGCAACCATTTACAAGAGGCCAAAGTGGGCCTTGAATTTGACAGTTATGGCACCCCCCCCCCCCCCCCCCCCACCAAGGCCCAGGGGGACCAAGCCATACACAAATCTGATTCACCCTTAGGTATCAAAGCTGCATACATTTCATTACGATTGAGCTTATGGTTTTTGAGAAGAAGTCTAAAATGACAAAAGGCGATCACAAAAGGTCATATGAGACAAAGTCTCCGAGTGATCTTAAAATCTGATTTGAAAACAGCACTTTATGTCATCCTGGCACTTCCAGGTACAGGTATGTGTACAACATTTATTGTATTTTCTTAAAGATAATATTTTTGTCCCCCCCCCCCACCCCCCCAATTTTGTAAACTTGGATCAGGAGACAGTAAACAATCCCTATATTTATAATATTAATGCACTCATAACACCAACGTTTCCAGTTTTACATCTACCGAGCAATGATAAACATGTCTTTAGTACGAGTAGCATACTTAAAGGGAATATATCAGGAATTTTTTAAATATTTAAAGTTGGCTATAAACATTTTCCCCCAATATATCATGCCTATATATATTCACTGACCCTGTTTTGCCAAAAGAATATCAATTTAAACATGCCAAAATAATATAATGAAAAGGGATTTCCTAACTTGGACTCGTGCCTAGGTTAGTGTAATATAATTTTCCTGCTTAAAAATGCAATGTATTAAATAAGTCATTTTGATTTCAATTTGATCCATTATACAGATTGGCATGCTGTAGTAAACATTGTTTCATCTCAGAAAGAGTCTGAATGATAATGCAAAGGTCGCCTAGCAGTATCTAAGTGTTGTTTTTTTTGGTTAGGTCGCATGAGCGACCGAACCCTACATAAGCGCCAGTTAAGAAATTGACTCTGGGTGCTGCCATATTGAAACGTCACGATCACGTGTTAAAAACATGGCATTCGTCACATGGAGGTCGCCATTATTTTTTCTAAACCGTGCACCATGTAATGTACAAACGGCTATTGATATTAAAACCTAGTCATGTTCCGACCACTTTCCGGCTAAAAGGAAAATTCAAATGCAGTGTGTGTAATAATTGATTGTGACGTTTAAATGCACTAATTGAGATCACTATGAATTGTTCTTTGCATATTTAACCAGGGGAAAAAATGATACTGCCTTAAACCAAGGAATTTTCTTAAACTCATTGGTTAAATGAGGTCTTGAATCTTATATTTTTTGACAATATATCGCCGTTTCTGACAGGTTCCTATCGAGTTAATGTAAATAATTTTCAAATAACGAAGTAGTTACTCAATTTTTATATCCTGAACCCATAACAATGGAAATAATAACAAAATTGAACAGCTACAGTTGTTTATTTTACTCGATACAACAGAAATATAAAGATAGTTTACCGGTGTGACATATTTTCAGCACGTCGTCAGAATCAGATATATTACCGAACATGCACAAGTTTTGGAAAAACAGTAATTTTTAACTGTGGTTTTTTAAAAATAATATATCCACAGATTAGTTTAAAGTATGGATACGAATTATTTTAAAATATATTATGATCACAGTAGTAAATTGTATAGAACATAGCAGTACGTACATTAGACAATATATAAGGTAAGTTTCTTTTTAAATATGCAAATGGCAATACATATTGATTGAGATTAGTACATTTAAACATCAAATTTACTATCAGGCATACCTGCAGCCAGGAATTCGCTGTATCAGCCGGAACCTTATTGGGATTTGGTATCACCCGTGTATTTAGTACCCTGTACAAGGAACCAAACTTACACATTCATTCACTTTAATTACCACATTGTTAAAAGACCTAACTTGTTTTTGAATGGGGATATCATTGCAAGATAACACTCCAATTTAAATACAGATTTTGTCATGTTTTGGTGGATCTGACATACCAAGCTACTTGGATTTTATTTATTAATGATAATGAAATGTATTTTAACCATTTAAAAAATATTTTTATTTTTTAAGACATTTTTAGACCTTTTTCCCAAATATACTCCCTTTAAGTTGCAGTTAATGCTAGTAATGGCACAACTGATGCCTTTTCTTGCATAACTGCATTGCTTCATGATGTCAAAACAAGTTAATAATTGTGATGTTTTTGGCATTATTATCAATATCAAATCTCAAACAAGGTCGATTTAACCAAAATTAAGCTAAAAGTCAAGGATCATGTTTTTTCGATCATCGTAAAATGAATGCTAAAATTCCATAAAGGTTTACTGAAGGAGCTATGTATTGAATGTGAATACATACAATATTTTTGATGATACTAAATAATTGCATAGATGTTCACTACAGAGTAACACAACATTTAGTAACAGAGTTATTTTCATATTCTTAATGAAATAAAAAATGTGCATACGGTTTATTTTGGAGATTGTAATTTTGAAAACGTCTTTTGTATAGTATTTATTGAAAGTTTATCGTCATTTTTATGCCATTGAGGGCTAACAGACGATCAGTAAACTACTGCCAGGGATCCTGCCAGGTTAACAAATACTCCAGCATACCCATCTCTGCAAGTAACTGAATCAGCAGTTAGAAACAATGATGATGAGACATAATGTCGTATATCAATCATCATGGAGACGGTGGCTGAGCGCATATCCGATCTCACAACCCCTGAATTGATAGTCAGATGCACTTTGGACTGAGCTAACTGTGCATGACTATGTTTTATATTGGAATGGATAGGCCTGAATCACATACAAATTAGCAACAATATTCTTGTAGACAAGTTTAGTCTACGTAGTTAACTAGAAACAAGATATTGTTTATTATGTAGCAACAAAACTGTTGAAATTCAGTTACAGTGATACATGCCATTTGTAGAAAAAACAAATGTCATCCCAACAACATTATGTACTTGTTTACATCGCTTAATGACTATTATTATATACTTTTATCAGCCCTTGAAAAATAAAGAATTTAAAAGTACATCATATTTCAGTATACTAATTTAATATAACAAGATTTCAATGAAAACTTACAGCTTATATGAACTGATCTCAAGTTGGCTTTTTGAGTAGAACCAGTACTTAGTTTTGTTTTTTAAGATGATATCTGGTTGAGTTGGAAATTAAACTCGCAACCTCTAGCATGAGTTCTCAACACTCAATCCACAGTATTACCGCCGCTCACATCTTGAAAACAATGACATAATTATATCTACAATATTGTCACAAATCATAAAACAAGTTCGACAACTATTGAGAAACCAAGATAATAATGACAAAATTTGAAGAACAAAACCGCATTTCAAAAATTAATTTATAACAAATTTTGAAAACTGTAAAATAAAATGGAAAGACACAATACATTAAGGACATAATTTTAAGACATTTGAAGCAGGAAAATAAATTGGAGGTTAAACAATTCACTCACAAGACATTTGAACCAAGATCCTCAACAATCATAGAAACCATGAAAGTTTTTGGAGAACAAAAAGAAACAAAGATTTTCAAGAAAGGACTTTATTCCAAAATCACACGAGACATTTTGAAAATACATGCAGTATATCTATTCTTATTAATGCAAAGCACTTCAATAACCACCTCCATTTCTGCCTTAGTTCGCTACAATCTCATCCTTTATCTGCCAAGGTCATAATTAATGTGACAGGAGAAAATGAAGAAGAGATAGAGGAAAAATCGCAATAAAGATAATTTACTACAGACAAATTTCAGGAAAACAAAAGCTTTTCTCTGCAGTCTTTAAACAATTCCAAACCTGTTTCCATCTCATACTGACATGCACTCTCTGTCTCTGCAGGGAACCCCTTGGCCCCTGTCAACAGACTCAACAGGGACCAAACTCGAATTAAGAAAAAATTGCTGAAAGTTCATTTAATCACACCATTAAAACAGGAGGTAAAATCAATCATGTTCAATTAAGTTACTATGGTAATTAACACAGATTGTCTGTGAGATACGGATGCTTGTGGGCTCTATCAAGGAATGGGTCTGACATAAAATATATCCGCATATTACCATTTTAATAGCTTTTGCAAATGTGAGATTCACTGTTAATCAGATTGGCAGTAATTGTTATAAACTGAAATAAGCAAACTGAATATAAAGTAAATTTGGTAATTTTGAACTTTTCAGACAGACAAGATTTCAGAGAGATGGAAGCAGGGAAGGTAGTGCTTGGAGAGTTGTTTTATCTGTTGTTGTCATCTGTTGATGTTAAAAAGTGGTTGGCCATCTAAAATGGTAAAGAGTTAAAACTCCTGTAAAAGATTTCATCTGAATTCACACAATCAGTATTATATTACATGGGGCTCCCTTGACTTCACAAATCAATAAAATCTGGGTAATACTTAGCAAAGGGAAGTTATAGTACATGTTTTTTTTTAAGTAAAAATAAACTGTTTTTTTTAAATGTTTAGCCTCTTAGCCTTCACCAAGACACAAGTCTCTATTACAACTGTGTTGCATCCAATAAACTTGATTAATTTTAAAAATTACAAAATTGATCACCGTGGTTGTAATAAAGTTTTGATAAGTTCTAGTCATAATAAATACCAGGATACTCAACATTTGACAAAGACTTTTACTTTCATAATTATATATTATGAAATAAATATTTTTGCATATTTAAACAATTACTGAAATCCTAAAATTGCCTTTGTTGAAGAAATTGTGTTGGTTTACTTTATAATGTTCTGAGTTAGTTATACCGTTATTAATGTGCTAGTTAGGACCTTATTTTTTTAAAAGAAATTTTTAAATGTATAAACAGGTACTTCTGACTGACCAAGAATCAAGGTTAAGTGAATATCAAAGTTTTAGTATGTTTGCCAGGTCAAATTAAAAGAAATTTAAATTATTTGCACACCATATTTCAAACTCAATTCCGTTTCATCACTGAAGTTACTCATGTTTAAAGAATTGGTCCAACCTGAGCCATGATTAGATAAGCCAAGTAACCCCTGGGTGCAAATAAACTGAGAATTAATCCTTTGCTTATAATATTAATTGCCTGTCTCCAAGATATCAAATGATCAAGCCATGCCTGAACCTGAAAACGGCAGCCACACCTTGAGAGAAGCCATAGTAAGTTGAACTTTTGGTAGATAAACAAAATAATCAATCTCCAACAAAATACATAAACTAAATCAAAGTGTCAAATGTTACCATGTAACTGTTTTTCAATACATGTACAGCAATAATCTAAACTGTAAGAATTATTGTTCTAAGTTTATTCTGATTTATTTGAGCAATTGCAAAGAAAACTCAGCACTTATAGATTACAAACTGCTCTCGAGTTCGCTTCCTGGGCAGAACCAGTACTGAATGCTGTTAACTGAGCAGCATCAAGTCGTGCTGGCTATCGAACCTGCAACCTCTGGAATGAGCAACCAGTTCTGTATCCATTCCACTACAGTCCTTGTATTAACTAGAGCTATCACTGAAGGTGATGAATACCCCCGAACGCCGCCATGACAGAAAATGGTTTACCATTATGAAATATGAAGTATGAAATTCCATCCAGTACTTTAAAAGTAATGCTCCAGACAAGGGAAATATATCAAAGGGCAATAACTCTGTAATTAGCAAGAATAAAGTTATGTTTCTTGTACACTGCTCTTCCTGTCATTATATTCTACCATTGTATGAAGTTTGATAAAATTCCATCCAGTACTTTAAAAGTAATGCTCCGGACAAGGGAAATATATCAAAGGGCAATAACTCTGTAATTAGCAAGAATAGAGTTATGTTTCCTGTACACTGCACTTCCTGTCATTATATTCTACCATTGTATGAAGTTTGATGAAATTCCATCCAGTACTTTAAAAGTAATGCTCCAGACAAGGGAAATATATCAAAGGGCAATAACTCTGTAATTAGCAAGAATAGAGTTATGTTTCTTGTACACTGCACTTCCTCTCATTATATTCTACCATTGCATGACGTTTGATGAAATTCCATCCAGTACTTTTCAACTGATGCTCCGGACAAGGAAAATTGCAACGGACAGACCGACCTACCGACAAACTGACAGACCGACCACAGGGTGACTCTGTTTGTCTGGGGTATAATAATATAAATAAATGATAGATATGAATATGACAGACAAATGTATTTTATGCAACTACTGCAAACTTACATTTATCTTACTGCATATATCACGAATGTTAAAACATCTTCATCAAATTGACTCATACATATTCATTATAACACCGATACATTTAACATCTTATTTTTTTTCCCAAACATAATTTTCTTGAATTTGTTAAACTCAGAAAAAATTTACACCTCTGAACGTGAACAACCCAGAGTCATCATTTTTAATACAATAATTACCTCCACTGATCCATTGACTTGTCATCAAGATTTGATATTAGACATTTTACGCACATTAGCTACCAGAATGAGTCTTCATTACCTAAATAACCATCAATACTGGAAAGACGGCTTAAATTAATTACAATCTTTAGATAATATATGATTCTTATAACTTAACTTTACTCTCGGGATTCCAAAGCCTTTAAAAGTGTTGACTGCTACCTTTAGCATAATCGATACATTCCCAAACAGGGACATGACGGCAACACAAGAACAGGTAATGATATCCGATACATTTACAGAGGATTTCCATCATATTAACAAGAAAGCAAACCCAGCCTCATGGTTTTTCATCTGGCAAACATGGGAGTGAACCCAGCCTCATGGTTTTTCATCTGGCAAACATGGGAGTGAACCCAGCCTCATGGTTTTTCATCTGGCAAACATGGGAGTGAACCCAGCCTCATGGTTTTTCATCTGGCAAACATGGGAGTGAACCCAGCTTCATGGTTTTTAATCTGGCAAACATGGGAGTGAACCCAGCCTCATGGTTTTTCATCTGGCAAACATGGGAGTGAACCCAGCCTCATGGTTTTTCATCTGGCAAACATGGGAGTGAACCCAGCTTCATGGTTTTTCATCTGGCAAACATGGGAGTGAACCCAGTCTCATGGTTTTTCATCTGGCAAACATGGGAGTGAACCAAGTCTCATGGTTTTTCATCTGGCAAACATGGGAGTGAACCCAGCCTCATGGTCTTTCATCTGGCAAACATGGGAGTGAACCCAGCCTCATGGTCTTTCATCTGGCAAACATGGGAGTGAACCCAGCCTCATGGTCTTTCATCTGGCAAACATGGGAGTGAACCCAGTCTCATGGTTTTTTCATCTGGCAAACATGGGAGTGAACCCAGCCTCATGGTTTTTCATCTGGCAAACATGGGAGTGAACCCAGCCTCATGGTTTTTCATCTGGCAAACATGGGAGTGAACCCAGCCTCATGGTTTTTCATCTGGCAAACATGGGAGTGAACCCAGCCTCATGGTCTTTCATCTGGCAAACATGGGAGTGAACCCAGCCTCATGGTTTTTCATCTGGCAAACATGGGAGTGAACCCAGCCTCATGGTTTTTCATCTGGCAAACATGGGAGTGAACCCAGCCTCATGGTTTTTCATCTGGCAAACATGGGAGTGAACCCAGCTTCATGGTTTTTCATCTGGCAAACATGGGAGTGAACCCAGTCTCATGGTTTTTCATCTGGCAAACATGGGAGTGAACCAAGTCTCATGGTTTTTCATCTGGCAAACATGGGAGTGAACCCAGCCTCATGGTCTTTCATCTGGCAAACATGGGAGTGAACCCAGCCTCATGGTCTTTCATCTGGCAAACATGGGAGTGAACCCAGCCTCATGGTTTTTCATCTGGCAAACATGGGAGTGAACCCAGTCTCATGGTTTTTTCATCTGGCAAACATGGGAGTGAACCCAGCCTCATGGTTTTTCATCTGGCAAACATGGGAGTGAACCCAGCCTCATGGTTTTTCATCTGGCAAACATGGGAGTGAACCCAGCCTCATGGTTTTTCATCTGGCAAACATGGGAGTGAACCCAGCCTCATGGTTTTTCATCTGGCAAACATGGGAGTGAACCCAGCTTCATGGTTTTTCATCTGGCAAACATGGGAGTGAACCCAGCCTCATGGTTTTTCATCTGGCAAACATGGGAGTGAACCCAGCCTCATGGTTTTTCATCTGGCAAACATGGGAGTGAACCCAGCCTCATGGTTTTTCATCTGGCAAACATGGGAGAGAACCAAGCTTCATGGTTTTTCATCTGGCAAACATGGGAGTGAACCCAGCCTCATGGTTTTTCATCTGGCAAACATGGGAGCGAACCAAGCCTTGTGGGTTCAATCCCTGGCCGGGTCATACCAAAGACTTTTAAAATGGTACTAGAAGCTTCCTCGCTTGATGCTCAGCATTTAGAGGAGAGTTCTAGGTCTGGTCGGCCCAGTGTCAGTATAATGTGACTGGGTGGGATATCATACCATGTGTCTGCGGCATGATACTCCAGTGTGACAGCACTTAGAATACTGTCTCAAGTAGACACCGCCGCGATATGACTGAAAAATTGTTGAAAGCGACGCTAAACACCATACAACTCCCTCTGGCAAACATGGGAGAGAATCCTGGTTCATGGCTTCCCTCTGGCAAACAAGGGAGTGAGCCAATCCTCATGGTTTCCTATGCTAAATAAATCATTTGAAACAAATTGTTATTCTGACATTTTTAAATGAATAACAATCATTAAATATGTTCTTAATTATAGGTCTGACAGACAGATAAAACAGCCCTGACTTAAGTGGCAGTCATCTATTATTACATACATAGATCTGGCAAAATCAATTAAATAAACAAACAATTGTTCTCTAGGCGGTGGTGGTGTATGTTGTACAGCTACTTTTACAATCTATGAAGATAACCGTCAAGTCCTTTACATGCTTACTGAAGATCCAAGCATATCCTATCACCCGTGAAATGGGGAAACTACAGACAGTGTCACATGATCTCCCAATAAACTGTCACCGAATGCTGAATGTGAAGATATTGGGCTGATGGTTAGATAGTGGGCACAATAGAATGATAAAAGAATAGAACAAAAAGGTTTACTGGATAAACAAAAACACATACAAAATCCTTCAGTAGTCTAATCATCGCATAAGCACTTCTGGCCTTTGTCCAGTAGAGTTAGACATCAATTCCCCTTACCTGGTCCCAATGGACCCTAGCCTCTTTGTTTTAACAAACTTGAACGTCACAGTGATCATTTATATTATATATAAACAATTTGGCTGGTCAGTTGTTGAAAAGAAGATTGTTAAATGATAATATACCTATGTTAAACTAGTAAGTCCCTGGGTAGGGCCAATTTCATGGCCTGAGTAAACCTCAGAGAAGATCTTAAGGTGATACTACATGCAATATATAAAAGCTTCAAGCCTTGCGCTTTCGGTGAAGATTTTTGAACTTTGAAAAAAAACACAACAACAACAATTACTGATAAGTCCCTGGGGCCGGACCAAATTTGACCCCAGGGTCATGAATTGAAGAAAAATGGGACATCTTCATGTGAGAATGCTCCATACAACATTGTGAAAATCTGTCAAGTAGGTTTCAGAAAAGAAGTTGTTCATAGCAAATGTTAATGGCAGACGCATGACAAAAGGATGGACAGACCAAGGACACAAGACAACCACAAAGCTCACCTGTGCACTTTCAGCTCAGGTCAGATAAAAATCTTTAAAAATACAAATTGGTTGTTCTATTTTCTTTTCCTAAATTTCCATATTAAAATATATTTTGCTCATTTTGTCATAGATGACCACAAATGTAGGAGACAAATGACAACAGATGTAGGAAAAAGGTGACCACAAATGTAGGAAACAGATGACCACAGATGCAGGAAACAAATGACAACATATGTAGGAAACAGGTGACCACAGATGTAGGAAACAGGTGAACAGGTGACCACAGATGTAGGAAACAGGTGACCACAGATGTAGGAAACAGGTGACCACATATGTAGGAAACAGGTGACCACACATGTAGGAAACATATGACCATAGATGTAGGAAACAGGTGACCACAGATGCAGGAAACAAATGACAACATATGTAGGAAATAGGTGACCACAGATGTAGGAAACAGATGAACAGGTGACCACAGATGTAGGAAACAGGTGATCATAGATATAGGAAAAAGGTGACCACATATGTAGGAAACAGGTGACCACACATGTAGGAAACAGATGACCATATATGTAGGAAACAGGTGACCTAATATGTAGGAAACAGGTAACAACATATGTAGGAAACAGGTGACCACACATGTAGGAAACAGATGATCACAGATGTAGGAAACAGGTAACCACAGATGTAGGAAACAGATGACCACAGATGTAGGAAACAGGCAACCGCAGATGTAGGAAACAGGTGAACAGGTGACCACAGATGTAGGAAACAGGTGACCACAATTGTAGGAAACAGATGACCACAGATGGAACAAATGACAATAGATGTAGGAAACAGGTGACCACAGATGTAGGAAACAGTTGAACAGGTGACCACAGATGTAGGAAACAGGTGACCACAATTGTAGGAAACAAGTGACCACAGATGTAGGAAACAGATGACCACAGATGTAGGAAACAGATCACTACAGATGTAGGAAACAGATGACCACATATGTAGGAAACAGGTGACCACAGATGTAGGAAACAGATGACCACAGATGTAGGAAACAGGAAGCCATTAAACTATTTACGCCCCTTTCTAAAAATGTCTAAAATTGAACAAGAATTATTGAGAGGCAAAAAAGAATTGCTTACCTGAATCAAAATTATTTAATATTTATTCTTGAACATCTCTTTTGGGAATACTTGTTAAAGAACAGCAAGTTATTCCTACCAGTGTTAATTAATTAATCAAAGCATACTTAATTAATAAATGCATACTTAATGAAAAGCTTGCAACAGAGTTTAAAGGCAAATGTGACATTTTCACCCTACTATATAACCTTGACTTTCAATTTAGGAGCCTGATATGTTACATACTGCCTCAGAGTGTTATAGGCATACACACTTATGCCAAGTTCCATCGAATGAACTGCAAGCAGTGCACACTTATGAGCAATTTAAATAACTTTAATTTAGGTGAAACACTGACACCGATACCGTGACAAGTACAAAAACTCCCCAATTCATAGAATAGTCAAGTTAAAAATCCAGTTGGTAGAACAATTTTTGATGAATCAAAGGTCACAACTGACATTAATTAACCAATAAGTTGTTTGAGATATAAAAGTTATATAATGCTATTTAAAGTTTGTTGTATACAACAAATCTCTATGGAAGGCTAACAACAGACACAGGACAATCAGAATAGCTTTGCTCAGATGAGCTAAATATAAGTAGGGTGAAAGCAACCCACCTCAGCTAATGTCTGTTTCAATTCCTGCTTGAAGACCTGAAATTCAAAATAAGTAAGTTTAATATAAAATTGTTATAGATTTCCATTTCACAGACATGTACATGAAGGCAACTTCTCATGCTGTCACGCACATTTAGCCTTTTTTTAAAACTAATTTTGTGTTTGTCTTAAATTAAACCCCTATTAACTGAAAAGAAATATGTCCATTTTACGTAACCACTATCTACAATTTCATAGAATTGCCATATATTTCCAATTTGTTATAATTTTCTTGTCATTAGGAGTTATTAGTGCTTTTTATTCCAACTGCCATGTAGTCTTCTGCCTGAATTTCAGAGCAGATAAAGCCTGCCAACTAGAAAATGCAGGTACTTTGTCTTAATATTGCTAATTGGCAATGGTAATTACAATCACATATAATTCTCTCAAGGAAACGACATTGTTGAAAAGAAGAGACCGATATTTGTTGAATTCACTGGAGACGGCTTTGAATTATCACCACATGTGTAACAGGGGAACTTTCAATTTAATTTGCACCTTCATGAAGTTTCATAAAAGTTAATCATCAGACATGCTAACAACAAATGATTATTTACTGAAATTACTGAACGTTTAGTTTACAACGTTATTAATGAGCACTTGTCCTGTAGTTCACCACTGCCAATGTGTCAACTATGAAGCCCTGTGATTGTGTTGCGAGTCTTGTAACCATATGTTTCTACTTTGATTACCTGACTCACTGATGATAGAGTCTATCCGGCATCTTATGAAATCAGTAGCACCGATTAATAGAGTCACTTAATAAAATATAGTGGGCATGGTACAAGTAAATTTTTTCACAATCTTAGAAATTTAATCGAACAAAAGTTTCAGTTGAACCATAATATAAGATGCATTATTGTATAGCATCATTATTGTATAGCACGAGATTCTTGTAGTCATTGTTATGTATTTCTTCATATAAAACAGCAGTACCTTGTAATCAATGTAATGTATTTCTTCATATAAAACAACAGTGCCTTGTAATCAATGTGATGCATCTCTACATAAAACATGTGTGCCTTGTAAAACACAATTTCCAACACATTACCTTAGACACACTTTCATAACCATTTCCATGCACTTCCATACACAATATCCATACACACACTTCCATACACACTTTCCAAACATTTCTATACATAATATCCATACACACATTTCCATACATCATTTCCAAACATTTCTATACATAATATCCATACAAACACTTCCATACATCATTTCCACACATTTCTTTACACAATATTCATGCACACACTTTCATACACAAATTCAATACATTATATCTATGCAAGCACTTCCATACACCATTTCCACCCATTTCTATACACAATATTCATACACACATGTCCATACACCATTTCCACACATTTTATACATAATATTTATGCAAACACTCCTATACATCATTTCTAAATATTTCTATACATAATATCCATACAAACACTTCCATACACCATTTCCACACATTTCTATACATAATATCCATACACACACACTTCCATACATCATTTCCACACATTTCTATATATATACAATATACTTACACACACTTCTATACACCATTTTGACACTGTTATATACACAATATCCATACACATACTTCCATACACCATTTTCACACATTTCTATACATAATATCCATACACACACTTCCATACATTTCTATACATAATATCCATACACACACTTCCATACACAGTTTCCACACATTTCTATACATAATATCCATACACACACTTCCATACACCGTTTCCACACATTTCTATACATAATATCCATACACACACACACTTCCATACACCATTTCCACACATTTCTATACATAATATCCATACACACACTTCCATATACTGTTTCCACACACTTCCATACACAATATCCATATACACACACTTCCAGACACCATTTCCATACATTTATATACATAAAATCAATACACACACTTCCATACACCATTTCCACACATTTCTATATATAATATCCATACACACACCTCCATACACCATTTCCACACATTTCTATACATAACATACAAACACACTTCCATACACAGTTTCCACACACTTCCATACACAATATCCATACACACACTTCCAGACACCATTTCCACACATTTCTATACATAATATCCATATACACACACTTCCATACACTATTTCCACACATTTCTATACATAATATTCATACACACACTTCCATACACCATTTCCATGTAATTTATACTCACTCATTTCATATAACCTTTCCATACAATTTTTTTAATGAAGTTTAAATCAAAATCATGCATACATTATTTATTTTTTGCTTGGATAGGTTTTTACTTAATTTTTAATGATGGGTTTTATAATGTTTTACAAATATCAAAGAGATAACTATTATTAAAGTTATTATCCACATTACCCAGGATGCATCTGCAGCATGCATTACAAATATTCCAACAACACCTGGCAAATGACTGGATCTCCAACCATTAATCAAGATGTTATCAATAACTTCTGTATTTATGGTGTACAGTTGTATATTGAGAACTCGGCAACAAAGCCAGAAGAGTGGATATTTTCATATCATGGGAAGTAACCTGTAAAAACGTATTAGTGATCAAGAGCTACTGCAAGCATAGGTAGTATTCCATGCTAACTGCTGATTTACAGCACTGCTCTGTTAATCTGTTACCACCCTGAAACCAGATAGGATACAATGCCACAGATCATACAAGGGGGATTTACAATCTACACCTCCCCCCCCCCCCACACACACACACACCCCACATCCCCTCCAACACACTCCTCCACCCATCAGCATCAATTAAAGATCTTTATGACTGCTGTGATTACCCATTAAGTTAGCTGGTCATATGGTGTTTAGCCGTGTTTAGCCCTAGCCCGGCTTTCAACAATTTTTCACTCATTTCACAATATTTTCTACTTGAGACAGTATTCTGAGCACTGTAACACTAAAGTATCATGCTGCAGACACATGGTATAACACACCACTTAGTCACATTATACGGACACAGACCCAACCAGACCTAGAACTATCCTCTAAAATGGTGAGTGCCAAGACAAGCTTCTAGTACTATTTCTAAAGTATTTTATGTGACCGGTCCAGGGACTGAACCAACAACCTTCTGCATGCTAGGCGGACTACCCATTGAGTCAAGTGGATTTTCAATATTTTGACTTACATCAAAACACCATTACAGCTGCTTCCAGGGCATCAAGAATGACTTGAATAAATGGTGTACATTGTCTCTATATCTTTCTTTCTGTTAATTTCTTTCTTCCATTCCTATTAATTAAACCAGTCTGATTATTTTTTACCTTCTGTGACAAGAACTTGCACAGATACAATTCAATTTAAGTAAAAAAAGATTATTCTATCAAAAAACAACAATTTAAACATAGAAATAAATCTCAATTCTTCTATTCCACTCTGAGGGTCACTTCAATACTGAAATTTACACGAAAAAAAAAATGGTGTAAATGTATCATGAAGGAATTGTCGCATTGTCACTAACAGTAATCTTTATATTTCATAACCACCTTGCTGAAAACCAAAATTTAACCATAACTTTCTGAGTTATACTCGAGCATATCTGTTTAAATAATGATCACATTTTGTGTTTGTATCACTAATTATAAACAGAGCTCAAATTTGAATTTAAATCATCAATAAAAGGACACTCAAACAGGGAACTTGCATTATATTATTGCATCTAGACTTGTTGAAATCATTTTGCCCAGAAAAGATAAACCCTTCATCGAAAAACTTGGATAATCATTATGAAACAATCTCTATAATAAATAGAAAATACAATATCTCTAAAACATTACGTCCCACAACCGAGAGAACTACCAGTTTAAATATGCAAATGAGGTCAAGAGACGCAGCTCCCTAATGGTTAATGAAAGCCTCAGTGCTTGTTAAAACGGAGTTACAAACGTCAATGTGAAACTGTTCTAATCAGAATGACTGTCGATTTTTGCATTAATTGATTGAGAAAATCTCAGCCGTCAGAGTTATTGTCAGCAAAAGTAACAAGTAAATTAGTTTTGGGTCATCTCACAAAGTGAGGAATTCAGAACAGAAGTATTAGTAAATTGACTTAGCGTAGGACCTTAATTGGTAATTTGCATTAATTTGCAAGCTTCCTTTTCTAAATTCTACTGATTTTTTTGCTAGGGCTTTGCATTTGATGCAGATTTTATACAGAGGGAAACATAAATTTTGTACTGATTTTTTTTTGCAGTTAAAAATGACCTAAGTGACTGAAGTACTGTCTCAAGGTCACTTAAATTTCACTGCAGACAACAAAGGGTTGAGATCCACTTTTGTCCCTGAAAAAGTAAAAAGTGGAAGAGTTTGTCAGTTTCTTGCCGAAGGACGGCAGTTCTTCTAAGTTTTATACACATGAATCTGAAGTCGTAAAGAAAAAAAAATGATTACTAGCTATTACATTTAAATATGTAGATATTCAGACCATTTCTTTCTTGTTTCAAATTTGAGAATAAAACTAACTGCTTTTATTCTGTTTCATCATGCTAATGCACTATAATTAACTTGATATATAATAGTACAAGATAATTCAGTTGATCATGCTTGTTTAAAAGTTTTTAAAAACCAATATGTAGTCATTTTACTCTATTACTTTTAGCTGCAACAGAATTATTAGTAGATACTTAATAAATTGATTGCTAGAAGTAATGAAAATAGAGATTGTTTTCATCACCATTATCTGGTGGTTACTTTCTTCTTTCACATCACAGATACCATTTTTCAAATTGCCTTTCACACCACAGATACCATTTCTCAGACTGCCTTTCACATTACAGATACCATTTCTCAGACTGCCTTTCACATTACAGATACTATTTCTCAGATTGCCTGTTGCACAACAGATACCATTTCTCAGATCCATCATACTGATCTACACACTGATCCGTCATACTGGTCTACACACTGATCAGTCATACTGGTCTACAGGTGTCTACACACTGATCAGTCATACTGGTCTACAGGTGTCTACACACTGATCAGTCATACTGGTCTACAGGTGTCTACACACTGATCCGTCATACTGGTCTACAGGTGTCTACACACTGATCAGTCATACTGGTCTACACACTGATCAGTCATACTGGTCTACATACTGATCAGTCATACTGGTCTACACACTGATCAGTCATACTGGTCTACACACTGATCCATCATACTGGTCTACACACTGATCAATCATACTGATCTACACACTGATCCGTCATACTGGTCTACACACTGATCCGTCATACTGGTCTACACATTGATCAGTAATACTGGTCTACACACTGATCCGTCATACTGGTCTACACACTGATCCTTCATACTGGTCAACACACTGATCAGTCATACTGGTCTACATACTGATCAGTCATACTGGTCTACACACTGATCAGTCATACTGGTCTACACACTGATCCATCATACTGGTCTACACACTGATCAATCATACTGATCTACACACTGATCCGTCATACTGGTCTACACACTGATCCGTCATACTGGTCTACACATTGATCAGTAATACTGGTCTACACACTGATCCGTCATACTGGTCTACACACTGATCCTTCATACTGGTCTACATACTGATCAGTCATACTGGTCTACACACTGATCCGTCATACTGGTCTACACACTGATCCGTCATACTGGTCTACACACTGATCCTTCATGCTGGTCTACACATTGATCCTTCATACTGAGCAATCATACTGGTCTACACATTGATCAGTCATACTGGTCTACACACTGATCCGTCATACTGGTTTACACACTGATCAGTCATACTGGTCTACACACTGATCAATCATACTGGTTTACACACTGATCCGTCATACTTGTCTACACACTGATCCGTCATACTGGTCTACACACTGATCCATCATACTGGTCTACACACTGATCCATCATACTGGTCTACAAACTGATCCGTCATGCTGGTCTACACATTGATCCTTCATACTGATCAATCATACTGGTCTACACATTGATCAGTCATATTGGTCTACACACTGATCCGTCATACTGGTGAGTCATACTGTCTACACAAAGATCCATCATACTGATCTGTCATACTGGTCTACACAATGATCCGTCATACTGATCTGTCATACTGGTCTACACAATGATCCTATACTGGTCTACACAATGATCCATCATACTGATCTGTCATACTGGTCTACACATTGATCTGTCAAACTGATCTGTCATACTGTGTACACAATGATCCATCATACTGTCTACACAATGATCCGTCATACTGGTCTACACAATGATCCAACATACTGATTTGTCATACTGGTCTACACAATGATTCATCATACTGGTCAACACAATGATCCATCATACTGATCTGTCATACTGGTCTACACAATGATTTGTCATACTGGTCTTCACAATGATCCACCATACTGTCTACACAATGATCCATCATACTGATCTGTCATACTGGTCTACACAATGCTTCATCATACTGGTCTACACAATGATCCATCATACTGTCTACACAATGATCTGTCATACTGTCTACACAATGATCCATCATACTGATCTGTCATACTGGTCTACACAATGATAATTCATACTGGTCTACACAATGATCTGTCATACTGGTCTACACAATGATCTGTCATACTGTCTACACAATGATAATTCATACTGGTCTACACAATGATCTGTCATACTGGTCTACACAATGATAATTCATACTGGTCTACACAATGATCTGTCATACTGGTCTACATAATGATCTGTCATACTGGTCTACACAATGATTCTTCATACTGGTCTACACAATGATTGTTCATACTGGTCTACATAATGATCTGTCATACTTGTCTACACAATGATTCTTCATACTGGTCTACACAATGATAATTCATACTGGTCTACACAATGATCTGTCATACTGGTCTACATAATGATCTGTCATACTGGTCTACACAATGATCTGTCATACTGGTCTACACAATGATTGTTCATACTGGTCTACATAATGATCTGTCATACTGGTCTACACAATGATTCTTCATACTGGTCTACACAATGATCTGTCATACTGGTCTACATAATGATCTGTCATACTGGTCTACATAATGATCTGTCATACTGGTCTACACAATGATCTGTCATACTGGTCTACACAATGATTGTTCATACTGGTCTACACAATAAACTGTCATACTGGTCTACACAATGATTCTTCATACTTGTCTACACAATGATTCTTCATACTTGTCTACACAATGATTCTTCATACTAGTCTACACATATTAACTGATACAAATCAAGTTCAAAGTTTTCCTGTGCAGAACCAGTACTTAGCATATGAAGAAAGAGTGTCTTTCTCAAGGACAAATAGCTGTGCATGGCAGAGGGGTGGGGGGGTCAAACCGACAACCTTCAATCAAGAGTTTGATGCTCTACCACTGGACCATGTGCTCCAGATAAGGCATGGTTCTTCCAGCACATACTGTAAACAGCTTAAAATATCTTTAAACTCAAATAATTATTTTCATAATTTTCCTAATATCTAACCCAAATATTCTTCTTCTTTGGTTTTAAGCTCTGACTTGAACATGGCACTACTTGACATTGGTGATATAGTCAGTATGTTAGCCCCTTGCCCATACTGTTTGTATGTATGTATGCATGTACACAATGTCAGTGACACGCACAACCTCACAACCAACTGGTACAGAAATATGAGAAGTGAGTAAGAGGATCTAAACAGCTTCTTCAACTTTTGTTACAGAAGCCCAGATAGAAACAGTTATTAAAATTGTGTTTTATGTTTTAATCATTAATTAAATAATCCATCTCTGCTAATCTTTCTTTACCCACAGGATCACATGCCAGCATTCCCCTCTATCTGGTCTTCCACATCTCCTCTATTGGAGATATTTATCAAAAGATCGCAACTGTAAAAGGGGACACACAGAGGCCAACTTTTCCAACTTCCTCACCAAGATGTATGCCTTGTGCTGATCCACTTGGTATACAATTACAGTCAGCTCCTGTTGTGGAGGTCTTGGATTCAGATAAGATTAGATTTGAAGTCAAGGTTTTCATCTTTATGTTCATTATCTTATGGTCCAAACTTATTCCCTGGCTGTTAACAGTTGTAAAACCAACTGATTGATTGATTGATGATTCAATCATTCATTTATTCATCTATCGCTGTGGATCATTACTACTAATAATTTCTGAATATCTAGAAAATACTTCTCCATCCTTGGTTTCAGATGATTCCATTTGTTTAGAAGCGTTTTTACTAACATGACCCCATCCTTCAGGAATGGCTTGGTTGGCATAAAACTTGGGAATGGGTGGCCATTATTTTGCCCCATTCCCAATGGCAAATAGTATCTTTTTGTCCGAATTTAAAGTGACAAAACTCCCAATTTCAAAATGCAAAGAATCCAAAAGGAATATTTGGTGGGAAAATTTGGAGATTTTTAAATATTATGATTTTAATGTAGTCTTCTGCAAGAACATCACTTTTTTTTTACATTTAATATTCATTACACATTATATTATTACATATATCAAAAGAACCTGTGCGATGTAATTTTCCCAATTTCTTTAAAAATAATGCAAATTTTCCCAAAGTCAGGGACCCCATTCCCAGAAGTGCAAGCAAGAGCCTTGAGACTTGCTAATTTTTCATTTGCTTTTCCAGTCTTATTTAGATAAGATTTTAATAAGAATGTGTTCAATTAAAATAATTTATAAACATCTGACAATGTGACTAGAAATATACAGCAAGGAGTCACAGGCTACTGGGAATTTGAGTACCACTCCTCTGTGGGTCCCTCTTATCTGAAGACTGTATCTTTCACGGAGATATGAAATTCCCACTTCTAGCTATCACAGATAACACATCATAATAAAATTCTTGGTAAAATGCATTGAATTTCTTCCAAACTGTCATTAAAATATCATTCTGATAGATGGTAAATTTACATCAAAAAGCATCTGAATTTGATTAATATTTATACCATTAGTTCCAGGAGAAATTGTTTTAATTTCTGCAATTAAATCGCCACTTTCATGCATAGCCTGATCATCTTTCAGATTTATTTCCTACAATTTGCGATCGTTAATGTATCATTTGCAAGATTCTTTTTTAAAAAAAAGATCAGAAAAAAAGAGAGATAATTTTTTATGTTTTACGCATAGGTAAGCAAATCTGTAGACTCTTTTTCCTATTTTTTATTTAAATGTTTGTATAAACTAATTCAGTTAATTAGGCCTCAAAAGCAGATGCTTTCGGTTACACCTCAATTACGCTGTTATGAACACATCAAGGGCGTCTTCAAATTGGCTTATCGTCTCCCTTTCACATATCTAAAATATCTTACTCAGTCTAATTACCTCCCTTTACAGAAACACGAAGGTGAAATTTATTGTAACAACTTGAGCATGCACTTGCCAACTTCAATTAATATCAGAGAAATTATCGATAAGCTCACATGTGTGCATTAATGTATATATAACACAGATCAGGGTCAGTCATAGAAAACTGGTAATCAGGATCTACCGTGTGATCCTTCTCACCTAATCTGATGACCTTGACATTGAATAAAAGTATATTTAAGGCTCAATGAATGACTACCCAGATACCTAGACTCACTTATCTAGTACATGTTACTGAACCAAGACTTACTGATCTAGTACTTGTTACTGAGCTACAACTCACTGATCTAGTACTTGTTACTGATCTAAGATTCATTGATCTAGTACTTGTTACTGAGCTAAGACTAACTGATCTAGTACTTGTTACTGAACTAAGACTAACTGATCTAGTACTTGTTACTGAGCTAAGACTAACTGATCTAGTAGTTGTTACTGAGCTAAGACTAACTGATCTAGTAGTTGTTACTGAGCTAAGACTAACTGATCTAGTAGTTGTTACTGAGCTAAGACTAACTGATCTAGTAGTTGTTACTGAGCTAAGACTAACTGATCTAGTACATGTTACTGAACTAAGACTAACTGATCTAGTACATGTTACTGAGCTAAGACTAACTGATCTAGTAGTTGTTACTGAGCTAAGACTAACTGATCTAGTAGTTGTTACTGAGCTAAGACTAACTGATCTAGTAGTTGTTACTGAGCTAAGACTAACTGATCTAGTATGTGTTACTTAACTAAGATTCATTGATCTAGTACTTGTTACTGAGCTAAGACTAACTGATCTAGTAGTTGTTACTGAGCTAAGACTAACTGATCTAGTAGTTGTTACTGAGTTAAGATGAACTGATCTAGTATGTGTTACTTAACTAAGATTCACTGATCTGGTACTTGTAACTGAACTAAGACTCACTGATCTAGTATTTGTTACTTAACTAAGACTCACTGATCTAGTATTTGTCACTAAACTAAGACTCACTGACCTAGTACTTGCTACTGAACTAAGACTCACTGATCTAGTATGTGTTACTTAACTTAGATTCACTGATCTGGTACTTGTAACTGAACTAAGACTCACTGATCTAGTATTTGTCACTTAACTAAGACTCACTGATCTAGTATTTGTCGCTAAACTAAGACTCACTGACCTAGTACTTTCTACTGAACTAAGACTCACTGATCTAGTATGTGTTACATAACTAAGATTCACTGATCTGGTACATGTTACTTAACTAAGACTCACTGATCTAGTATTTGTTGCTTAAGTAAGACTCACTGATCTAGTATTTGTTACTTAACTAAGTTTCACTGATCTAGTATTTGTTATTTAACTACGACTCACTGATCTAGTATTTGTTATTTAACTAAGACTCACTGATCTAGTATTTGTTATTTAACTAAGACTCACTGACCTAGTACTTGTTAGTTAACTAAGAATCACTTATCTAGTATTTGTTTCTGAACTACCACCAATTGATCTAATACTTGTAACTGAACTAAGACTCACTGATCTAGTACTTGTTACTGAACTAAGACTAACTGATCTATTACATGCTATTGAGCTAAGACTCACTGATCTAGTATTTGTTACTTAAGTAAGACTCACTGACCTAGTACTTGTTACTTAACTAAGAATCACTGAACTAGTATCTGTTACTGTGCTAAGACTAACTGATCTAGTACTTGTTACTGAAGTAAGAATCACTGAACTAGTATCTGTTACTGAACTCAGACTAACTGATCTAGTACTTGTAACTGAACTAAGACTCACTGATCTAGTACTTGTAACTGAACTAAGACTCACTGATCTAGTACTTGTTACTGAACTAAGACTCACTGATCTAGTACTTGTAACTGAGCTAAGACTAACAGATCTAGAACTTGTTACTTAACTAAGACTAACAGATCTAGTAATTGTTACTTAACTAAGACTTACTTATCTAGTATTTATTACTGAATTAAGACCCACTGACCTAGTACTTGTTACTGAGCTAAGACTAACAGATCTAGTACTTGTTACTGAACTAAGACTCACTGATCTAGTATTTATTACTGAACTAAGACCCACTGACCAAGTACTTGTTACTGAACTAAGACTCACTGATCTAGTATTTATTACTGAACTAAGACCCACTGACCTAGTACTTGTTTATGAGCTAAGACTAACAGATCTAGTACTTGTTACTGAACTAAGACTCACTGATCTAGTATTTATTACTGAACTAAGACCCACTGACCTAATACTTGTTACTGAACTAAGACTCACTGATCTAGTACTTGTTTACCGAACTAAGACTAACTGATCTAGTATTTGTCACTGAACTAAGACTCACTGATCTAGTACTTGTTACTGAACTAAGACCCACTCATCTAGTACTTATTACTGAACTGAGATTCACTGATCCAGTACTTGTTACTGAACTAAGACACACTGATCCAGTACTTGTTACTGAACTGAGACTCACTTATCAAGTACTTGTTACTGAACTAAGATTCACTGATCCAGTACTTGTTACTGAACTGAGACTCACTTATCTAGTACTTGTTACTGAACTAAGATTCATTGATCTAGTATTTATCACTGAACTTAGATTCACTAGCTACTGAGGACAAAAAACATAAATCTGACAATGAAATGCCCAGGAACTGTGACCTGGCTCTAGGAAAATCAGTTTAGTGCTATTTATAAAAGTTATTTAAAAGTATTGAATGATTAACAGGACAGAACAGCAACATAAAAGGAGTAACTGAGCCAAGCTCTGCCACTTTACCCATCTTTACATCAGCAAATGAACTCAGTAGACATACCAGACAGGGACAACCATGTAACAAGTATTAATTTTGTCAAATTTTGTAATATAATAATCTCACCACTTTAGCAACATAAAGTGAGGAGTACCTTAGCTCTTAGTCAGCTTTGTGCCCAGTAACGCAGCATTGTTCCACATTTTTCATCTCAATTATAATCATTGCAAGTCTGCTCTTGTCCCCAAATATAATTCCGTCCTGTTATTCTTCGAAATCTGTGAAAGAATTGCCCAAGAGGTTTAATGAAAAGCCGCTGACACTACGCAATTATGCGCGGACTAATTAAATCTTGACGCATGCAAGTATTTACCGAGGCGTCTTGATTGTTCAGTGAGCTCGGCACTGGTCCACAATTTGCATCTCATTAGTGGCTGACAGCAACAAAGTCTCAAGCAATCAACGCAGTTATTGAGCTACATGATTAGTTTGTGTAATATATATCTTCAAATAGGTGCTACAATAGTTCTATTAATTTATTAAAGTAAACAGCCAGATTCAGAGAGAAATCTTCATTAGCCGTTTATTATTAATAATCATTTAAGATTAATTTCACACTGATACTGTATCTTTGCTGCATTAATCAAATATTAATGAAAGAATGTAAAATTATCCAAGAGATGCAGCGTTTTAATTGTCAACAAAAACATAAAATTACAGTTTATTTGTGTATGTGTTTTTTTGTTGTTGTTGAAAATACATAATTATATGGCATCCAGTTTCATTGGTTGGGGAAGTAGGTCTTGGAATAAATCTGAATAGAACCACACTGTCTTAACTGGTAAACATAACATACAGTTTTTAGACTGAGCTAGACTTGAACCATAGCCCCTTTTGGGGACTAACCCCTTTATTTGCTCAAACTTCAAACTCATAGGGATAATTTATACCATATATGAACAAATTTGGCTGATCAGTTCTTGAGAAAAAGATTTTTAAATGAAAATTTCTCTATGTTAAACTGACAAGTCCCTGGGATGGGGACAATTTTTACCCTAGGTAGTGACATGGCTTGAACAAACACGAAAGAAACTGATGAGGTGATACTACATTACACTAGGGCCAATATACAATATTGCATGTCACTATCTTTCGTCTCATACCACTGAATCAAATGGAAAAATTAATAGTTACTTGCAGAGTTAGGGTGTGCTCAAGTACTTGTTAGCCATTTTACTGTATTTATATTCCCATATAACTAAGAATATTTTTTAAGTTTACCAGAAAATAGGCTGTTTTGTCTCATTCTCAATATAGGGGTAGGGACCATTAAATTCACAATATTTTGATTCACCTTAAAGTACCAAAGCCACATACAAAATTTCATTACATTTGGGCTAACATATTTGGAGAAGAAGTAAAAAATGTGAATTGTTTACGGACGCACAACAACGGATAAAGGGAGATGGCAAAAGGTCATCAGGTGACGTAATAATTCAGAAAACTAGATGTCAGTTTATCTTATTGCATCAAGAACTGGTCAATGTAGTAGTGTTCAAAGATAATGACTTATCTTACAATATCAGTAGAGGTCGTGGTTTAGTGGTAGAATATCAGATCCAGGCTCAATGGGTTGCGAGTTCGATCCATGCGTTATGTTCTTGAGCAAGATATTTCATGTGTATATGTATATGTTTAGTATTAGTTCTGTACAGGAGGACATCAAGGGAGTTTTGTGTAAGTGGTCAATTGATTGATTGATTGAATATTTAGCATCATTTTTATGCCATCGAGGGCTAACAGAAGATTAGTTATCCTAACCACTGTTTCCTGGGATTAACCCGTACTCGAGCACACCACATCTCCGCAGGTAACTGATAACTTTCCCACTTGAATTAGTGGTGAGAGACGAATGATAATGAGACACAATGTCGTATATCAATCATCATGGAGACTGTTGTCTAGCGGGGGATTTGAACTCACGACCCCTGAATAGATAGTCAAACGTGTAACCGACTGAGCTAATCGGGCCCGGCTATATAAGTAGTCAAAACAATCAATGTAAAATAAATAAATTTCAACAATTATAATTATGAGATCAAGTGACACTGGAAGCTAATCAATGAAAATTTACAGATAGCCAAATGTTGTTGGTTATTTAAAAGCTGTTCCCTGTCTAGAAGACCATAATAAATTTAATTCCTAGACTTTCATCTTTGCCCACCCATCTTTTTTTTTACCCACCCCAATATTTTTTATTGTCTTTTATTTTATTTATTTTTTTTAAAAGGGAACCTAATTTGCAAAAAAAAACGGCACCAAATTTAAACCTGTTGATCTTTTTAATGATTTTCTATTATTTTGCGTCTAGTACGACACTTCAGTTTAAATATCAGGAAAAAAAATTAATAAAATTGCGCCCCACCCCCATTTTGAAACAAATTTGGATGAGATACTGGAAATTCATTTTTTTATAACCTAATTGAATTTCATTTTAGTTTCAATTTTCAATCTTGGATTAAAATTTGTATGCAACAGCAAGTAAACTGAGAAGATAAGTCATTTTACTGCCAAGAAGTGACCGACTATAACTTCACAGAAGCTCATCAAAACATCCTGTACGTGAAGTTTGGAACTACACAGCCCATTCTCATTTAAATACTGAATGCAGATTTAGATTTACACATCCGTGTACATGTGATTATGTAAACCAGTGGTGCCCTGGCTCCTGTTTCACCAACATATACTTAAATACTTAAGAACTTAAATCTAAGAAAAGCAGCCAGGTGATCATGATTTTAGATTGGTTCCAGTTAAACTGCATATTGTGTCAATGATATTGATTATATAATAGATAAATAACCAGTCAAAACTTAGTTAAGTTTTTAAGTAATTAAGAAAAATGTTGGTGAAACAGAAACCTGGTCATCATGAACATTAAAAACAACAAAAACACTACAGTGAAAAAGGCTGAACCAAACACCATACACATGAAATTTGGTCTTCGGGTTTCAGAAGACATGATTTCAAAGTTTTTAGCTGACAACATATGATGATGACAACGGGTGATGATGCAGGAGTGCAGTTACATAAACACTGAGTTGACCTCTGCTCAGATGAACTCCACAATAGTTCAGCAATATACAAATCATTACATGAGGCATTACCACAAAAGCATTTATTTATATCATATTTAAATATAGATATAATTTACAAATATAAATGCACATACAAAAGGAATTCAGCCTACGCAAATGGAGTTTTGTCGCCTATAATATGGGGAAATTATCATCATTTCCAACAAGGTATATCACACTGACAAGATAATTGTCTACATAGTCATCATTAAAAAGTTTCACGCAATTATGTAGCTATAATTGATGAAGACAACGACACAAAATAACAAATCAGTTTTGGATAATTGTTCCATCCACCGCCATTACTCTACCATATAATTGTCATTTCTACGTAACTTACTTTCAGCTACTTTAAGCTGCATTTATTCAGGCTTACATGTAGCCGTTGGTTTGTGCCTGTGAAAAATAAGCACACTTAATTGGTCAGCCATTGTTATATGTGGCAGCTAATTATTTATCCATTTGGAATTATTGTTCCCATTACCCAGCATTGAAGGAACATTGTAAATTAGTCATTATTTTTCATTATTTTCCTAATTAACAAGTTCACATTACCTTAAATGGGAGAATTGATTTTTAAATTATGATCTGACACAGTGGGCAAAATAGATTAATTGCAACATTGCAGTTTATAAAAGAGGGAATGTTCTACAGGCAACTTAGGATGAAAACAAGGGGATGGTCCCTAAGACTGGGCCCTAAGATTGTTAATGTTTGTACACTGATGACAAGAGGAACACTGGAAATGGGGTAATTATGTCCTAGGCTTTAAAGCATCTTGTATAATGACAATCGATGGCAATTTTTTTTATGAATTTCCCCAAGGCTATGTTTGGTATCCTTGAGTTAGACACTTTATCCAAATATGCTCAGTACTGGTTCTGCCCGGGAAGACTTTGAGCGTGATTTGCACAAGTTGTAAGAACTTCTATCACAATCAAAGTAAAACAAATAAGTAATTTCAATGTTCTGTTATATTTCAACTGACAGAATTTTAAACTTTTTTCAACTGTTTGTTAACCATAGGTAACTGACATGATATTTATTTCCAATATATAACTATGTTTTTAACTTATTTATGGGTAGTTCTCAGTTATTCAGCAATTCAGTACCATGGAACTTTGATTATAATTTGTAATAAAAATAAAGTGTATTTGACATGTTTGTTGTGTTAATACTTTTAGATATGATCTGAATGAATAGTAAAGATAGTTTTATGGAGACATGGTCAGAAAGAAAAAAATTACAACATTTTTAAATTGAAAAATGCCAGTTTTGACAGGGTCGATTTTGGGACATTTTACCATCAGTATATACAATAAAGTTGTATTGTTACTTTCCGATGGATTATAAAGTCATTATTTATGGTAACTGTAAAAACATAAATAAAATTAAAATATAAGCATCTCTAAAAGACTAAAATGCCGATAAAAATTTGATTTTAATAGAAATTAAATTCTGCGTATGGACGTTACGGTGTCGGTCAATTTTAGTAAGAAACTCTGACATCTATTTTTAGACATTACAAGCATGGACAACATCATTTGCATGTGGGGGTGTTAGGTTTGTTTGTTTAAAGTTACCTTGTACTTAAGTAGAGTGATATACAGGATTTCACAATAAAAAAATATCATCGAACTTTCCTCAATGTAAAAATGTCGGTCAATTTGTAACGTCCAAAACGAATCGTCGTTAATTATCAATTTTATGATCGTACCATATCTAACACCCCTCAATGGATAAATCAACATGTCCAAAAATGCGTCATCAGTTTGTGTGTACACAACTCAACCACCAGCAGGGAGAATATAGAGGTAAGTGTTGTCGGTCAATCAAAAAGTCAGAGTAACGTCCAGAACATTTCATCACTCTATTGATATAACATCTATAGTGAATCCATGTACTATTGTGATGATTGCAAACAATAGACAATGAATGTTAATCGAAAGAAAAGATGGAAATTGCCGTATTGACGCAGCTAGCGGTCCGTGTTATGAAATGAGTATACGGACGTTATACCTTGACATATTATCGTGTTTTGGATGTTACTATTTGACATGGTCAACTTGTCTACACCAAATGTCCTACGCTTTAATGTAATTAATAACCATGATGTATACCCCAGTATTTGATATCATACCATTTTCTCTGTAAATGAACACAACAATTCTAGTTTGTCTATTCTGTCACCAAATATCTCCTGCGTCGTGTGTTGGACGTTACGGTTGCGGACGTTAGGTAATGTTGTGGATGTGACTTTGACATTTGTTTCTACTTGAATGTGTAACATTCAAAACTGATTTTATATTATCTCTAATTGAAATAATATGAGAGGCAAGAAGATTAACAATTAATTATCCTTTTTTGGTAGTATGAGTTTGCCAGTACTCCCGATAAATAAGAAATATTATCAATTCATGGATGTTTTCTTTGTTATGGATGTTACATTTGACACAAGAATTTTGGAACAAACAATTATGTGTTAAAGTCTGAAACATAAATTATTAATTAATTGATCTAAGTTTACAAAATATCCTTTAGAATGTTATTCTCATGTTAACAGTTTAATTTTGAAAAATTTAATTGTAAATAATAATGCTTAGTACCAGTATTAATGATATAAAATATATTATATTAAAAACAATAGCTACAAAAATACTAATTTTGTTCTCTTAATTACTTTAAGAAAATCTCATGCCCATAATTATGTTGCTTTATCATTTAATTTAAATAAATTTACAGACAAAAAATAACTACAAATTTATCAAGAAACAATTTTTTATGTCCAAGTTGATCAATGGCCATGGGTTTGTTATTTAAACCATTTCCTTGAGCTTGGAGATCTTTGGCAGCTCTAGGAGACCAGGCACAGTGATCTTTGAGGATATTGTGAGTGTTATCTCCTCTCCAGATTTGGCTACGAGTGGGCTTAAGAGATTCTTCTATGTATTCAAAGGTAAGAACAGTGCCAATACACTTTAATATCAGTTTAGATAAAATAAAAGTAAATTGCCTTCTTACTCTCTCTCAGTAGGATTAATATACTAATTATTTACTTTTATAGCGCTATAACTTTGTTATATGTGTACAAATAAACTTTTTGACTGTATAAAATACATAATAATAATATCAAAACTTTTAGTTGTGTATTTTCAGACCTTTGAGATGTCTCAGGAAGTTGTGAAGATGCCATTTTAATAGCAACAAAAGATTCTTTAGGGATCAAAAGAAGAAAAAACTTTGAAATATTATTCACTGACATATATGGATATAGTTTATTAATCTTCCAATAAATTTTAATTGTCATTTGTCAGAAGAGACTTGTATACTTTGTCAATACATTTTCTGGTGGGGCTCATTTATATACTATAGATATACTAAGTGCTGCTAGTCTAGTTCACAAAGTTTTGGAAAGCACTGTAATAATACAGTGAGCACATAGTGGCTTTAAGTGATTTTCTATACTAGTTTGTTGGTGGGGCTCATAAACTTTATCTATAGTATATACTACTAGGAGCCTAGTACACAGATGTTGGGAAATCCTTCTTATAATACAGTTAGCACATGTAGATAAATACTAGAAGTAAGACAACATAATTTATTTATTTCAATATTACTAATATAACCCTTTAATATTACTAGTAGTTACTAGTTCAGTAGTTAGCAGTGAAACGAGTTCAAACCACTAAAGTACAAGTTTAAATATATATGTATACTAGGATAAAATGTTATAACACATGGCCAAGTGTGATAAGATGTACACTATTAACAACAATATAACAACAATTATAAAACAATACAGAAGTAATCTTGTAATTTGTGTATGTTGTGGACGTTATTTTTAAGTTGTGGACGTTACATATTTGCATATTTGTCAATTGTCAAAGAGTAACGTCCATATGAATTGTGACAAACTATTCTGATATATGTATGTCAGTTTGAAGTTAAAATGAAAAATCACAAGGATATGTTCTCTAATTGAAAGTTTTGAGTACTATTTCAGTTTGTTCGGATATAGATAGCAACGTGCTGAACTTTAATCATACAAATTTTGAGTAACATCCACAACTACAAAATATATATAATTACTTTTGTTCTGGTCATATTTGATTTTTTCTATGATTATTATTTCATAGGTATTCTCCAGTCTTATCTAATAATCATAAGTTATTGTATTGAAATCACCCATTAAATGCATAAACTATTGTCAATAAATTAAATGTAACGTCCAAAACCTTGAGGTTACCATACATAAATTTTGATTTACATGATTTTCTTGTCACAAACTATCTTTTTATTATTAAAATCATACAGAGGAATGTTTAAACTATATTTTAACACCAAAATATTTACTCTAAGTTATAATTTAATAAATCCATCATTGTGTCTGGAAATTTGCTGAATAACTGAGAACTACCCTTATATAACATCAACTTACTGTAAAACAAGTTTTTGCAACTAAGACAAATCATGCTTGAAATTTTCTTAAGTACAATAAGTACTTAGTGTCTTGCACAAGGACACCACACATATCTGTGGCGGAGGATTGAACCTATCAGCCACTGATCTAGGATCCAATGCTGTATTACTGGACAACGCACTAATATAATACATGTGTCTGTGGCAGGATACTCCAGTGTTGCAGCACTCAGTATATACAGTTGGGATACTTTTGAAAGTGATCCTAAGTATAATGCAGTAATTCACACATCGGGACTTAATGAACTTGGTACTATAGTCCTTTAATACTCAAGGAGGTAGAACTAGAAATACAGTCTGGACCTAGAATGAATGGAGGTACAACTATAAATACAGTCTCAGGTGGACACCATGGGAAAACATAAGTACCATACAGTCATTCACACATCAGGACTTACTGGTCTTGGTACTACAGTCCTTAAATACTCAAAAAGGTAGAACTAAAAATACAGTCTGGACCTAGAAACGTAGGTAGAACTATAAATACAGTCTCAGGTGGACACCGTAGGGAAACCTAAATATCATACAGTCATTCACACATCAAGACTTACTGGTCTTGGTACTACAGTCCTTGAATACTCAAAAAGGTAGAACTAAAAATACAGTCTGGACCTAGAAACGTAGGTAGAACTATAAATACAGTCTCAGGTGGACACCGTAGGGAAACCTAAATATCATACAGTCATTCACACATCAGGACTTACTGGTCTTGGTACTACAGTTCTTGAATACTCAAAAAGGTAGAACTAAAATACAGTCTGGACCTAGAGATGATGTAGATAGAACTATAAATACAGTCTCAGGTGGACATGGTAAGGAAACCTAAGTATCATACAGTAATTCAAACATCAGGACTTACTGTACTTGGTACTATAGTCCTTGAATTGTCAAGGAGGTAGAACTAGAAATATGGTCTGGACCTAGAGATGATAGACCCAGAAGTAGCAATACAATCTGGACTTAGAGATGATGGAGGTAGAACTAGAAATACAATCTGCACCTAGAGATGATGGAGGTAGATCTCGTTATACAGTCTGGGCCTAGAGATGATGGAGGTAGAACTAAAAATACAATATGGACCTAGAGATAATTCAGGTAGAACTAGAAATACAGTCTGGATGTAGAGATGATGGAGGTAGAACTACAAATATAGTCTGGACCTAGAAATGATAGAGGTAGAACTTGAAATACAGTCTGGACCTAGAGATGATTGAGGTAAAACTAGAAATACAATTTGGACATAGAGATGATGCAGGTAGAGCCAGAAATACAGTCTGGACCTAGAGATGATGGAGTTAGGACCAGAAATAGTCTGGACCTAGATATGGTGGAGGTAGAAATAGCAATGCAGTCTGGACCTAGAGATGATGGAGGTAAAACTAGAAATATGGTCTGGACCTAGAGATGATGCAGGTAGAACTAGAAATACAGTCTGGACCTAGAGATTATGGAGGTAGAACTAGAAATACAGTCTGGACCTAGAGATGGTGAAACTAGAACTAGCAAAACAGCCAGGACCTAGAAATGATGAAGGTAGAAGTAGAAATACAGACTGGACCTAGAGATGATAAAGGTAGATTTAAAAATACAGTCTGGATGTAGAGATGATTCAGGTAGAACTAGAAATACAGTCTGGACCTAGAGATGATTGAGATTGATCTAGAAATAGTCTTTACTTAAATATGATGGAAGTAGAACTAGAAATACAGTCTGGACCTAGAGATGATTGAGATTGATCTAGAAATACAGTCTGTACCAAGAGATGATGGAAGTAGAACTAGAAATACAGTCTGGACATAAAGATAATGGAGGAGAACTTGAAATACAGTCTGGACCTAGAAATGATGCAGGTAAAGCAAGAAATAGAGTCTGGACATAGAGATAATTCAGGTTAAACTAGAATTACAGTCTTGATCTAGAGATGATGGAGGTAGGACCTGAAATACATTCTGGACCTATAGATGATGGAGTTAGAACTAGAAATACAGTATTAACCTAGAGATGATGGTGGTTGAACTAGAAATATAGTCTGGATCTAGAGATGATGGCGGTATAACTAAAATATAGTCTGGACCTTTAGATGATGCAGGTAGAATCAGAGATACAGTCTGGACTTAAAATGATTTAAGTAGAACTAAAAATAGGGTCTGGACCTAGAGATGATGGAGGTAGGACTAGAAATACAGTCTGGACCTAAAGTTTATGCAGGTACAGCCAGAAATACAGTCTGAACCTAGAGATGATTGAAGTAGAATTAGAAATATGGTCTGGACCTAAAGATAATGGAGGTAGAACTAGCAATACAGTCTGGACCTAAAGATGATGGAGGAAGAACTAGAAATACAGTCTGAACTTAGAGATGATTGAGGTAGAACTAAAATATGGCCTGGATCTAGAGATGATAGACCCAGAAGTAGCAATATAATCTGGACTTAGAGATGATGGAGGTAGTACTAGAAATACAATCTGGACCTAGAGATGATGGAAGTAGATCTAGCAATACAGTTTGGACTTAGAAATGATGGAGGCAGAACTTGAAATACAGTCTGGACCTAGAGATGATTGAAGTAGAACTAGAAATACGGTCTGGACCTAGCGACGATGGAGGTAGGACTAAAATACAGTCTTGATCTAGAGATGATGGAAGTTGAACTAGAAATACAGTCAAGACCTAGAGATGATTGAGGTAAAGCCAGAAATACAGCCATGACCTAGAGATGATGCAAGACGAACTAGAAATACAGTCCAGACCTAAGGATGATGGAGGTAGAGGCAGAAATACAGTCTAGACCTAGAGATGATTGAAGTAGAACTAGAAATACAGTCTTGACATAGAGATGATGGAGGTAGAACTAGCAATACACTCTGGACATAGAGATGATGGAGGTAGAACTAGAAATAGGGTCTGGACCTAGAGATGATGGAGGTAGGACTAAAATATAGTCTTGATCTAGAAATGATTGAAGACGAACTAGAAAAACAGTCCAGACCTAGAGATGATGGAGGTAGAGGCAGAAATACAGTCCAGACCTAGAGATAACTGAAGTAGTACTAGAAAAACAGTCTTGACATAGAGATGATGGAGGTTAAACTAGCGATACACTCTGGACCTAGAGATGATGGAGGTAGAACAAGAAATACAGACTAGATCTAAGGATGATGCAGGTAGAGCTAGAAATAAAGTCTGGACGTAGAGATGATCGAGGTAGAACTAGAAATAGGGTCTGGACCTAGAGATGATGGAGGTAGGACTAAAATACAGTCTTGATCTAGAGATAATGGAAGTAGAACTAAAATACAATCCGGACCAAGAGATGATGGAGGTAGAGCCAGAAATACAGCCTGGACCTAGAGATGATGGAGGTACAACTAGAAATATAGTCTGGACTGAGAGATAATAGATGTAGAACTAAAAATACAATCTGGACCTAGAGTTGACAGAGGTTGAACTATAAATACAGTCTGGACCTAGAGATTATTGAGGTAGAACCAGAAATACAGTCTGGACCTGGAGATGATTGAGGTAGAATCAGCTATACAGTCTGGACCTAAAGATGATTGAGTTAAAACCAGAAATACAGTTTGGACCGAGGGATGATTGAGGTAGAACCAGAAATATAGACTGCACCTGGAGATGATTGAAGTAGAACCAGAAATACAGTCTGGGCCTAAAGATGATTGAGGTAAAACCAGAAATACATTCTTGACCTAGAGATGTTCATTGGAGGTAGAACCAGAAATACAGTCTGGACCTAGAAATGTTGGAGGTAGAACTAGAAATACAGACTGGACTTAGAGATGATTGAGGTAGAACCAAAAATACAGTCTTGACCTAGAGATGATTGAGGTAGAACCAGAAACACAGCCTGGACCTAGAGATGTTCACTGCAGTTAGAACCAGAAATACAGTCTGGACCTAGAGATGATTGAGGTAGAACCAGAAATACAGTCTGGGCCTAGAGATGTTCATTGGAGGTAGAACCAGAAATACAGTCTGGACCTAGAGATGTTGGAGGTAGAACTAGAAATACATTCTGGACCTAGAGATGATTGAGGTAGAAACAGAAATACAGTCTGGACCTAGAGATGATTGAGGTAGAACCAGAAATACAGTCTGGACCTAGAAACGTTCATTGGAGGTAAAACCAGAAATACAGTCTGGACCTAGAGATGTTGGAGGTAGAACTAGAAATACAGTCTGGACCTAGAGATGATTGAGGCAGAACCAGAAATACAGTCTGGACCTAGAGATGTTGGAGGTAGAACTAGAAGTTTAGTCTGGACCTAGAGATGATGGAGGTAGAACTAGAAATACAGTCTGGACCTAAATAGGATGGAGGTAGAACTAAATTTAGGTACCCTATTATTCCTTACAAACTGTGTTTCTTATTTTACTTGAAAACTATTTATGAATAGTTCAGAAGTTCTCAAAATAAGCTAAAAATGAATTAAAGTGAATCTTAAAATGAAATGAAATGTTTGGAAAGCCCAGTATTGTCTGACTAGAATAGGGAGGTACAGGGACTTTTTCCAGAAATTTTTGACATTTAAAACACCAAATGCTGCATTTTAGTGAGGTTTTAGAAAAGAAAATATGGAAGCCATATTCTCAAATATTTGTTCACTGCAGATAAGGGTATGAGACTTCCCAGAAAATTTGATAAAAAAATTATCTCAAAAACCAAAGGCTGCATCTAGCAAGTTTAAGGGTTTTGTTATGATTTTACACTTGGATTATAATCTCATGTTCTATGAGCAAAAATGTGAGGAAGTGTGTTTGAGAGAGGGCTTGTGGTGTTGCAGGGGCCTCCCCAGGAAATGTTTGTTATAAAAATCATCAAATTTTGCATTCTAGTGAACTTTTAGGATAAACTGATTGATTTAATATTTAGCTTCATTTTTATGCCATCTAGGGCTAACAGATGATCAGTTAACCTAACCATTGTTTCCTGGGATCCTGAAAGGTTAACCAGTACTTAAGCACACCTCATCTCCACAAGTAACTGATATCTTTCCCACTTAAATCAGTGGTGAGAGACAAATGATAAGAGACACAATGTTGTATATCAATCATCACGGGGACTGTTGCCATGCAGGGCTTCGAACTCACGACCCCTGGATTGATAGTTGCGTTACCGACTGAGCTACTTGGGCCCAGCTTTAAGATAAAACATTTTACTCTAAATGTTTGCTATTTTATTTTTAAACGGTTTTATCAAAATAATAGGGCAGGAGAAGGGGATGCAAAGTATAAGTGACCCTCCCCAAACCCATACCTGCTATGCATATGCTTATAAATACAGTATACCCACCTCTTCCTCCAAACAATGAATAAAACTTAAAAAGAATAAAACGTGAAATTTATAACAAATGTTACAGTTTTGTTACAATGAACCTGCAATTGTCATGCACATTATGTACGCCCTCACCTGTTTGTGTATTATCTCAATGTACGCGTGTTCGGACTCTAGTTCTTGATAGAGTAACATATTCTCAAGAAAATGCGAATGTTCCAACAAAATAAGGTATACAGTCACAAAGATTTTAATATGATGTACACAAAATGATTTAGTTTTTTGAATGTCACTTCTTAAAATAAAAGAAACAGACAAAAATGCAGTTTGACAGCAAGCGATAAATTATTCAGTCTACACCGGAACTCGCATTTGGCGCGAAAGTGCATTCTGGGAATTGCAAATGGAGATGTAAAATCACAACAACCGGTATGCTCGCAGTATTTTTCAAAACCATCCTATATTTTACAGAAAACCATTCTGTTTCATGACTGTATAACGTAGTAAGACAAGTTTCGATAATATCTGAATTACCTATTTACTATATCAAAGCAGTTGTCCTTGTATAGACGAGATTTTTTATTAACCGGAAGTTGAGCATGAGAATGTTGTTGAGAAAATTTCCTCGAATTTACATGTGAAAAAACAACCATTGCGTTAGTCACAGTTTCTAACCAACAGTAACGAAACAGTGGTTTGACCTTTACATTGATATGTATATATATTGTTGATTTAATTCACGATTGCTGTTGTAAAATATGAAAAAAAAATGATTCATATACAGTGAGACCCTCACTGAGGGATTTATGGGCACTTGCTGTACAACTGCCTTACCGTAAAGCTATTTTTTTGTGGCTTCTGTAGTGAACATACATAGGCCATTTACTTCATTGGTAGAGAACAATATAGCATAAAGTATGTGCTGGTTCATATCCCACTAAAGCTGATTTTTCACCATATATTTTTTTTCTGAACTGAAATTGTTGAGTTTCCAGTCAAAATAGCCCGAAACCAAAACAGCCCCAAATCAAAATAGCCCCATATAATAACCAAGGAATTATATAAAGATGGAAAGGCAAATGGTTGGGGTTTTGTGAACGCTTGAGTATTTATGCAATATTTCGCAAAATCTTGTTTTCTATTATCTTAACTGCCATTCATCAGTAGATAAAAATTCTTTCACTGCAGAATAAAATTGTCATTAATACAATACCGTTCCCGGAAGTTTGTGTTTAAAATTGTTGAAGTACTTGTGATTACGAGATTTGTATGCTACAGCTAAGATAACAACAAATTACGATACATTTTCCTTCAAACCTCAATATCTTTAATTCAAGATCATTTTTATACATCTGAGATTACATACAACTTACAGTTTACAGAAATCAGTTACCTGTGAATTATGAATGATTTATATGTAAATTATGAATCCTTAGTGTGCTGTTTCAGTATTTAGTCAAAAGATGCAAGTTTCCTATTCTTCTATACAAGTCCTTGATATAGCTAAGTCAAAACAGCCTCAGCATTATTTTTTTAAATGTGTTTCTTAATAATTCAGGTGTGAATATTAGATTGTGAATGAGTTCATTGCTTGAATTAAAACTTCATAAAATAGATGGTTATTATGAAATTTCAAATTTCATGGTCTGCACTGCAATTAAAGAGCAAATGAAACTTCAAAGTTTGTTTCTAAACATTAAAAACAAATCTCAATATAAAATTTACAAATGATTCACTGGTAATTTTATTGGTTACAGCAATGTTCCAGATAAGCACTATTTGAGGTTATTGAACATTAAAATTTGAAAGAGAAGTGGTAAAATAAGCATTGGGTTCTGACACTTTCAGTGTTTATTAGTATATTTTTATAGCGATTTGTTTAAACTGTTCATTGTTACCTTAACATCTTGAAAATAAGCATTGCATACTGAATTAAGGGGTAAGATCTTCATTTGAAGAAAAGCTTATCCGGTTAAAATTTTTCATGTAATATTTTTCTCTCGTAGTATCAAGGACTTGTATTGAAGGTAGGAAACTTGCATCTCCTGACTAAATGTTGATGAAACAGCACACGAAAAATTCATAATTTGCAAATTATTCATTTATAATTCACAGGCAATTGATTTCTTGTACATAAACTGTAAGTTGTATGTAATCTTAGATATTTAAACATGTTTCGATCACGCAAAATGCTCCAGAATTAAAGATATTGAGGTTTTAACGAAAATTTATCGTAATTTGTCGTTATTTTAGCTGCAGTATACACATTTTGTAATCACAAGTTCTTCTACAATTTTATACACATATTTCTGAGAATGGTATTGTTTTGATGAGAATTTCATTCTGCAATGTAAGAATTTTGATTTGTGTTCCTGAGATAAATGGAAGTGAAGATAATTGAAAACGAGATATTGCGAGATTTTGCGTGAATATGCGAGCGCTCACAAAATCTAAGTCAGTTGCCTTTCCTTCTCTACATATAATTCCTTTATGTATACACTAGACTTTGATATGTTTAACTGAGAAAAAAGAATGTCATAATGATTTTCACACTTAACAAGGATGCAGGTCTGTTTATTTTCCTTGTTATCCCCTGCTACTAATTTGGGTCTGTCCATCATACTTTTGTTTCAATGCAATAACTTAAGAATGCCTGAATCAAATCTTTTGAAATTTTAATACAATGTTTATAATAACAAAACACAGACTTAGTTCGATTTCGGGGTTGTGACTTCTGGCATTGTAGAGTTATGCCCCTTTAATTTTTGAAAAGTAGTAATTTCCGATCATTTGTCACACGTTTTTGGGGTTTCTTTGCAATAACTTAAAAATGCCTGAATGAAATCTTTTGAAATTTTATTATATTGTTTATAATGATACAATACAGGTTAAGTTCAATTTAAGGGGTTGTGGCATTTGTCATTCTACAGTTATGCCCATGTAATTTGTGGAAATCATATTTTTTTACGTTTCCCTGCAATAAAGTAAGAATGCCTGAATGAGGTCTTTTGGAAAAAAGCAGGGAATATAAATTCACAGAATTTTCTGGTTTAAATCAGCTAACACATTTTCTGGATGATAAAGACGATGATGTGCAAATGTGGGCTTTCACAATTTTCAAATTGTGTATTTCTTGAAATTAACAGACTTAAAATATATATACTTTATGTACATACATTAGTTGTGCACATACATTGTTTTTTAAAAAACTTATGGTCCTCAAATTGCCACCAATAATGGGTGATCATTGATGGTCACTTTTTAGATGACAAATGGTGTATATTTGTGTAATTTCAAATACTTTACTTCATATGTATCCAATCTCCGCTTAGCAAATGAAAGGTTTGGGGTAGAATCCCCATTATTGTCACAATCGGGGGTGCAAACTTTTCTGATCCTGTTACGCTGTTCTCAGTGGGGAATACAGGGCATTGTATGGGGTTATGTCCAGATTTTTATACATGTTGACTATGTTTGAATGTGTTTATATCTTATAGTAAGTCTAAGGATTGAGGTATGTAGTAGGTGACAGTTGGCTTATGTGATGACATTGCTCTAAGTATATGGAAGATGTGGACTTGAATCCTTACACTGAGTTCTTTGTAATTATTCCAGGTACAATTACACTGTCTCCTCTGTTTTAAATATCATTATTAATAAAGTAGAATTCTTTATAAATAATCAGTCTTCTCCATATCTTTTGGAATAATCTCTCGTCAGATAACCAATTCTAAATTCTAGATCATTTTAAGCATGCAGATGTTTCACAGCACTGATTATTATTTCTTTAATGTTATCATCACAGACATGGATATGGATTTTGATCGGTATTATTAACAATGATTAAATAAAGGCAATCTGTAGGTTGTGACTTCAAGTTTTAGTTCATCTGAAGCATAAAGTCAAGGTGAACTATTCTGATTGTCTTTTGTCTGGTTCATTAAATGTGAAATCGTTTTAAATGCCAGGAAATACTTAACATCTGGAGTAACTACTGTTGGTACTCAGATATGGATCAAGTATCTCTCAGTCAATAATTTGACCTGCATTAACCCTTTCCTCCATAGATACGCGTTTTCCTGCACCAATCATAGAAAGCCTTTGAAAACAGTGCTGTAATAGTTTAGATTGCTCGTAACAAGCAATCTTAACACTTCGTGCACTGTTTTTCCACTCTGTCAGTTAATATAAACATAATTCACCCATTAATTCAAAAGCCTTCTATATTAGAGGTGTCCAAAGGCATCTATATTAGAAGTGTCCAAAGCCTTCTATATTAGAGGTGTCCAAAGGCTTCTATATTAGAGGTGTCCAAAGGCATCTATATGAAGTAAAGGGTTAAACAACTGTCAAGACCCAGATCTGTAGCTCAATGGTCAAAGGTCATACATAGAGGTTAATGGTCCATAATTGGTACAACATTTTGTGTCAGCTCAATATCTTACAGACCACTTGGCAAGATTATGAAATGACATGGCCCTCTACAAATTCCAATGTACGAGTCCCAGGACTCGCAGGACTACAAATCTGTGAGTCCAAAAAATGAAAGTTTGAGTCCCACTTTTCGAGACATTTTAACTAAATCATTATAATTTCAAATGATGCAACATTGTGAAAATGAAGATACTTCACCATTGCACTGTGTGAACCTTTAGCTGTGCACCATTTAAACAACCACAAATTAGAATTAAACAACAGTAAACATTGCCTACAACAGTTTAAAACATTAAAAAAACACTTGTGCAGCTTAGTCTGTCAAAAAACAGACAGTGTTTGTTGATTTGGTTCAAATAACATTACACACTGTATCTCCTTTATTGACAGTGGCGTAGCTGACCCTAAAATGATGTGCAAGTCCATAGGGTTCTGGAAGGGTTTGGGGAGGTGTCAGGGGGACATGCCCCTCTCCCCATCAGAAAATTTAGGATGCATTTCCTACGTTCTGATGATATTTCCAGGAGATATGATGCATTCTCAAAAAAATATGCAAGACCAGGCGTTGTTGTGATAAGGCAGCTACGCCACTGATTGAAATGTTTATCATAATTATAACACTGTTTCGATTCAGTGAAACTATAACACAAGAAGTATTCAAGGTCGGCAAACAGCTTGCATATTTACAACTCGCAACGGTAACAGAGACCGTCTGATGACATTGATTATGCTACATGCGCGCGCATCATTGTTCTGAAAGCGGTGCAGTAGTAACCGATGCTCTTGAAATTCATCTGATGATGCACCCGCACTAGTGTTTACAAAGCAATGTGCAAGAAACACAATATGTCGAGAATTAAATGTCTATATTTGAGATAATCGGGACGTATTGGCTGCGATTTTCTGCGTCCAGCGGATGCACATATTTCAGAAATGTGCGTCTGCCGCAAGATTTGTGTGTATAGGATGCAGGGGTAAATAAAACACTGCATGGCACGAATGTTCACCATAATCAGATGATGTGTTGCACGCTTGACCAGGTCCGTAGCTCAAAGGTCAAGGTCTCATTTACACGTTAAATGTCTGAAATACACACAAACTTTTGTGTCCGCTCCATATCTTGTAGTCCACCCAGATTTTGAAACAACCTTACACAAATGTTTACCATGTGTCTCATACAAATTCCAGTCCTATAGCTCAAAGGTCGAGGTAACACTTAGAGGCCAAAGGGCAGAATTATGTATAAAATTGAGTGTCCACTTCATATTTTGTAAACCACATAACAGATTTTCAAATAACATGGCACAAATGATCACCATAATTCGACAATGTCAGGGCTGGAAAATTCCACTCGATGACTCGAGTTAACATTTGGTCAGGACGAGTAAGATTTAAAAAAATTGACCCTAATATTTCTTTTATTTTAAGCATTTGATAAAAAAATGTTGGAAAGGGAGAATGAGTAGTTTTTTTATAAGAAATTTCAAGCCCTGAATGTGTCACACATAAAACCAAGCTCAGAGGTCAAGGTCACACTTAAAGGTTCAAGGTCAAAAATATGTATCCAATTTTGTGTCCACTCCATATCTTGTAAACCATTTGATATATTTTGAAATAGCCAGTCTCAAATGTTCACTATGATGAGATGATGTGTCTCGTGCAAAATCCTGGTCTCTTGCTCAATGGTTGATGTACACAAGTTGGTATTTGCTCCACATCTTGTAAACCACTTGACAGATTTTGAAATAACATGGTACAAATGTTTACCATAATCAGACATTGTGTCATGTGCAAGACCCAGCTCCGTAGCTCGGTGATCAAGGTCACAGTTAAAGGTTCAAAGTCAGAAATATGTAAAACATTTTGTGTCTGCTTCATAACTTGTAACATGCCATAAATGTTCACATTAATGAGACATTTGATCACAGGTTGGTACTGGCTGGTTTGACATTGTAGCCCCTGGGCATCTAGTGTAGGAAAGATGTATTCCACCTAGATGTAAAGTTTACAATGTGTTGTAGGAAAATATGAGAAAAAAGAAACTTAAATTGTGTACAGTTGCTCAACTAAAGAGGACAGTATTTTAAAATTGCTCTAAATTTATGTTTTTATTTCTGTAAATTTTCAAATGTGGCTACCTGCTTCTAAATATTGATTGAATAAATGTTTCTTTAAAACAATATTGTAGAACCTACCTCTTGTGCATCAGGTCTACCTTGCTGAAGTTCTTATATTTTTTTGTTCACCTGAACCGAAGGCTCACAGGTGAGCTTGTGTGATTCACCTGTGTACGTTGTCTGTTTGTAGTCCAGAGTTAACTTTTGCTTCAAAATATCTCTTCTGAAATGGCTTGATAGATTTTGTATGATGCTTCTAACATAAAGCTCTCTGAACTTTGTTCAAACCAAATTCTTCATAACAGTTTGGACTGGGACCTTTGCAGCATATTTATTATCCATGCGGTATCTGCAAGGGCCGAAAAAGGTATAAAATTGTGAATTTTGAAAAAACATCTATTCATGAAACATCCAGTCAAATTTTTCATATTGGTTTAAAATGATCCTTATGCGTAGGGGTAATAAGGTGCTAGGCTGTATTGGGACCTAGTACTTTGCCTTTGACATTGGAATACTAAAGGGAATCAGTAAAATATTTTTTTATCATCTATTTTAGGAATTATTTTAATCATCTTGATAGCTGGAGTATTGTTTAGTCATACCAGGACTTTTACTTTTACATAAAAATACTGGCTATTTACCTCATTAAACAGAGGCCAACATTCAGTGACTTCCCATAAAAATAAAACAACTGGATATGGAGTATTATTGTAATATTTGATAATTATTGGTTAGAACATGATCTTAACAGTGTTATACTTTATTTTCAAGTTTTATAATGCCTTTAAAAAAAATCAAATTTCCCCTCAATCACGCTGTTTTTTCACAACCTCGAAGGCTTGGGCTTTTTCCCAATTTCCCCTCAATCACGCTGTTTTTCCCAATCTTGAAGGCTTGGGCTTCTTCCCAATTTTCCCCTCAATCGCGCTGTTTTTCCTAATCTTGAAGGCTTGGGCTTCTTCCAATTTTCCCCTCAATCACGCTGTTTTTCCCAATCTTGAAGGCTTGGGCTTCTTCCAATTTTCCCCTCAATCACGCTGTTTTTCCCAATCTTGAAGGCTTGGGCTTCTTCCCAATTTCCCCTCAGTTGCACTGTTTTCCCCAATCTTGAATGTTTGGGCCTCTTCCCAATTTCCCCTCAATAGGCTGTTTTTCCCAATCTTGAAGGCTTGGGCTTCTTCCCAATTTCCCCTCTATTGCACTGTTTTCCCCAATCTTGAATGTTTGGGCCTCTTCCCAATTTCCCCTCAATTGCGCTGTTTTGCCCAATCTTGAAGGCTAGGGCCTCTTCCCAATTTCCCCTCAATCGCACTGTTTTGCCCTGTCTTGAAGGTTTGGGGCTCTTCCCAATTTCTCCTCAATCGTGCTGATTTTCCCAATCTTGAAGTCTTTGGCCTCTTCCCAATTTCCATATAAGGCTCTGAAATACTATCTTGAAATTGGAAACTTTTTCGTTTCTTATCTACGTGTACAAAAAATCTTGAATTTGGCATTTAAAGCATTCTCCAATTATAGCAAATTCATAGACAAAAACATAGACTGATGTTTTTTTTTTTACAATATGGGAAACCAACTTAAAACCCCAACTACCATTATTAAAAAAGCTGAAAGATGGCTCTGGGGCAGATTTTATATAATTCAGTACATGATTCAAATCAGAGAACTATTTTTCAAAATTTCACACTCAATGCATTGTTTTTGTTACAATGTTGCATATTACTAGATTATTGTTGATACAGTTAATTGGCAAAAAAATACATTCCAAAATGTGTTATATGCAGTTTTAAAAAAAAATTACCTCCCAACTGCCAATAATTTGAAATTCAATGTAGATGCGTTCTGTTCACATGGATCTGTGTTGATTCACCAGCAGCGGATAGCCTAGTGTTGCGTTGTAATTCACCATCAGCAGATATCCTAGTGTAGCATTGTAATTCACCAGCAGCAGATAGCCTAGTGTTGCGTTGTAATTTGATTGTGTCCTCTTACAAACATTTACTGTCCTGACAGTAAACGTTTGGGGGTTTAAACATTTATTTTTCATAGTAAATTACTTTTTATCCAGTAAGAGTTGGGTGGGAAGTATTTTTCATAAAGGGTAAAGACGACCTTAAGGAGGAATATACCTTTTAAATTATTTTCGAAATCAAGGGAATATTTGGTATGTAATGAAACTAAAAGTAATTTCCAATTTGAATATGCTTTTTTTTCTGCGGTAAATATAACACTTCTTTACCAATGACGTCGTAAACATGGCCATGTTTGGTCTTTTTGACGTCCCGATTTATAGCAGCAAAATCGCGTATTTGTCGACCTCAGTCAAGTTATACCGAATGTACAGAATCGAAACACTTATCACCACGAACACATTCAACGGATATATGAATTTACATATGCAAAAATTACGACGAATGCCACATTTTGAAAATATTAGCGAAAAACGGAAATTATTATTTTCTCGATTTTTTCGAAAAAAATGCTTCAAATCAAAATTACCAAAAAACAAACCGAGCGATTTTGGAATAATTTTTATTTGATTTCTAACAATATGCTTCACAGTGATTGTGAGCTTTTTAGAACAATTGACAAACTAGATTTTTTTTTATTTTTAATTATTTAACCCCACCCTACGTCAAAAAAGACGTCAACATATTGCATAATTCTACACGTTTTCCATACGATTTTCGGCAGTTGATTAAGGTTAAATTATTTTCTAAATCAGTGGTTCAATTAGTATATTATGAAACTAAAAGAAATTTCCAATGTGAATATGTATTTTTTGCAGCGGTCAATAGAATATATATTTATATGTGACGTCGTAATCATGGCCATGTTCAGCCTTTTTGACGTCCCAATGTATAGCAGCAAAATCGCGTATTTTTTCGACCTCAGTTGAGCTATTCCTAATACACAGAATAGAAACATATATCACCATGTACACATTTGACGGATGTATACATTTACAGATTAAAAAATTATGACGAACGCCACATTTTGAAAATACTAGCGAAAAACGGAAACTATTTTTTCTCTCAATTTTTTCGTAAAAAACGGCTTCAAATCAAAATTACCAAAAATCAAATCAAGCGAATTTTACATAATTTTTATATGTTTTCATACTATATATTGTACAATAATCGTGAGATTTTTAGAAAAATTGACAAACTAGATTTTTTATGATATTCAATTATTTAACCCTACCCTACGTCTAAAAACGCTTTAATGCAAACGTCAACGTCGGTATAGCGCATGAGGTATACGTTTTGTGATAATTAAACAAGTTTGTTCTTACCATTATATTAGTATTTTGTGCACACTAGTTATATATACTTCTACTGTTTAGTGGCAACTAATTTGTCTATAGCATTTATGATAGCGTGTCTGTTTGGTGTACGTACAAAACCGTCATTTTTTTTCACTTACAGGGAACTGGATTCCAAAACAATATTCTCATTTCTGACTAGCTCCACTACTGCTAGTGAAATGTGGACATCACGGTTGTCAATTATTAGAACAACAGGTCTGGCCTTTCTAAAATTCGGAGCAAACTGTTACACATACATAAAATGGGCTTGAAACAATACGTCTATGATGAGCAGTGAAAAGCCACGATCCAGGTACATGTATATTGTCATTGAACGTACGTAGGAGCATGGGGCTGGGTGGAAGGGTGGCTTTTCACTGCTATAGTTGGTATTGTTTCAAGCTCATTTTATGAATGTGTACTGAACAGTTTGCTCCGAACTTTAGAAAGGCCAGACCTGTTGTTCTAATAATTGACAACCGTGATGTCCACATTTCACTAGCAGTCGTGGAGCTAGTCAGAAATGAGAATATTGTTTTGGAATCCAGTTCCCTGTAAGTGAAAAAAAAATGACGGTTTTGTACGTGCACCAAACAGACAAGCTATCATAAATGCTATAAACAAATTGGTTGCTATTAAACAGCGAGGTATATATAACTTGTGTGTACAAAAAACTAATGTAATGGTAAGAACAAACTTGTTTAATTATCACAAAACGTATACCTCATGCGCTATACCGACGTTGACGTTTGCTTTAAAGCGTTTTTTTGACGTAGGGTAGGGTTAAGTAATTGAATATCATAAAAAATCTAGTTTGTCAATTTTTCTAAAAATCTCACAATAATTGTACAATATAAAGTATAAAATCATATAAAAATTATGCAAAATTCGCTTGATTTGTTTTGTGGTAATTTTGATTTGAAGCCGTTTTTCGAAAAAAATCGAGAAAAAATAGTTTCCGTTTTTCGCTAGTATTTTCAAAATGTGGGGTTCGTCGTAATTTTTGCATTTGTAAATCCATACATCCGTCAAATGTGAACATGGTGATATATGTTTCTATTCTGTGTATTAGGAATAACTCAACTGAGGTAGAAAAATATGCGATTTGGCTGCTATACATTGGGACGTCAAAAAGGCTGAACATGGCCATGTTTACGACGTCACATATAAATATATATTCTATTGACCGCTGCAAAAAATACATATTCACATTGGAAATTACTTCTAGTTTCATAATATACTAATTGAACCACTGATTTAGAAAATATTTTAACCTTAATCAACCGCCAAAAATCTTATGGAAAACGCGTAGAATTATGTAATATGTTGACGTCTTTTTTGACGTAGGGTGGGGTTAAATAATTAAAAATAAAAAAAAATCTAGTTTGTCAATTATTCTAAAAAGCTCACAATCACTGTGAAGCATATTGTTAGAAATCAAATAAAAATTATTCCAAAATCGCTCGGTTTGTTTTTTGGTAATTTTGATTTGAAGCATTTTTTTCGAAAAAATCGAGAAAATAATAATTTCCGTTTTTCGCTAATATTTTCAGAATTTGGCGTTCGTCGTAATTATTGCATATGTAAATTTATATATCCGTTGAATGTGTACGTGGTGATATGTGTTTCGATTCTGTACATTCGGTATAACTTGACTGAGGTCGACAAATACGCGATTTTGCTGCTATAAATCGGGACGTCAGAAAGACCAAACATGGCCATGTTTACGACGTCATTGGTAAAGAAGTGTTATATTTACCGCAGAAAAAAAAACATATTCAAATTGGAAATTACTTTTAGTTTCATAACATACCAAATATTCCACTGATTTCGAAAATAATTTAAAAGGTATATTCCTCCTTAAAGGCTTATAGTGTGAATTTCCAAAACAAATTACTCTTGCCACTATAAGCCAGAAGAGTATGTTCAGGTCCTGTTTGTCCTCTTGTTATAACTACAACTCCTGCAGTATTGTGTTCAATAAAGCACTCTTTTACCTAAAATTTCAGATACGTAATTACGTCTTGAGTCTACATACAAATGTGAAATTGTTTCATTTACATATCATTGATTGGAAGAAAAGTCAAATTATGCTAACACATCCTTTGCATACGTGCAACAATAAAGATGTTATTTTCCTATAGTTTGTAGAAAATTAGTAAAAAAAACAACTTTTTAGCTAGCTCAAGTTGCTAAGTTCTTGCTCCCACTAGTTGCTAAATTTTCTTGCTCATTCCAGTTGCTAAGTTTTCTTGCACTCTCTAGTTGCTAAGTTTTCTTGCTCATTCCAGTTGCTAAGTTTTCTTGCTCTCCCCTCACTTGCTTAATTTTCTTGTTCCCTCCATTTGCTTAGTTTTCTTGCTCCCTACATTTGCTAAGTTTTCTTGCTTCCTTTTGTTGCTAAATTTTCTTGCTCATTCCATTTGCTAAGTTTTCTTGCACTCTCTAGTTGCTAAGTTTTCTTGCTCATTCCAGTTGCTAAGTTTTTTTGCTACCCCCCCCCCCCACTTGCTTAATTTTCTTGTTCCCTCCATTTGTTTAGTTTTCTTGCTCCCTCCATTTGCTAAGTTTTCCTCTTGTTGCTAAGTTTTTTTTGTTCATTATGGTTGCTAAATTTCTTGTTCATTTCAGTTGCTAAGTTTTTCTTGTTCCGTCCAGTTGTCTAATTTCCTTGCTCCCTCCATTTACTCAGTTTTCGTGCTCCCTATAGTTGCTAAGTTTTATTGTTCCCTCCAGTTGCTAAGTATTCTACTAGGTTTTCATGCTCCCTCCAGTTGCTTAGTTTTCTTGCTGCCTTCATTTTCTAAGTTTTCTTGCTCCATCCAGATGCTAAGTAATGTGCTTAGTTTTCTTACTCCCTCCAGTTGCTATGTTCTCTTGCTCCCTCCTGTTGCTAATTTTTCTTTCTTCCTCCAGTTGCTTGCCTTTCTTGCTTCATCAAGTTGCTAAGATTTCTTCCTCCCTCCAGTTCCTAGGTTTGCTAACTATTTTCAGTTGCTAAGTTTTATTGTTTCCTTCAGTAACTTAGTTTTCTTGCATCCTCTAGTTGCCAAGTTTTCTTGCTCCCTCCAGTTACCTAGTTTTCTTACTCCCTCCAGTTGCTAAGTTTACTTACTCCCTCTAAAGCATTATGACTGATCAAATCAAAATGAAGTCTTGCGACCCATCCGATACATCATTAAATGTAATACAATTTTCAAGTGAGAAATTTATTTTAGGCTAGAACTTTGGCAAGTTGGCAAAGTTAGAAAATCCGTTTTTGATTTATTATTATTTTGGCTTGTTTAAATAACATCTTTATGGAAATACAGGAATCTTTGAGTGTATATTATAGATATAACATATTTGAGGGGGAGGGGGGGATTGTATTTTAACCAATTTTAAAATTTTTATAAACCTGATACACTTTCTTTAAAGTTCCAATATATGTCCATACATTCACAACTATTACCTGTGAAGCATCACCAAAAGTTTTAATACATTACTGTCCTGATATGATGCGAATCTCAGTAGCAGGATTTTTCTATGGCTCCTAAATTTCAAATTGATATTTGCAAACAGATTTATTAGAAGCTTGCGTAATAACAATTGGTGAATTGATTGAAAAACATAAAACTCAATCACGATGTTTTTGCGAGCTTGTTTGCGTTTTGTCCCAACTGTGACCATGTCTTTGCGCACCAGAATAATATAGATTGACACGATGATAGCCATATAGTAATTTTTATTTTAATTAACTTATAAATGCCTACAAACTATGTGTCACACACACATCAATTGTCATGATTTTGAACAAAGTAAACTGTTTACACTTTAACCAAATACAGTATTGCCAATGAGGGACTACTACATATAGAATCTCAGAATTATATCGCACATTGATCACATGATGCAAAGTAAAGTGCGCATAAAGTCGGTCAATGCATAATGTCTTTATTTCTAACAATGTATTTTGTCCAAATTAACAATACACTACAAAAGAAAATTATATTAACAGACAAGAAAAAATAAGTAGATTATTTCACAATAAGTTACACTATATATTGAAAGAAACTGAATGAAAGAAGTTTGCATAAAGTTTTAAGAGATGATGTCCTGGCGTGCGTTTCACAAAGAAACTTACGACAAAAATCGTCGTAAATGTAAACCAACAATTATATATAATAGTTATAATTTTCATCCAAATGAAGCCAAATTGGCTCAAATGATGCAGAAAGTTAAATATTTTCTGAAAATACAATCATTTTAAATGTCGATCAAAATTTGAACACAAAACGGAGAATTTGTCAAATTGACTTACGTCGATTTTTATCGTAAGTTATTTTGTGAAACGCAGCCCTGATCAACATGTGGTATTTTCAATAGCGGCAATACGTATTATGATGATTCAACATTGTAGTCCAGCTCTTCCTTGGAACCACATTATACAGAGAGTGTACTGTAAATCATATAGTTGTGACTACAAGGTCTCATGTCAATCTCTGCAATGTCCCAGTTGTGGCTCTTGAGTTAGTAGACATTACATTAATTGGCACAGTCTCTTATGACAGAGGTACGCATTTGCTTTTGTTTAACACTTTACTTCATATACGCCTTTGGACACCTCTAACACAGACACCTTTGGACACCTAATAAAGAACACTTTTGAATTATTGGGTGAATTATGTTTATATTAACTGACAGAGTGGAAAGCAGTGCAGGAAGTGTTCAGATTGCTAGTTACGCGCAATCTGAACTCTTCCTGCACTGTTTTCAAAGGCCTTCTGTGATTGGTGCGGGAAAACACGTATCTATGGAGTAAAAGGTTAAATAAGTAACAATAACTGTCAACAGGAACATGTATGCTACTTCTTGCCACCGGGGATTGTCGTAAGTTGCTGAAAACCAACTAAAACAGGTTAACAGAAATATTTGGAAGTGCTTGTTCTACAGCAGATAGCTTCTCTGGACTATCTTCACTGTCTTGTTTGTATGTGACAGTGGTACCTTTTATGTTATGGAAAAAAACATAATGTATCTAAAAATGCTACACGTTTTGCATGCAAAAAACTGAATCTCAACAATTCATTTATCTTAATTTACATCTCCTCTAAAAAATAGCTCACATCCGACTATCCCAGTGCCTTAAAAATAGTTCAACCTCAAAAGTAGCTCACACCCCAGTTCCTTTAAAATAGTCCAACCTCAAAAGTAGCTCACATCCCAGTGTCTTTAAAAAAGTCCAACCTCAAAAGGAGGTCACATCCCAGTGCCTTTAAAATAGTTCAACCTCAAAAGTAGCTCACATCCCAGTGCCTTTAGAATAGTTTTACCTCAAAGTAGCTCACATACCAGTGCCTTTAAAATAGTTCAATCTCAAAAGAAGCTCACATCCCAGTGCCTTTAAAATAGTTCAGCTTCACAAGTAGCTCACATCCCAGTGCCTTTAAAATAGTTTCAACCTCAAAGTTGTTACATTTTGTTGTTATTGTATATAGTGGATACTAGTGATGGGACATAAGTTCGAAATCTGCAACCAATTATTGGTTGGAATCGGTAAGTAAACTGATGCAATTGATCGATTAATAATTGGTTCCATTTCGTTTGGCTCTTTATTGACCCATCACTAGTAGGTATTATTTTGACTTGCTGTTCATTTCAGTGATCAATACTATTTTATAGTTTGCAAACAATGTGTACCTAGACCAGACTCAGATTGGCTAGCAGTGTCATCAGGATCTGACGTACATTGTTTGCCTGTTAGTCAGTAAAGGTCCCAAAACCAAGATAAATAGGTTTCCTTTATAGATTTTCAGTATAGTTCAGGATTAATTTCAAATGAAAAAAACGTTGGAGCATAAATCATAGTTGAATGAATGAACTGTAGAATAATCAAAGTCAAGCCTTAAATTCTGTCGCAATTCTTCAGAAAATCATCTTTTATTCGTATTATGACAAATATATTTTTTTGTGTCTTGAAATAATTAAATTCTCAGTTCCATGGTCTCAGTTGTTAATTTGCATTTCATGTTATTGATTGATCATTTTCATTTAGCTCCTTAAATGGGAACTAAATAGTCGTCTTGCATTAAACAATGCCATCAAACTGCCAAGATGAAAAAAATTTGCATAAATTGCAAAACACATTACCGAATAACGGAATTAGCATGGCACATGTTGCCATAGTATTGATTATCATATGATGTCACCCTTCGTTATGTACGACTTTTATCTAATTATTTATTCAAGTGGACCTCAAAAACAATTACACTGATCAATGGCTCTATTTCTCAGTCCCAAATTGCTCAGCGTTTCCATAATCCATTATCAGAATACATAATATGCATTTTTGATGAAAAATATATCAAAATCTAATTTCTTCCCAGTCATTAGGGAACTTTAATGCCCCAGAATACTACAGCCAGGCTAATTGATTTGATATAAGTCGGCAGAAACAAATACCATTACCGTGAATAATCTTTGCTAATTCATTTTGCGATTCTACGTTTCTCAAATTATGACTGATATTGAAATTATCATACGCAGAAAAAACATTGTCAATTATATGAGGTGTCATGGGTAAAAGGGAGAAATGGGTTATGTTTTATGGCATCCAGTGTTAATGATACAGGGCTGTCTAGGTATCAGATGGTAAAAGAAATCTGTAATTGTATGGTGCTTGGCCTTTATTGACTTAGTTAAAAATATTTGATACTAAATGGCTGCCGTCCAATTGATTTTTGGATCAGTTGACAGTATCAGTTGACACAAACCACCTTTCCTCAGCCCTATTGACAGAATTTTGACATGTTTTTCTACTGACAGTAGCTAATCTAACCAAGGTACTCCCTTGGCAGTAACTATCTAACCAACTTGCACCCTTGACAGTAGCTAATCTAACCAACTTACTGGCAATATCTGATGACATCTAACATATTCCTGGGACATTAAGTGAACCAACCCACTGTAGTTAAATAACTTGGCTATAACAGCTGGTAAATAACAAGTCTATGTCAGCAGTTAAATAACAAGTTGATGACAAATGGAAAATAAAAAGTATATGACAACTGGTAAATAACAAGTCTATGACAGGAGTTAAATAACAAGTCTATGATAGGAGATAAATAACACATCTACAATAGGAGTTGAATAAAAGTCTTTGACAGGATTTAAATAACATGCCTATGACAGGAGTTAAATAACAAGTCTATGACAGCAGCTAAATAACAAATCTATGACAAATGGTAAATAAAAAGTCTATGACAGGAGTTAAATAACTAGTCTATAACTTGAGTTAAATAACAAGTCTATGACAGCAGCTAAATAACAAGTCTATGACAACTGGTAAATAACAAGTCTATGACAAATGGTTAATAACAAGTCTATGACAAATGGTTAATAACAAGTCTATGACAACTGGTAAATAAAAAGTCTATGACACCTGGTAAATAACAAGTCTATGACAACTGGTTAATAACAAGTCTATGACAACTGGTAAATAACAAGTCTATGACACCTGGTAAATAACAAGTCTATGACAACTGGTTAATAACAAGTCTATGACAACTGGTAAATAACAAGTCTATGACAGGAGTTCAATTACAAGTCTATGACAAGTAAATTACAAGTCTATGACAGGAGTTAAATATCAAGTCTATGCCAGCAGTTAAATAACAAGTCTATGACAGGAGTTAAATATCAAGTCTATGCCAGCAGTTAAATAACACGTCTATAACAGGAGTTAAATATCAAGTCTATGCCAGCAGTTAAATAACAAGTCTATGACAGGAGTTAAATAACAATGACAACTGGTAAACAACGAGTCTATGACAGGAGTTAAATAACACGTCGGCAACAATTGGTATATGATAGAAGTTAAAAAACAAGTCTATAACAGGAGTTAAATAACAAGTTGATGACAACTAGTAAATAACAAGTCTATGACAGGAGTTAAATAACAAGTCTATGACAGGAGTTAAATAACAAGTCTATGACAGCTGGTAAATAACATGTCTATGACAGCTGGTAAATAACATGTCTATGACAGGGAGTTAAATAACAAGTCTATGGCAGGAGTTTAATAACAAGTCAATTACTGCAGTTAAATAACAGGTATGTTACTGTAGTTAAATAACAAGAATATGACAGGAGTTAAATAACAAGCCTATGATAGGAGTTAAATAGCATGTCTATGACAGGAGTTAAATAACATGTCTATGACAAGAGTTAAATAACAAGTCAATTACTGCAGTTAAAAAACAAGTCTATGCCAGCAGTTAAAAAACAAGTCTATGCCAGCAGTTAAATAACAAGTCTATGCCAGCAGTTAAATAACAAATATATAACATCAGTTTACTAAAAGTCTATAACATCAGTTAAATAACAAACAAATCTATGCCAGCAGTTAAATAACAAATATATAACATCAGTTTAATAAAAGTCTATAACATCAGTTAAATAACAAACAAATCTATGCCAGCAGTTAAAAAACAAATCTATAACATCAGTTATCTATGCCAGCAGTTATATAACACGTCTGTGGCAGCAGTTATATAATGAATCTGTGGCAGCAGTTATATAACAAATCTGTGGCAGCAGTTTTATAATAAGTCTGTGGCAGCAGTTAAATAACAAGACTGTTAAATATTTAATTACTGTAAGTGTGATTGTAACTGGTATGCCGTATTCTTTTGCCTGTGTGTCTCTTCACAGATGTCACCATGCTTACTTTAGTCATATAAATTATATGCCATAGATGGGACAGTGATGCAAATAAGGTCAAATAAATATTAAAAATGGTACCAGGAATTTTTTTTACATTAAACATAATTTTAAGATTTGTATTGTGTATTGAATAAGAACAAATAGAACAATAAATTATAACCATCCCCATAATTGCACAGTCTGACTCGCATCAAGTGCCATATAGCAGGCTTTTTATGTGATACTGACCTACATTTACATTTCGTGTTGTGTTGAATGCCACAAAACATAGAAAATCAATTAATTTTGATGACTGATTTCTATTCTAACTATTAAAATAAATACAAAATAAATGCTTTTAAAAATGGGCTCTAAGTATAATCTGCTAAGTCATTAATAAATCTGCTATGAATACAGAAATAATCTTTAAAAAAAACACATAAATGTTTGACAAGAGACAAAATGTCGTCACTCCGCGATGCAGTACAGCAGTACATGGGCTCCAAATACGCTGTCATAAATTTTAAGTGCATTTTCCACATTGGGATAAACATTCGCAATATTTCGAGAAATTTCCAGAAATTTCCCCCCTGCCTATCATGCAACACAATTAAGACATTGAGGCACTTCTCTATGAATTCCATTAAGAAATCACCATAAAAGCATATCATCAATTAAGTCTCTAGACTCGATGCCCTTCCGTTAATTTCATTTATCAATGCACGGGGTAGTAGATTTCTTTCTTTATGAGTTGTGACAACAAAATCTCCTGGAAACTTAAGTTGATGAGGGATTGCACAATTGTTTTTCCAATTTTTTTTTGGTTTGTATTGCTAGATGGTAACTCTGCTTTGTTTGGAATTGTGGGTAATGTAGATAATCATCCGAATTGTTTGCTTATAATTTGAATGTGAATTCGGTGACATGGAGGTTTTATAGTTGGTAGAAGTTACGTAGAGTATCTCGCAAACATGCCATCAAAATCCATGTGGTTCAATGGTAGCATGTCCACTCCACATTCTAGATGTTGTTGGTTGTTAAATTCCTCACCGGGTTACAAGGAAACTTTTAAAATGGTACTACATACCTCATCGCTCAGACATACGTTGGAGTTCCACTTGCTCCAAGAACTTCATGTGAGAAAGTTTGCCAGTTACTTGCCGAAGTTCAGATTCATTCTGAGGTCTTCCTTCACCAATACAACTGTATATTTAACCTGAAATGTATTGAAAATGGTGTTAAACCCCATTAAAAAAACCCAGAAAGATACTTGTTATTAACTCCCATATTATGCCTGGCATTTATTTCATAGTTATGTTATTTGACCTATAAATGGTCTATAAATTGGCCTATAAATGCTATCTCAATTAGCTCAGACCCACTTGATAGGACTAAAAATAGTTTAAAACACCATACAACAGACTATATATTCATTTGTCCACCCTGTCCAGATGTGTTGCATGTAATTCCATAGTATATAAGTCATGGTCGACACCAAATTTATTGGTTTGGCAGAGGCCTTGATATTGTATCTATGGTTTGCATTGTAGCTAGGCGCACTCGCCGTAGTCTGGTCTGTACATTTATGTCTTGGTTATTCACAAATAATTATCTCCATATATATATATATTGGGTACTATTTTTTGGTTAATGAATCTATTAAAGAAATCTGCGACTGGTTATGTCCCTTCTTTTCAACTTGTTATAAAATGCATTACAAGATTTTTTGCATGTCCACTTATTTGGTGTCACTGACTCATGATGTACAAACGTGGTTAGATGAACATTATGCATACAAATACACAATTATGAAGTTACGAACATGGGTTCGATCCTCTTCCGTGGCTATGTGTGGTGTCTTTGAGCTTGGCACTTTTCCCTCATATGCTTTGTACTGGCTCTACCCAGGAAGACTTTGAGTATTGTTTGTATAAGTTGTAATGACTTGTTTCACAATCAAGTAAAATAAAAACAAAAAAAAACAACAAAAAAATGCCTGCATACACATCATTACCAAGGATTACTAAAAAAAGGGGAAGGTGATATTTTCCCTTATTTCCGTTGTTGTTCTTTATATTGATCTCATGGCATCAATAAAAGACATGATTATACATGATAATTATAAATTTAAATTGATATTCTCATTGAAAACATTAGTTTGCAAACACTCCCAACAGGTATTATTTAACAGCCCCATTATAACATATCAATTGAGATATATGTGAGGGTTAAGATCTGAAATGGAAATACTTTTGTAGCTTAAATATACATCATCAGGTCATAATAGTCTGTGTAACATTTATTTTTACAAGGAATTAAAGTATTTGTTTGAAGTTAATCCCCATGGTTGTCATCAAATGTTAAAGGCAAACATTTCTGTTAGAGTACATGGTTTCCCGACATTTGCTGTCAGCAAATTTAAGACTGCTGTTCAAGGAAACAGCTTTTAAGCTCACCTGAGCCGAAGCTCACAGGTGAGCTTTTGTGATTTCCTGGTGTCCGTCGTCTGTCGTTAACTTTTAGCTTCTAACAACTTCTTCTCTGAAACCATTGGGCCAATTTTTATATAACTTCACAGAAATGTTCCATGGGTGACCCTCTACCAAGTTTGTTCAAGCTATCTTGATTCATCAAAAAACATGATCACCAAGGGGCGGGCAAGTTTAATTAGTAAAAACTTAAAAAAACTTCTTGTCAGAAACTACTGGCACAATTTTAAAATAATTTCACAGAAATGTTCCTTGGGTGACACTCTACCAAGTTTGTTCAAGCTATCTTGATTCGTCAAAAAACATGGCCACCAGGGGGCAGGGCAAGTTTAATTAGTAAAAACGTAAAAAATCTTCTTGTCAGAAACTACTGGCTTGATTTTAAAAAAAATTCACAGAAATGTTCATTGGAGGACCCTTCATCAAGTTTGTTCAAACTGTAGTGATTCATATAAAAACATGGTGGCCAGGGGGTTGGATTAGTTTACTATATAAGCTATAGTAAAAACTTAAAAAATCTTCTTGTCAGAAACTACTGGCTCAATTTTAAAATAATTTCACAGAAATGTTCTTTGGATGACCCTCTACCAAGTTTGTTCAAACAGTTGTGATTCATGAAAAAATATGGAGGCCAGGGGTTGGGGTTATAAGTTTACTATGTATAAGCTATAGTTGTCAGAAACCACTGGGCTAATTTTGATATAACTTCACAGAAATGTTCCTTTGGTGACCCTCTACCAAGTTTATTCAGGACATCTTGATTCGTCAAAAAACATGGGGGCCAGGGGGTTGGGTTAGTTTACTATATGAGCTATAGTAAAAACTTAAAAAATCTTCTTATCAGAAACTACTGGCTCGATTTTAAAATAATTTCACAGAAATGTTCCTTGGGTTACCCTTCACCAAATTTGTTCAAACCATAGTGATTCGTAAAAAAAAATGGAGGCCAGGGGGGTGGGTTTACTATATAAGCTTTAGTAAAAACTTAAAAAATCGTCTTGTCAGAAACAACCGGATCGATTTTAAAACAATTTTGCAGAAATGTTCCTTGGGTGACCCTTTACCAAGTTTATTCAAGCGGTTGTAATTTGTTAAAAAACATGACCGCCACAGTGAGGTGCTAGTTTACTATATAGGCAGCTATGGTAAAATCTTTAAAATTCTTCTTGTAAGAATCTACAGACCTGATTTCGATGTAATTTCACTGACATTTACCATGGGTGAACCTCTACCAAGTTTGTTCAGCCATTGCGATTCGTCGAAAAACATAGTCGCCAGGAGGAGAGGCTGGTTTTCTTTATATGGATATATAATGAAAACTTTCTTTTGATATCTGATATCCAGATATCTGCACAAAGATACTACAGTTATTGCACAACTCTTCTACGCATCAAAACAAATAAAAATTCCAACTGCTCGCCCATCTCGTTTTTCTGGAATTTTGAGTGTACATGTATTAAATTGGGTGACTCAAGGTTACTCAGGTGAGCGATATAGGGCAATCTTGGCACTCTTGTTTTGGATTGTTGAAAAACAAGTGGGAAAAAAATTATGTTGCTGTTTCTAGACATTTAAATAATGCTTTTATGTAGCTTTGTAGCTTTAGTCTTTCTAAATTTATATATTTACCATATATTCCCTTATTAACGCCCCCACTCTAATAAACGACCCCCCCCCACCTATTTTTCTGGAAAATTAAAAAATAAAATGTATATGCGAGTTGAGTGCGTATACACCCATCTTTCCCTGATCGAATATTTTGTTACACAGACAGCCTTTGAACTCTTGAACCCATTGTTTATATTTTGGGTGACCACTTAACCACTTTTGGTTGAATAAACACTTCCTCATATTTGCCGTTTAAAACTAGTAAAAATGCCGTCTGTCAATTAAAACATTACACAACGTCGAAAAATGTGGTAAGTCTGTGAATGATGAAAGCTGATTGTTCCACGTTGATAAGAGTAAGCATCAATTTAAGTGATTTAAAGTGAAGAGTACACTGACCATAAATTTTGATATTCCAGTACACAGACTAGTAATTTCATACAGCTTTTCAGGTTTTTTTTAATCCTATTTCGGTTATTTCATTCACTCTCAAATAATTCTGAACCACTTTTTTTGGGATTTAAACCGTTTTTATCTTATAAAATGTAACGCCCCCGCGGGCGTTGATAAGAGAATATACGGTATTCATCTAGCTAAATTTTAGCAGCAGGAGTATCAGTTGGGCACAAAGAAGTCACTTAAAAACCTATTTGTTAAGACTTTCCGTGCGTCCAGTAAGAAAGTGATATTCAATCAATAGCCTCTGAAAAGGTCAACGTATTTTATTAATATTTCATGTTTATCTGTATAATTATAAAATACAGGTCATGTTAGATATTTGCCAATGTAGGTCAAACTTTTCAGGAGTTGTGGCTGCTTTTCAACTTAATTTTTCTTAAAAAATTGATTTCCGATCAATAGCGAGAACATTCTTGTCGACAGACACAATTTCTATTTTTTCTTAACATGCATCATTGTTTTGGGAGATTTTGTAAAAACTTGGTAAATAAATTTAACCAAAATAAATAATCTGTGGCAGATTTGGAACCCAGTTTAAATTTGATCTTGTGTTTTTCAAAAGTGAATGACATTGGCATTCAAGCTAAACAATTTTAAAATAGAGCAAATAAAAGAAATATATATATATATTTATATAATACACTTGAAAAATATGTTTAAAAATGCATTTGATATTTGCAGGAATTGAAAACAAAAAATCCAGATACAACTCTTTCGCACCAAGAAATGATTTCAAAATTTGCAAAATTTTGGTGTGAAAGGGTTGTAACTGGGTCTTCATCAAATATATTCTTTTTTAAGCTAAATGACTATTTCCTGTCAGTCTCTATTGAAATCATCCACAAAATTGAAAATGATAGTCAATAAATATGAGTAAAAAATAATAGAATGAAGAAGTTTTTTGTCTTTCCTGAACAATTTAGAAATATTGAGTTACAACTGTTTCACACCAAGCCCTCAATGTGATACACGTGCATTAGCAACATACATAGTAGACCTACCACTCTTAGTCATAGGACTGTTCACATACGGCATCAACACCAACAACAAAAAATATCAATACTTTCGGCGACCAGTTGAATGCATTATTCACAACTTTTAACATTTCCTTTCAACGTGGAATCCTGGTCTTAAAATTTTCGTTGGGAGATTTGCTTGAAAAAGTTTTTATGACAGCACGTGCCAACTAAAAACTTGATATGAGTATTACACTTGTTACATAGGGAGCTCTCCAGCGCTAAAACGGATCCGATAGCTAACACGTTCTTCCTTGGGATAGAATGTTGAAACAGTCACCGAAAGTTTATTAAATTTAAATCAATTTTGTGGTGCAAAAATATCTGTAAAGATCTTAAGGAAGGAACATAAAAGTTAATTTTGCTAAACACACATGAGGGTTTTATACTGTTTTGTTAGTTTTAATTGATCATATGATCCAGTTAATATCGCTGGGGAGCTTGAATAGCATTTTAATGACACTGAATTGATCTCCGATCTTTCGAGCAGCAATTAGAACCTTTTAAGAAAGATGCAATAAAGATGCACAACGGTATGTAATGAATTTACGTCCACCATTACACTGTTGTTGAAATTGAAATGATATGATTTCCATTATCCTAACTTATAGTGTATGGCCTAAGATTTAAAAGAGGTTGCATATTGGCTTTTTGTTTCATTTTACAGAAATGCGATCTTTTCCAGATACTCATCTTTGAATACCGGAGATGTTCCGCAGCTATATCTGGAGTATGCAGACATCTTTTTTTGTCATGTTCATAATATTGAAAGAGTTTATAAACTTAAAGTTTGATTGAAACCAAAACCCAGGAATTATTTCACAAAACCATTGCAATTCAATCAAATATAACAAAGTGTTATAACATGTTTTTAAAGGAAGTATATCAGGTTTTTTCAACATTTTAAAAATTGACTTAGATATTTTTATCCAATAAATCATGTCGGCATGTGCCCATCCATGGCCCCGTATCGCCATAACGATATAATATCTATTTAAACATACCAAAACAGTATTTTGAAAAGGGATTTCTTAACTTGGTTTACGCACCCAGGTTAGACTAAAGTAGATTTTCCATTTAAAATTGCATGTAATTTGTGACTTATCAGATGAGTTATGTGATTTCATTTTGATTTGGAATTGATCCATCATACTGGTTAACGTATTGGAGAACTTGTCTCATCTTAGAAATAGTCCAGATGACAAAGATGGAAGTCAGTGAGCGGTATTTAAGTGCTACATATATTTAGAATGGAGATTTCATTTCAATTTCACTGACCTCGATTAAAATGCTAGTACAGGGCTTGTAAAATTTCACTTGTCCAATCGCCATGACGATTGAACATTTGGTCAGAACGAGTAAGATAATAAGAATTTGACCTTAATTTTTCTTTTATTTTAAGCATTGTGTTAAAAATGTTGGAAAGGGAGGACGAGTAGCTTTAATAAGAAATTTCAAGCTCTGTAGTATCACTTTTTTGATCAAGTTTTTTTGGATTTGATTCACCAACCTATTCATATTTTATTTATTTATGATGGTAAGATGCTTTGTATCAATTTTCAAAACAATTTTTGTTATTTGTACATTTATAGTGATTTTTCCTGTTACACTGCTTTTAACCCTTTACTTCATATAGACGCCTTTGGACACATTTAATATTGAAAGAATTTATTCACCACATATCAGCAATGGGTGAACTGTGTTAACTGACAGAGTGGAAAACATTGCAGGAAGTGTTCAGATTGCTCATAAGAGCCACTGGTCAAAGGCAAATGTTTTTGACACAATCTTTTGTGATGTCATCTATCATACATGTAGCTTTTTCAAATTGAACTTTGCCCTTGGGTAGAATATGAGTAGTTCAAAGTTATATTTTTCATTATCAATGATTTATAAAATTATTAGTTGGTCTTTTACAATTCTTTGTTGTTAATAGTTGGCCACAGACCAGATTGGAACACTATTGCTGGGTTGAAAGCCCTTTAATTATCTAAATTGCATGATTTTGTATTGTCTTCAAAACATCCTCTTCAATTTTATTCAATATTAAATATACTTATAGAATTAATGACCTGAGCATCAATCATATTTTAACCTTTTTATTCATCTCAGTGGAACCATCGTAAGGTGAACTTCATTCCCTTGAAATGTCAAAAAAAATTGTACTTCATTTTGTGTTTTATATAATTATCATTGGTTGGATCTTAACAAAACTTACACTGTACATGTGTCTCCATAAAGTCTTCTTTTCAAAATGTAAAAGGTCCATTCTTTGATGTGTGTGCAGCATACAGTCTTAATAAAGCTAAGTACTAAATTTTACATATTTCTGTCTCTGGCTTCAAGTACATAATGTTTAACATAGCAGAGCGACCACACCTTCAGAAGCTTCTTGTAATACATAAACTGTACTGATATTGTAATTTATACATTCTGTGCAGAATCAAACAGTATAGAAGGTTTAATCTTCTTTCCAATTCTAGAAGAAAGTATTCATATGTACACACAATGACACAAAATAAAAGTTGTATAATTTTGTGGTGGATGCTTTACCAGTTTAATTAAACAGTTAATTGTAAAATGTCTAAGATGTATTCTTCGAGTACAATTTTGTTTAATAACACTTTTAAAGAGCTGTCAACTTTTCAAAATTTACAATTATGATTTTTTTCAAAAGAAGATTTTCAACAGCAGACGTTTATTTTTTTGAAAGATAAAGGTATGTATAAAAATTCAATGATTTTATTTTATTATTTGACCTAATGCCAGCATAACCATACTATAAACACAAATACTTTAGTGGGAATTAGTCTTTCCTTTGTGCAGTTTACAGGACTGCAAAAGTGTGCTACACTGTTGTGTAGACTTGCTATTGAAAGTTGGAAAAACTAAAAACTGACAATGAAACATTCCCCACCCACCAAGATGCGCAGACATATGCATAATATTAGAATATTATTATAATTTTTAACTTGGCTAATTTCACCTTGCCAAACACTGATACCTTTGGGGCTGAAGTTGGGGTCTAATTCCACCTAAGACATGTTTTTTCCGCTAATGTAAGAACATTTCACCTCAATAAAATATTTCTCCTGAAAGTAATTTTAGCTATATTTTATACATTTAAGCATAAAACTGATTTGACTTTCTATTTAATATTAGAAGCAGCTTCAGATATTCTGATCTCATGATATGAAATGACTAAAAATCACCCTTCCTGTTGAATTAATTATTTTAACTATCAAAATGAGCTGCCTTGACAATTCGCTGCAAACACCATTGTGCTGCTGTTAGAGTACATGGTGCATTGTCTGGATGGCATTCGTCTGGAAGATCTTCTTTCCAGATCAGCATGTCATACTTGAGCTTAGATAATTCTGTTTTTATCTCATCCTGAATTTCTTGCGCAATGACAAGCCTCCAAAGCTATTCAATCCAGCCATGAGAACTATGCAATATGATAAATAAATGCAGTCTATGATAGCCTTCAAATATCTAGAAAAGTGCAACTTGTCAATTATATTTCAAATATTAAAAAATAACACAATATTTATCTTAAATGTTGTTTACAATAATATATTTAAATCAAGATATGACTGTGAAAGAAAATTATACGATGAAACTAACCAACCAAAAAGCATTAAGTTTATTACTATAGTACCCCACCCACATTTTTCTTTACCTTAAACTCGATTTAAATATTATTGTTTGCTATTCACAAAACAACATTTACATACATACAGTTCCAATTATTGTAAATCTACGAAATATTTATAAAATTACCGGAACCTAACGCTGACATTATACATAACGCGATAGATCGCGAATTATCTGCAAAACATAATCAAAGAAATTGCCACCATTATGGCAAAGGAAGATAATATTTTTATGCTCTTCGTATTGGAGGATTTGAGGGTCACCTGCGAATCACGTCATCATTTATGCTCAAAAATCGATTAATTTATATTCAAACCTATCAACCAATCACAGTTGAGGAATAAAAAAAGAAAATAGAATATGCATGAGAGGTTTTCCAAAATCACAATATCAGGCATGTGGTGTGATGAACACTGTGGTGGTCAATTGTTTCAACTGATTAGTTACGGTCTATAAGCAACAGCTTGACCTCTGTCGTATTGAATAGAGACATATATATATATATGCAGACTTGTGTATTGTGAAAGCTTTGGAAAAGGCACAGGCCCGGATTCAGATTTGACAAGCCCCATGTATAGGGCTATCCTATTCTTGGAGCACTGGACCGTCCCATTTTATTGTTCAAAATATCAACTGAACGTCTGGATGATAGTTTGTCATCTTGCGCTTGCAATATTAATTAATGTACGACGAGGGTTTTCTTAGTGATCGGAAGACACGCTGATGTTACTTGCAAAATGTGAAGTCAAATAATCAGTTTTAAACCCGATCTCAGTATGAAAATACTACAGATTTATGATTTTTCCGAATCCTTGCATTTAATCATGTTTTTTAAAATAAAATAAAAATCCTAATGATTTCTATAATTTACTTTTGAAATGGAAGATCCTCGACCCAAAGTAGCCGGTGTTGGGACCCAAAATTAAGGGGACAGCCCCAGATGATTGAAAAATAATAATGCATATTCCAATTTAATGATTTATTTTTGTCTCAAAGGACTCTGTTAATTACTTTTATAAATATTCCAGTGCTCCAGATAAGCACTATTTGTGCTCCAGATAAGCACTATTTGTGCTTCAGATAAGCACTATTTGGGGTATGTTTAACATTTAAATTTCTGAATAAAGCATTGAAATTTAAATTAAGGGGTAAATTAAGCATTGGTTATTCTCAATTTCAGTGTTGATAAGTTTGTTTTAAATGGCAATTTGAAAAGAATGTTCATTTTTACCCATAACTGTTTTGAAAATAAGCATTGTACACTAATTTCAGGGGTAAAATACTCATTTGAAGAAAAGCTTATCTGGAGCACTGAATATTCACTTGTTTTGTTGTAAATTTAGGCAAACAAAGGTAAAGTCTATTGATGCAGTGTGAATAAACAGTAATGTAAAATTTGAGATAAATTAGATATTAACAATGAATTGTTTAAACAACGCATTTTAAACTTAACAAATATTGGGTGGGTCTAGTTATAAAATTTAGTGCCTTGTGCTACAATAAATGAGAGACGACAATGTATAAGTTTATATAAAAACAATATATTGTGTGTACATGAACAATAAAAATCAGCCTGAAATTGTGTCAAAAGTGTAAATAAATTAACACAAAATAATACTTGGAAATGAACTGAAAAAGGGTTTAACAAACTAGTGTGTTTTACTGGGAGAACATCCCAATCTGGCATCGACAACATTATAAACAATATTAGATATAAACAACCAAATCTAAATTTTCAGGTATGACCCGTATACAAATGTTTATTTACACCTGAGAACTGTAAGGTGACTGAGTATGGTCACAGTTCATTCTGGGCGACAAGTATATACTAGTAACTCTGTTACATTGTTTTATTTACTCACTTATTAAAAGTTAAAGACTTTATCGTAGATAATTATTACAGTGAATTACATATCGTAGATAATTATTACAGTGAATTACATAGATAATGTGTCAGATTATATTATAATTGTTACAGTAAATAACACAGAATGTTCTGTTGTGAAAGGTCAAATGTGTACAAGAACAACCAGCTTGTGCTTATATGTCCAGAATTTCTAGTTTCAATGGCAGCTAAAGTTTGACCATGCTAATGAATCTATCTTTACAATATAATATACGTGCCCTTAAATTATCAAACTTTAACATTTCTCTTGTGTAGAAGGGCTTATATTTCTCTTGTGTAGAAGAGCTAATTTTTCTCTTATTTCTTGTGTGGAAGGGCTGATTTTTCTCTTGTGTGGAAGGGCTGATTTTTCTCTTGTGAGGAAGGGCTGATATTTCTCTTTCCCTTCATGTGGAAGAGCCAATTTTTTTCTAATCTCTTGTGTGGAAGGGCTGATATATTTCTTTTCTCTTGTGTGGGTTGATTTTTCTCTTGTGTAGAAGGGCTGATATTTCTTTTTCATCTTGTGTGGAAGGGCTGATATTTCTTTTTCATCTTGTGTGGAAGGGCTGATATTTCTCTTTCTCTCTTGTGGAAGGGCTGATATTTCTCTTTCTCTCTTGTGGAAGGGCTGATATTTCTCTTTTCTCTTGTGTGGAATGACTAATTTTTCTCTTGTGTGGAAGGGCTGATATTTCTCTTTTCTCTTGTGTTGAAGCTGGGCTGATAGTTCTCTTTTCTCTTGTGTGGAAGGGCTGATATTTCTCTTTTTTCTTGTGTGGAAGGGCTAATTTTTCTCTTTTCTCTTGTGTGGAAGGGTTGATATTTCTCTTTAGTCTTGCATGGAAGGGCTGATTTTTTTCTTTTCTCTTGTGTAGAAGGGCTGATATTTCTCTTTTTCTCTTGTGTGGAAGGGCTGATATTTCTCTTCTCTCTTGTGTGAAGGGCTGATATATCTCTTCTCTCTTGTGTAGAAGTGCTGATATTTGTCTTTTCTCTTGTACTGTGGAAGGGCTAATTTTTTTCTTTTCTCTTGTGTGGAAGGGCTGATATTTCTCTTTGTTCTCGTGTAGAAGGGCTGATATTTCTCTTTTCTCCTGTGTGGAAGGGCTGATATTTCTCTGTTCTCATGTGGAAGGGCTGATATTTCTCTTTTCTCTTGTGTGGAAGGGCTGATGTTTCTCTTTTCTCTTGTGTGGAAGGGCTGATATTTCTCTTTGTTCTCGTGTAAAAGTGCTGATATTTCTCTTTTCTCTTGTGTGGAAGGGCTGATATTTCTCGTTGTTCTCGTGTAGAAGTGCTGATATTTCTCTTTTCTCTTGTGTGGAAGGGCTGATATTTCTCTTTTCTCTTCTGTAGAAGTGCTGATATTTCTCTGTTCTCATGTGGAAGTGCTGATATTTCTCTTTTCTCCTGTGTGGAAGGGCTGATATTTCTCTTTTTTCCTGTGCAGAAGGGCTGATATTTCTCTTTTCTCTTGTGTGGAAGGGCTGATATTTCTCTTTTCTCTTGTGCAGAAGGGCTGATATTTCTCTTTCTTCTTGTGCGGAAGGGCTGATATTTCACACACAAGTATTTCTGATACAAAGGAGGCTTTCAACAGGCTTTCTTTGCATCAGATTGCGAAAACTGTGACTACCTGGGAAAAGAATGCTAGCCACCAGATCACCACGGCTACTTTTACAAACAAGAAAAAGACCATTCTTTGGACTTCGCAAACTGTTCAGTGGGCCTTATAACCAAGGACTTAAGTTTCACAACAAAAGACTGGATGGTGTCTCCTTGAAAGTTGTAATAAGGGAGGAGTCTTACAAAATAAAAGTTACTGTAATGCCTGTTGTGCTCTTGAAATTCATTCACCACTTCCTTTCTATCAAATTAATGTTCCCCAATTCATGAAAAAAAAAAACACCCCATCATAAACAGCGGGCCAGATCCATTTAAAAATACTGCAAGAATAAAAAATGTCAATTGCTGGCGTATAAATCTGCCCAAACTGCTCACAGCAATCAGATTAGTGTGTTTTGCTCTTGCGCAATTTTAATTGCAAAACGCGTCATGAGAGAGCGATGCCGCATTATAAAGTTCTCTATTAACATGAGAAGATGATAAAATCTGAATACGCTTGTCTTGTCCATGATTCATTTTCAAAATCAGGTCCATCAGAGAAAGTGGAAACACAAAATTATTCCTGCTTAATCCAATTTACGAGGAGTTCCCCTGTCACATAATTCTTTGAAGAAGGCAAATAGAATTAATATTGATAGGTCCCTCAAAGATATAATTGCATAACAGAAAATATAATCTGGAATTTTTATGACATTTACACAAATTTAGCTGGACTGCTGCTAGAGTAGGGCCTCTGGATAAGTATATTAAAGAACAAGTGGTTCCATCTACATAACAATGTGGATATAAACCAGGGAATGTGACCGTAACAAGAGACAACATGGATTTTCATTCCGTCACGAAAAATGTCGGGGGGAGGGGATAGTGCAGTATATTGTTTATCGTGCCTTTCTTTGAAGAAACAGATTTTTTTTTCATTGGTTTGATTTGCTCGTTACGAGCAATCTGAACTCTTCCTACACTGTTTTGAAAGGCCTGCTATGGGAAAACGCGTATCTATGGAGTAAAGGGTTAAAACACAAGAATGGGAGAGAAGCTCTGGTCAGGAGGATATGACAAGTGTTTCGGTGTTCAGATTAGTTCAAACTGGTCTGCTGTCACATAGGTTTGAAATCACCGCAAAGCTTAAATATATGATGGGGTGGAAAAAACCCTACAAAATGCTAATGTATTTTTCCATTTAATGCCATTTTCAACACATTACAGGTTATTTAGACATCCAGTTTTATTGGTGGAAGAATTTGGCAATGACTTTGAGTATAACAACCAACCTCCTGCATATTACTGACAAGTGTTCTCACATAACATTTTCAAATCAAGTTAGGCTCACACCCACAACCTCATTAGAAAGAGTTATCCTGAGGTGGCACTTTAGAACTCTCAGCCTCACCAGTAAGAGGTATCCAGAGGTGGCAATTTAGAACACTCAGCCTCTCTAGTAAGAGGTATTCAGAGGTGGCACATAGAACACTCAGCCTCATTAGTAAGAGGTATCCCGAGATGGCATTTTAGAACACTCAGCCTCACTAAAGAAGTTTCCCATGGTGGCACTTTAGAACACTCAGCCTCACTAGTAAGAGGTATCCCGAGGTGGCACTTTTGAACACTCAGCCTCACTAGTAAGAGGTATCCCGAGGTGGCACTTTAGAACTCTCAGCCTCACTAGTAAGAGGTATCCAGAGGTGGCAATTTAGAACACTCAGCCTCTCTAGTATGAGGTATCCAGAGGTGGCACATAGAACACTCAGCCTTACTAGTAAGAGGTATCCCGAGGTGGCACTTTAGAACACTCAGCCTCATTAGTAAGAGGTATCCCGAGATGGCACTTTAGAACACTCAGCCTCACTAAAGAAGTTTCCCATGGTGGCACTTTAGAACACTCAGCCTCACTAGTAAGAGGTATCCCGAAGTGGCACTTTAGAACACTCAGCCTCACTAGTAAGAGATTTCCCGGGGTGGTAATTTAGAACACTCAGCCTCACTAGTAAGAGGTATCCTTAAGTGGCACTTTAGAGCACTCAGCCTCACTAGTAAGAGGTATCTTGAGGTGGCAATTAAAACACTCAGCCTCACTAGTAAGAGGTATCCTGAGGTGGCACTTTAGAACACCCAGCCTCACTAGTAAGAGGTATCCTGAGGTGGCACTTAAGAACACTCAGCCTCACTAGTAAGAGGTATCCCGAGGTGGCACTTTAGAACACTCAGCCTCACTAGTAAGAGGTATCTCGGGGTGGCACTTCAGAACACTCAGCCTCACTAGTAAGAGATTTCCCGGGGTGGTAATTTAGAACACTCAGATTCACTAGTAAGAGGTATCCTTAGGTGGCACTTTAGAACACTCAGCCTCACTAGTAAGAGGTATCCCGGGGTGGCACTTTAGAACACTCAGCCTCACTAGTAAGAGATTTCCCAGGGTGGTATTTTAGAACACTCAGCCTCACTAGTAAGAGGTATCTTGAGGTGGCAATTAGAACACTCAGCCTCACTAGTAAGAGGTATCTTGAGGTGGCAATTAGAACACTCAGCCTCACTATTAAGAGGTATCCTGAGGTGGCAATAAGAACACTCAGCCTCACTAGTAAGAGGTATCCCGAGGTGGCACTTTAGAACACTCAGCCTCAGAGGTGTGGAAAAAAGAACACTGATAATAGGGCGGTTGTACAAGTAGAACATCAAACTTTTTTATTCCTTGGTTGGATTATTAGTTGTAGGTACAGTTTCCCTAAGTTTTGTCTAAATTGAAAGCAGGACTGATAGATTTGCGATGTTTCATATTTATAGATTTGAAATTTTTGGTGCTTTTTCTAGTTGATTAATTTTTGTCAGAAAGGTAACCCATATGGGTCATTGATGCCATGGAAACCAATGGTATGTCAAAAATGACAAACCATAAAATATTTTCTCCCAGTTTTGGTTTCGGCACTTGTATATTTTATTGTTTGACAAGTATCAGTTTAATGAAGAAAAACACTACATATGGTGTTGTCAGGTCTTTGTGACAAATTTATAAGTTTTAGCTATTTTAAGTACACAATTTTATTAGCTCTACTGGCCAAAGGCCAGAAGTGCTTATGCGATGGCGCGTTGTCTGTCGTCCGTCGTCTGTTAGCAGCACTTTCTCTTAAACCACTAGGCCAATTAAACTGAAACTTCACATTGGTGTTTCTATTGCATAGAAGACTATACAGAAGACTTTTTTTTCAATCTGAAATTCAAGATGGCCACCGTTACTAAAAATAGTCCAAAACTTAAAAAATCTTCTTCTCATGAACGGCCCAACAGATTTTCAAAATGTTTATGTAATAATGATGACCAACTATAGTTTTGTTAGATTTGTTCAAATGGTGTCCCCAGAGTTAAAAATGACCAGCCCCAATGTTTCTATTGCATAATAGAATTTCAAAAAGTGCTATGGCCACTATGAGTCAGTAGAGCATCCTCAGGCTCTCTTGGGCCTCTTGTTTAGTGTGGAACCTAAAACTGACAGGTGTGGGTTTGATCTCCATACCAGGATCATGTATTGTGCTCTTTTAAGCAGAGTATTTCATCTCATTTTCTTAGTACATTATTCTATTTTTTTTGTCGTTTATCTCATTTTCTTAGTACTTTATCTCATTTTCTTATTACTTTATCCCATTTCTTTAGAACTTTATCTCATTTTCTTATTACTTTATCCCATTTCTTTAGTATTTTACCTTATTTCCTCAGTACTTTACCTTATTTCCTCAGTACTTTATTCCATTTCCTTTGTACTTTATCTCATTTTCTTAGTACTTTATCCCATTTCTTTAGTTCTAATTTATCTCATTTTCTTATTACTTTATCCCATTTCTTTAGTACTTTACCTCATTTCCTTAGTAGTTAATTCCATTTCCTTTGTACTTTATCTCATTTTCTTAGTATTTTATCCCTTTTCTTTAGTACTTTATCTCATTTTCTTATTACTTTATCCCATTTCTTTAGTACTTTACCTCACTTCCTCAGTACTTTATTCCTATTCCTTTGTTCTTTATCTCATTTTCTTAGTACTTTATCCAATTTCTTTAGTTCTAATTTATCTCATTTTCTTAGTACTTAATTCAATTTTTTTAAGTATTTTAGTACTTTATCTCATTTTCTTATCCCATTTCTTTAGTACTTTATCTCATTTCTTTAGTACTTTATCCCATTTCTTTAGTACTTTATCTCATTTTCTTAGTACTTTATCGCATTTTCTCAATACTGATTTTACAAGGACTTTGAAAGAACTTGTTTCAAATTTGATGTTGAATATGTTAAATGAAAAAGTTGAACTATTAGGATGACACAACTTAACTTTTTATATTTTCAGATTGAAGTTTTACGCATCTGACTGAAAGTTGCTAGACTAGCAAGATATTATTCATATTAACAGCATTGTTGTCTTTGGATACAGGTGAGAAGAAATTGCTTTTATTCCATATAACTTTAGCTTACTTTTCAAGTTAAAAGGGTATCATTTACCATGCTGTCCAAGATCAGACCATAATTAACTCAAAGTCTGAAGTCTTGTACTCCTGTGGATGGTCCGGGGTTCAGCTTAGAGTTGTGGACATTGGTTCATGTACATCATTTTTATATCTCATTCTGAAGTCTTGTACTCCTGTGGATGGTCCAGGGTTCAGCTTAGAGTTGTGGACATTGGTTCATGTACATAATTTTTATATCTCATGCTGAAGTCTTGTACTCCTGTGGATGGACCAGTGTTCAGCTTAGAGTTGTAGACATTGGTTCGTGTACATATATCTCATTCTGAAGTCTTGTACTCTTGTGGATGGTCCAGGGTTCAGCTTAGAGTTGTAGACATTGGTTCATGTACATATATCTCATTCTGAAGTCTTGTACTCTTCTGGATGGTCCAGGGTTCAGCTTAGAGTTGTAGACATTGGTTCATGTACATACATCTCATTCTGAAGTCTTGTACTCCTGTTGATGGTCCAGGGTTCAGCTTAGAGTTGTAGACATTGGTTCATGTACATACATCTCATTCTGAAGTCTTGTACTCCTGTTGATGGTCCAGGGTTCAGCTTAGAGTTGTAGACATTGGTTCATGTACATACATCTCATTCTGAAGTCTTGTACTCCTGTTGATGGTCCAGGGTTCAGCTTAGAGTTGTAGACATTGGTTCATGTACATATATCTCATTCTGAAGTCTTGTACTCCTGTGGATGGTCCAGGGTTCAGCTTAAAGTTGTAGACATTGGTTCATGTACATATATCTCATTCTGAAGTCTTGTACTCCTGTGGATGGTCCGTGGTTCTACTTGGAGTTGTAGACATTGGTTCATGTACATATATCTCATTTTGAAGTCTTGTACTCCTGTGGATGGTCCAGGGTTCAGCTTAAAGTTGTTGACATTGGTTCATGTACATATATCTCATTCTGAAGTCTTGTACTCCTGTGGATGGTCCAGGGTTCAGCTTAAAGTTGTAGACATTGGTTCATGTACATATATCTCATTCTGAAGTCTTGTACTCCTGTGGATGGTCCGTGGTTCTACTTGGAGTTGTAGACATTGGTTCATGTACATATATCTCATTCTGAAGTCTTGTACTCCTGTGGACTGTCCTCTACCAAGTTTGTTCCAGCCATTGCGATTCGTCAAAAAACATAGTCGGAAGGAGGGGAAGCTGGTTCTTTATATGGATATATAGTGAAAACTTTCTTTCAATATCTGATATCCAGATATCCGCACAAGTATACTACTGTTATCTCTTCTACGCATCTGTTATAAATAAATCAAAATTCTAACTACTCGCCCATCTCGTTTTTCTGGAATTTTGATTACAGAGGTTGGAGACTTATTACTGAAGAACAAAGTGACCAATCATCAGACTGTAACCAGGGGGGGATTCAAATTCATGAGTGTACATGTATTATATAATCTACTTAAGTTGGGTGGTTCAAGGTCACTCAGGTGAGTGATGTAGGACCATCTTGGCCCTCTTGTTAACAATAGTAGTGTGTTGAAAATGGAGTTAAAATCAATGGGGAAAAAATAACATTTATAAATTATCACAATTCTAACGAAACAAAAAAGATTCAGATTCTCAGTTAACTTCAAATGTATTGGTAAATGTATTTTTGAAACATTTATATAGTATACTCTCATTTGATGAAATGCTTTTCTTCTTATTTTTAATTAAAACCTGAGGAACTCGGTAATTAATTAGCAATGTCTTACAGTGATAAGGAGGTAATACTTGTCTCCTGGTTATCTAATTTGCACTGACTCTGTAGGCTTTGGTGTCTAGACTAGAACGGCAGTCTTTGACACTTCTTGTCCCCCATAGATTAATTTGTGACAAGTTCAATCAGGAAACTTTTAATGAAAAGATCCCTTTTAAAAATATAAGGGTTTGATTGCCTATGCCCGTCCCAAAGTAGAAAAAATTAAATCTCCGTTACAAATAAGTTTCATCAGTGATTGATCAAGAAATAATCAGGTTATTAATTGTAAAAAAGAATTGTTTAAAAATTGTAAGGATGGGGTATCATGGTTGTCTGTGATATATTATTTAAAAATTATAATACCGTATTGTTCCTATCTAACATGCCCAGGCGTGTTTTAAAATGAAAAACAGGTGCACTTATTGGAGTGCAAAATTTATTTTTTTTTATGAATGATCAGTCCCATACTACTTCTGCCAAAAGATGACCAGATTGATGACTTACAAGTCAATGCAAGCACCATTGGTTATGACTGCCCTATATTAAATGTCAACAACGTACAATCTTTACCAGTGTATTTCAAAATTATTTCGTGTTTTGGTATGTAAATAATAAAATGCACAAAGATAAACTGCAGTGTTAGGTACAGTGCAAATTCCAATATATCATGTTTCATTGACTCACACTTTTTCGACCCAGGTTGGGGTGATGTCCAAAAAATATACTGTCACCCAGTTCTGACTTGAGTATCACTTATCCTTAACTTGCCAGTTAGCCTTGATAAGAACAAATTTGTATCATCCTTGCCTCCTGGTGTTAATTGATGGATTTGTGCAAGCACTAATTACCAACAGTTTTAATAATTAAAGTGATTAAATAAATATTGACACATGCCAGAAACAGAAGCCACTTGGATTAAATTGAAGCATGGGTTACATGGCAGTGTTGACCGAATTTAGCTTAATCAAACACAATTTTTGTCTCTTCTTATTTTCTTAATTTTATGCATATCTAAGTATATCTTGCACCCACACACAAGTCATATCACATTACAATGCAGTCATGATTGGGTGACATACTATGTGCCAATAACCAAATGCATGTGTTCAAGGTCAATTTTAACTTTGTTGCTGGGCAGTATTTATTGCATTGCAGTTTCATTCTGTGGATCTATGGACGAGGGGTGGGGGGTGAGACCCAAGTGTATAAAATATTGATTTTGTCTTCAGAAGTGTCCAGTCTTAATAAGAAGCAAGATAAGGAATTCAAGGTAATTAAAATAAAAGTAAACCTTAGAGAAAAACACATGACATGTGATATTTTGATTGACAGTTGACAAAGGACATATGTTATTCAATTGACAGTTAACAAATGACATGTGCTATATAATTGACAGTTTACAAATGCCATGTGATATTTAATTGACAGTTGACAAATTATTGCATGTGATATTTAATTGAAAGTTGACAAATGGCATGTGCTAGTTAATTGACAATTGACAAAATTTTATGACATGTGGTATTTAATTGACAATTGACAAATTATGGCATGTGATGTTTTATTGAAAGTTGACAAATGACATGTGATATTTAATTGACAGTTTACAAATGACATGTGATATTTAATTGACAGTTTACAAATGACATGTGATATTTAATTGACAGTTGACTAATGGCATGATATATTTAATTGGCAGTTGACAAATGACATGTGATTTTTAATTGACAGTTTACAAATGACATGTGATATTTAATTGACAGTTTACAAATATCATGTGATATTTAATTGACAGTTGCCAAATTGCATGGGATGTTTAATCGACAGTTGACAAATGGCATGTGATATTTAATTGACAGTTTACACATATCATGGGATATTTTATTGACAGTTGCCAAATTGCATGCGATGTTTAATTGACAGTTGGCAAATGGCATGTGATATTTAATTGACAGTTTACAAATGCCATGTGATATTTAATTGGCAGTTGGCAAACTACGCCTTGTGATATTTAATTGACAGTTAGTTGATTAATGGCATGTGCTATTTAATTGACAGTTGACAAATGGAATGTGTTATCTCTGTAGGTGTTTGTTAACCAAAACATAAATTGACAGACCAGATATAAGTCAAACAACAAAATCTATATGTCTATGGAGGCAAAAAAATTTAACATTTATAAGGATTGACAATAGAAGGGGCACACTTAAGGAAACAAAACTGGGTTGGAACTGCTTACATAGATTGTATGGAGGGACTTCTCTATCCATTATTCCAATAAAAAATGATTTCATGAAAGAAATTGTCAAATCAGCATAATGAAAAATAATGAATAATAATGAAAAAAAAAAGGTTGTTCCAAAAATTGTTCTAAGACTACACGTCTAGAAAGTTTGGTAATGTTGCTAATATGAATAAATGCCTGCAACACAGAGACAAAACCTTCAATAATCCTTAGATCTTGTAAGGATTCACTGCTGTATTCGTTGATTGTCTTTTGACTGGCAGGACTTCCACACACTTTAAACACCTGATAAAATTTTGTAAATCCAATGAGTTTTTTCATTGGCCAGGTGTTTGTATCTGAATGCTGATATATTAATTGAAGTTTAAAATGCTGGTTTGGACAGGGCATCATTGTGTTCAATGGATTTATTTGTCTGAGTGAACTGTCAGACAAAAGCATCCCACTTTAATCTTGTAATGTTGGTGCATCTCCGCGCGGAAGACAAGGTATCTTAACCTTTTGTCACTTTTAAGACAATTATGGACTGATACAGACGTGCAGTGGCCCTGTTGTATGCACCAGTAAAATTTAATTGAATAAAAGTCAATGGAGTCAAAGCTTTTAAGTTCATTAATGAAGTTGATTATTTTTTAGTTAGTACTTTAAAAAAAATACTTTCAAAGGAAATTAACTGTGTTTGAAAGGGTATAAAAAATAACATGTAGAATTGTTGTACTGACTGGTGTTTAGTATCATTTCCTATATTCATTAAGCGAAGTTTATCAGAAATTTTCAAAAATTTAATTGGCAAAAAAAAACATTTTTTACCCACTATATTATGCCTGTATTATACATGCTGATTATGTATTGTCAAAACAATATCTATTTAAACATTCCAAAATAATGAATTGAAAAGAGATTTCTTAATTTAGCTTACACGCCCAGGTTAGACTATTATAGTATTCCCACTTAAAATTGCAAAATATTAAATGAATTCAGTTTGATCTGTCATAATAGTTACATAGTGTAGAATTTGTTTTATTTTACAAAGTGTCTGACTGACATGGTAAAGGCTGTCAAACAGTATTTGCCTGCTATTTATTTTTAATAGAAAGAGGATTTTATTTTAATTTTACTAGATTAAAATATTGTGTGTTTTTTTTCATGTTTTGGTGGATTTAAATTACCATATCATTTGTTTTTTTATTTATTTTTTTAATGAAATGAGATGCTTTGTATCAATTTCAAAAATAATTTTAAATTTTTAGATATGTGTAAAGTGATTTTTTTCTGATATACTACCCACACCAATCACAGAAGGCCTTTGAAAACAGTGCAGGAAGAGTTCAGATTGCTCGTAACGAGCAATCTGAACACTTCCTGCACTGCTTTCCACTCTGTCAGTTAATATAAACATAATTCACCCAATAATTCAAAAGCCTTCTATATTAGAGGTGCCGTCTCAAGATCACTTACCTCTCACCGCTATTGTCGTAGGTTCGAGTCTCGCTCGCTCCAAAAACTTTATGTGAGAAAGTTTCCAGTTACTTGCGGAAGGACGGTGGTTCTACTCAGTCTGACTCAGTCTGAGGTCTTCCTCCACCAGTAAAACTGGATATGCCATATATAACCTGAAATGTGTTGAAAATGGCGTTAAACCCCATTCAAAAAAAAAAAAAAAAAAAAAAAAAAATATTAGAGGTGTCCAAATGCGTCTATATTAGAGGTGTCCAAAGGCGTTTATATGAAGTAAAGGGTTAAGTAATTATATAGTCATGATTTATTTGCGAGTATTACAAACACTACCACTGAAATATGATGATGATACAGACACTCAAGACAGTCCAAGCAGTCACGCTATTCTGACACATGGACTAGTCAGCACTAGAACCATCATCTTGACATTGCTCAGTCGAGCACCTGTAATCAGGAAGTCTTCATCATGACCTTACAGAGGATCAACCCAATATCTTCATTGTGAGACAGATACTTAAGCATAACATTATTTTATACTCTACTGTATAATTGATTGATTGATTGACTATTTAGCAGCCTTTTAATGCCACCGAAGGCTAACAGACGATCAGTTAGCCTAACCGCTGTTTCCTGGGATTGTGAAAGGTTTACCAATACTCAAGCAGACCCCATCTCCACAAGTAACTGATAACTTTCCCACTTGAATGAGCGGTAAGAGAGGAATGATAATGATGTCAATGTCATAAATCAGTCATCACTGAGTCTGTTGCTAGGCTGGGGTTCGGACTCACGACCTCTGTCTACCATATAAATAACAAGTGATACACGAATAAAAGTACATTCAGTTTTATATGGTGCCTTTTGAACCAAATTTTGTGATAATTTCACTTTTCAAACAGTAAAAATTAAGGATAAATGGTAATTTAATTGTTTTTAATCATAAATTTTTTTTTTTTTGTTGATGTCAGTGAAATAACAATTAATTAACCCTTTACTTCATAATATGGACACCTTTTAACACCTCTAATATAGAAGGCTTTTGAAAACCATCGTAATGAGCAATCAGAACAGGTTCTACACTGTTTTCTGCTCTATCAGAATAAATAGGTAAATGGTATCTATTCATGGAAACTGACTATGTGTGACTTTTGAGTTTGGAAGAGGTCAGTTAAAATGCATATGGAGTATAGAGTTAAAATAAATCACAGTGAACATGGAAATGGGCATGCTCGTAACCATGTCACTTCAGTCTTTGTTCATTCAATTAAATAAAACTGATATTTTAACTTACTCCAACAAAACTTGTGTTCACTGTTTTTAGCCTACTGTAAATATTGAAAACTTGCTTAGATTCTGAAAATATTTAAATTTGACCATTTATAGTGCAAGGGAAACAATCCATATTTCTTAAAAGGGCAACAACTCTAATATGAAAACTAAGATTTGTAATATTGTTAAGTTTTAATTGGTGTAAATTGCAGATTGTAATCAATAACAGTTTATTGACAATCGGCTACGAGTCCTGTCACTGACAAGATTGTCAGGCAGTACCAGTGTTTTGTTGGGCTGATTTTAAACGTCATGTTGCTGGGTTAGGCCATAGGCTTGAAATTAGTTATTCGTCAATAAAATCTTTACTAAATACCCGGTCATTAAAATTTGTAGCTAGACATTGGATACTTGATACTTAATGGCTTTAATGGATATAAATTTGCATAGACAAATTTAGGTGTGACATGGTTTTCGATATGGAAAGAATATAAAAGATGTTTTTTTTAGATTGCACAATGTTTTTAAAATATATTTATATTTTTTAAATGATTATTCATATGTGAATATATATAAAAAATATAGTTTTCTAATCTTTAAACCAAAGTCAATCAAAATTATTATTCACCATTAATGGATGGCTCAAATTAAGTTCTTTTAATAGAGTTCTCTATGGTCAAGTGTCCAGAGGCTCTGTCTCGAAATCACTTACCTTTCACTTTTAAGGTAGTTAGTTCAAGTCCCGCTCACTCCAAAAACTTTATTTGAGAAAGTTTCCAGTTATTTACGGAAGGATGGTGGTTCAACTTCACTCTGAGGTCTTCCTCCACCATTAAAACTGGATATGCCATAATTATATAACCTGAAATGTACGGAAGTTGGCATTAAACCACCATTCTATTTATTTAAAGTTGTACCTAATGTGGCCATTTTAGCTATAAGTCTTCTTCTTGATTCCATCATTTTGGTAAGTTGTAACATCTTCACAAGTATAATATTATGATTCTATCAACAAAGTTTCAATTTCACTTGAACTGTTTGCGTTATTGGTTTGGGCCCAGCTTTTAAGTGAACACATTTTCCATTGACTCATATAAGTTTGCCGATTACTAAAGGAAGGATGGTGATTTTATTCAGATTTCTGTAGTTTCCTTCAACACAAAAACTGGATGCTCTAATAACCTACAGTTCGTTTAAAATGACTTTTTGCCCCATTAGTTATCATTATATCTCCCCCTATCTAGGGGCCATGGAAACATATTCATGCATGCTTCATCTTCTTAAATACTCTTGGATTTTGATGAAACTTCTTAGAAAGTATCAATATGAAGTCTAGCTGTGTGTGTTATCACTGGGATCAGATCAAATAACTTTTAAGATCATTATACCCTTTTCAGTTGTTTAAAAAAAGAAAGGGGTCATCTGTGTCTGAGTGGTATAAGGGCTGTCTCAAGATAGAAAGGGGTCGTCTGTGTCTGAGTGGTCTAAGGTGCTGTCTCAAGATAGAAAGGGGTCATCTGTGTCTGAGTGGTCAAAGGGCTGTCTCAAGATAGAAAGGGGTCGTTTGTGTCTGAGTGGTCTAAGGGCTGTCTCAAGATAGAAAGAGGTCGTCTGTGTCTGAGTGGTCTAAGGGCTGTCTCAAGATAGAAGGGGTCATCTGTGTCTGAGTGGTCTAAGGGCTGTCTCAAGATAGAAAGGGGTCATTTGTGTCTGAGTGGTCTAAGGGCTGTCTCAAGATAGAAAGAGGTCGTCTGTGTCTGAGTGGTCTAAGGGCTGTCTCAAGATAGAAAGGGGTCATCTGTGTCTGAGTGGTCTAAGGGCTGTCTCAAGATAGAAAGAGGTCATCTGCGTCTGAGTGGTCTAAGGGCTGTCTCAAGATAGAAAGGGGTCATCTGTGTCTGAGTGGTCTAAGGGCTGTCTCAAGATAGAAAAGGGTCGTTTGTGTCTGAGTGGTCTAAGGGCTGTCTCAAGATAGAAAGAGGTCATCTGTGTCTGAGTGGTCTAAGGGCTGTCTCAAGATAGAAAGAGGTCGTCTGTGTCTGAGTGGTCTAAGGCGCTGTTTCAAGATAGAAAGGGGTGGTCTGTGTCTGAGTGGTCAAAGGGCTGTCTCAAGATAGAAAGGGGTCGTTTGTGTCTGAGTGGTCTAAGGGCTGTCTCAAGATAGAAAGAGGTCGTCTGTGTCTGAGTGGTCTAAGGCGCTGTTTCAAGATAGAAAGGGGTGGTCTGTGTCTGAGTGGTCAAAGGGCTGTCTCAAGATAGAAAGGGGTCGTTTGTGTCTGAGTGGTCTAAGGTGCTGTCTCAAGATAGAAAGGGGTCATCTGTGTCTGAGTGGTCTAAGGGCTGTCTCAAGATAGAAATGGGTCATCTGTGTCTGAGTGGTCTAAGGCGCTGTCTCAAGATAGAAAGAGGTCGTCTGTTTCTGAGTGGTCTAAGGCGCTGTCTCAAAATAGAAAGAGGTCATCTGCGTCTGAGTGGTCTAAGGGCTGTCTCAAGATAGAAAAGGGTCATCTGTGTCTGAGTGGTCTAAGGGCTGTCTCAAGATAGAAAGGGGTCATTTGTGTCTGAGTGGTCTAAGGGCTGTCTCAAGATAGAAAGATGTCGTCTGTGTCTGAGTGGTCTAAGGCGCTGTTTCAAGATAGAAAGGGGTGGTCTGTGTCTGAGTGGTCAAAGGGCTGTCTCAAGATAGAAAGGGGTCGTTTGTGTCTGAGTGGTCTAAGGTGCTGTCTCAAGATAGAAAGGGGTCATCTGTGTCTGAGTGGTCTAAGGGCTGTCTCAAGATAGAAATGGGTCATCTGTGTCTGAGTGGTCTAAGGCGCTGTCTCAAGATAGAAAGAGGTCGTCTGTGTCTGAGTGGTCTAAGGCGCTATCTCAAAATAGAAAGAGGTCATCTGCGTCTGAGTGGTCTAAGGGCTGTCTCAAGATAGAAAGGGGTCATCTGTGTCTGAGTGGTCTAAGGGCTGTCTCAAGATAGAAAGGGGTCATTTGTGTCTGAGTGGTCTAAGGGCTGTCTCAAGATAGAAAGAGGTCGTCAGTGTCTGAGTGGTCTAAGGGCTGTCTCAAGATAGAAATGGGTCATCTGTGTCTGAGTGGTCTAAGGGCTGTCTCAAGATAGAAAGAGGTCGTCTGTGTCTGAGTGGTCTAAGGCGCTGTTTCAAGATAGAAAGGGGTGGTCTGTGTCTGAGTGGTCAAAGGGCTGTCTCAAGATAGAAAGGGGTCGTTTGTGTCTGAGTGGTCTAAGGTGCTGTCTCAAGATAGAAAGGGGTCATCTGTGTCTGAGTGGTCTAAGGGCTGTCTCAAGATAGAAATGGGTCGTCTGTGTCTGAGTGGTCTAAGGCACTGTCTCAAGATAGAAAGAGGTCGTCTGTGTCTGAGTGGTCTAAGGGCTGTCTCAAGATAGAAATGGGTGGTGTGTGTCTGAGTGGTCTAAGGCGCTGTCTCAAGATAGAAAGGGGTGGTGTGTGTCTGAGTGGTCTAAGGCACTGTCTCAAGATAGAAAGGGGTCGTCTGTGTCGGCTGTCTCAAGATAGAAAGGTGTCGTTTGTGTCTGAGTGGTCTAAGGCGCTGTATCAAGATAGAAAGGGGTGGTGTGTGTCTGAGTGGTCTAAGGCGCTGTCTCAAGATCACTTACCTCTAAAAAAACTCTCTCCAAAAACTTTATGTGAGAAAGTTTACCAGCTACTTGTGGAAGGAAGATGGTTCTATTCAGATTCAGTGCTTCTGTTCAGATTTGTTCTGATGTCTTCCTCCACTAATAAAACTGGATATGCCATATGTAACCTGAAATGTGTTGAAAATGGTGTTAAACCCCATTCAAAAATAAAAAAATAAAATGCAGAGCACAAAACCAGGTCTGTACCTTAATTTACTTAGGTCACACAGTCCTGAGCATTTAAAATATTATATAAAAATAACAGTGTTTTCATGTCCAGGTCGTAACTTTTTAAATGCAGGGAAAGATTTTAATATAATTAATTCAGTTGTCTCTTATTATTGTTTTAACAGTATAATGTAGAGAAAACAAAGCAGGTGTGTGACATTGAAGTTTCAACATTTTTTTTAAATTATATAGAGCATTCATTTTTGAACATTGACTTAGAACATAGATAGAGGGCAATGTGTGGAATGCAAGAACCAAAATTCTGTTTTGAAAATTCTTAGAATTGCCTTCTCTTTACATTCCTTTTGCCCTTACAAACACAATTAATGTAGCATCTACTCAATTAAGCGCTTGTTTGGGGAGAATCCATTGGCTCTACTCGTACCCTTATTTTAGTTGGTTAAAAGTCCAGCCTCTTCTATTTTCTGAATTTGTTAAAGACTGTTAAACTTGAACTTTAGTGGTGGTCTAGTGGTAAAATATCTGCCTCACGTCAGGAAGGTTGTATAATATTATCTAAGTTTCCATCCCACTCCGGGTCATACAAAAGATTTGATGAATGGTAAGCTTCTCCACCATTTACACAATATTTATAGATCTAGCCAGCATTTCGCAAAAAAAATACAACAAAAGTCGTCATAAACATAAACCAACAATTATTCATAATATTTTTAGTATTAACCCTTAGTTGACTCAAATCATGCAGAAAATGGATACAATATCTACAGTCATTTAAAACATCAATCAAAATTAGTTATTTCGTGAAGCGCTGCCCTGTTCAGTGTCGCAGTATGGTACCATGCTTCTGTGGTGTGATACTACCACGGTGTAGAATAATCTCTCAAGCAGACACTGTTGAATATTGATAGGATTTTAAAAAACTGTTAAAAGCAATGTTAAACACCATAATATTTATAATACATACAAAAACTTCCTCATTTCATTTTCTAGGCTGCTCTAGTTAATACATGATGGTAATATTATAGCCTTTCTTCTGTTCCATCTTATTTCTTAAGCTCACTTGGTAAAATATGGAGATTATTTTCGTCACCTGCTTGTCTGAGGGATTCACCAACCTCCACCATTGGTGACTCATTATGTAAACAGTTACTCATCAACACAATGTCACTTATTGTTGTTACTCATCTTAAACTGTCAGTAATTGTACATTTGGGTTTTCTACACACTGTCTTGATGTATGTTTTGGTTTATCCAAACCTGTGTGCAGGTCCCAGGTAAGAATAGAATTACTGTCCCTCTCTGCAAGAGAGGTAGGAATCCTCCCAATGAATGTTATGTTTATTTTATAAGCTCACCTGAGCCGAAGGCTCACAAGTGAGCTTATGTGATCACCTGGTGTCCGTCATCTGTCGTCTGTCATTAACTTTTAGTTTCTAACAACTTCTCCTCTGAAACCACTGGGCCAATTTTGATATAATTTCACAGAAATGTTCCTTGAGTGAGCTTCTACCAAGTTTGTTCAAGTCATCTTGATTCGTTAGTTTACTATATAAGTTATAGTAAAAAGTTAAAAAATATTCTTGTCAGAAACTATTGGCTCGATTTTAAAATAATTTCACAGAAATGTTCCTTGGGTGACCCTCTACCAAGTTTGCTCAAACCATTTTGATTCATCAAAAAAAATGGCGGCCAGGGTGCAGGGCAAGTTTAATTAGTAAAAACTTAAAAAATCTTCTTGTCAGAAACTACTGGCTCAATTTCAAAATAATTTCACAGAAATGTTCCTTGGAGGACCCTTCACCAAGTTTGTTCAAACTGAACTGATTCGTTTAAAAACATGGCGGCCAGGGGACGGGGTTAGTTTACTATATAAGCTATAGTAAAAACTTAAAAAATCTTCTTATCAGAAACCACTTGATCGATTTTAAAACAATTAGCAGAAATGTTCCTTGGGTGACCCTTTACCAAGTTTGTTCAAGCCGTTGTGATTTGTTAAAAAACATGACGGCCACAATGAGGTTCTAGTTTACTATATAGGCAGCTGTAGTAAAAACTTCAAAAGCCTTCTTGTCAGAATCTACTGACCTGATTTCGATGTAGTTTCATTGACATTTACCACGGGTGAACCTCTACCAAGTTTGAACTCTTCTATGCATCTGTTACATCTTCAAAACAAATCAAATTCTAACTACTTGCTCATCTCGTTTTTCTGGAATTTTTAGTGTACATGTATTATATAATCTACTTAAGTTGGGTGACTCAAGGTGAGTCAGGTGAGCGATATAGTGCCATATTGGCCCTCTTGTTATTTTTTGTCTTGTTTATTATTGTGATTAACTTACCAGTCCCTGTGTGGTTCCTGGGAGTCATATTGGTGGTGGCAGGATCACTCTGGCTCATGCATGTCGTAAGAAATGACAATTTGAGTAAAATGAAAGAATTTGCTGAAACTCTGCAGTTCAGCAGGTATCAAGGTTTTAGGTTCATTCTGCAAGTTCATTTGTTGATGGGGTTGTTTTAATCTGTAGGTTAATTTGTTGTTTTAGTACAAGTAGAATGAATCTGGAATCTTCCTTCCTGTTAGTGTCGAATAACCTAGGATGTGTTGGTACGCCATACAACCCCATTCATTCATGCATTTGTTCATCTATCCCATAGTTTTCTTTAAAGTATTTGGGTAAAATTTTGTGTATTAGCTGCTAACAGAAAAAATGGAAGCATGGGAGATATAGAATGTGGACACTCAGGATGGAAAACACTATTGCTGCCTCTGAATTCTGTTTGCTTAAGGTCTCACTGAACAATTACCTCCCTTGCATGACGGTAGCAAGATTATTACGCCCAAGAAATTAGAGCTGTGTAAAGCGGTTGGGTAATTTTTTTTTTAAAAATGCATAAAATGTCACATTTCTTTGTGCATATGGGAACATTGGAACATTTTCATGATTTCTGCAAAGTTTGGGTGACCCTGGGAACTGTTTGATGATGCTATAACAGTTTAAAGATGCGTAGTGATACACTGCAACAAATGGGCAGAATTGTCAAAAATGAAGGGGTGCCATCAAACCATCGAAATTGTGAAAAAGCAACCTGGTCAACCCCATGTTTTTTTCTGCATATTTGGACCAACAGAGGACTATCTATGGGAATAAGGCACTTTTAGAACCATTGGTAATGTATCCAGTGTTCCAGAAGTGCATGTCTCTATATGTAGAACAGTACAAAATTAATTGGTGTGTGAGACGTTCAAGAATCAGATCATTTTCGGTAGACGCTGGAAGGAAACTGCATCTTTGGGATTCAGATTTACTTTCTTTTTGAAAATATGTCACTTTCTATGGGAAATACTGTATTTGAAATCTCTAAATGGAAAAATAAATGTATTTTTTTGTGAAAAATGGATGACTTTGAGTGTAATAGAGAAGTGTCACACAGGCAAAACCAAACTTGAAGCTAAAACAGTAAAGCAAATAGGGCAATGAGACTGAGCAGCTGAAAATTTGTCATGGAAATGTTGGAATCAGGATTTATTCAATTCAATGGAAGGAACAAAAAGTGAGATCATCTATTTAACTGAAAAAGAAATGATCATGTATGCAAATATGCTTTGCTGCATCATGTGATAAGACTTGATTTTAGCCATCTGTCTCAAAATCCTGGCTAAAATGAATAGAAGTTTGCTCTTAAAAACACTTGAAAGTCACACAGAGAGACAGTGATGCTAATATATCACAACAAAAGCATGTCTAGAGCATTCACTGCATCCAGATTTCATGATTCATGTAAGTTAAACCATTTTTTTGTGTTAGAAACTCATTATTTATGTATAATTCATACCCCACCCACATAAAAATGGTAACATTTGTCGCGATACTGTTTCCACTCTTTAGCGAATGCTTTTTGACAATACGGTTGGTCGCGTATGAGCAATATTGTTTTTATGTCGCTGTTTATCAATTAATATTATATTGATCATGAATTATGGAGAAATTTCCTGTTTCATTATTTTGTCATTGATATTTGTTATCAACAGCTCTGTATCCAGTTTTCGATATACCGACCGCCAAATTGTCGCGTTTCATTTTAATGGTATGGCGTATGACTGCCATTTTTGTTTTACTGTCATTTTTTTCTCCTCATTGTTGATATTTATGTGGCTGGGTCTGGCTTATACACAGTATTTACCTACTCTTGGACATTCAGGTAAATGGTAAAATGCGACATCTTTGAAATGACGCGAAACAGATTCGCGTAATAATTTCTCAGCGTTTAGTTAACCTGTGCTTGAAACTTTTGTACCATCATCTGATTTCTTTTGGTTGTTTTTCTTACTTTTTTTTCAAATAAAAATACATGATGCTTGCTATAGAATATAGATTTTTCTCATTGAAGATGATGTTTTTTCGATGTCTGTTATTGAATGTGTACAACATTTTTCTCCACATTCAACAGTATAGCATTCTCAAATATGACAATTTCTAATTTTCATATAATTATTGCAACAACTCTATTTTAACTGCCCATATTTTTATGCCAGTTTTGGAAAATCTGTAAAGAAACGAGTCATCTCGCGACAAATATTTCTTATAGCGATATTCTTTGATATATTTATTTCAAACTAATTTGTCGTAAAGAGATGCGCTTTAGCAAACCGTCTTTTTGCAATGAGCTTATCGGTCCAGCCAAATATGCTGTATCCATATTTTGTCTCATTTTCATTTATCGTTTCATTTTCTTGCTTTAAAGTGATTTTCATGAACACTTTACTTTCATTTGCTATTTTTATTGATAAAATAAACAAAATAGTATAGGAATTTAATATATGCCTAATAGATACCTCAATTGGTAAGGGATATATTCATAGTTGATAATGAATCTAATGCATGTACAAAAGTATGTTATTCATTCATGTATTGAAAAAGGGGGCATGGTTAGTGTCAGTGACATGCAAATTATTGCTGGGCACCTTCAAACATTAATATTTGTTTGGTATAGATATAAAAAAAGTCAAATATATAGTTTTGCAACAAAACGGAGCATTATTTGAAGCAAAAACAACTATTTATCCATATATGGTCATGTATTTTGACACTTAAGTTATGTAATGTTGCATATACAATAAAATGAATATGCAGTCAGATAGATACACTATAGGAGGCAATACAATGACATTTTCAAACTATTTCTTTTTCTAGAATTATTTTTATTAAGGTACAATGGCTAAAAAAATTTGGCAGTTTTTCCTGTTTTCGAGTCGTCCGAAACTGATTTATGCATGTGTGACCGCCATCTTATTTTGGTGCATGAATTCGAAAACAGTTGCGCGCTGAATTCAAAAGGCGTACTTTTATATTTAGAAATGGTAAAGGTTTGTTCGACAAAAATTTCAGTCACATGTCATGACAATATCTACTCTTCAAGGTCTCACTGAACAATTACCTCCCTTGCATGACGGTAGCAAGATTATTACGCCCAAGAAATTAGAGCTGTGTAAAGCGGTTGGGTAATTTTTTTTTTAAAAATGCATAAAATGTCACATTTCTTTGTGCATATGGGAACATTGGAACATTTTCATGATTTCTGCAAAGTTTGGGTGACCCTGGGAACTGTTTGATGATGCTATAACAGTTTAAAGATGCGTAGTGATACACTGCAACAAATGGGCAGAATTGTCAAAAATGAAGGGGTGCCATCAAACCATCGAAATTGTGAAAAAGCAACCTGGTCAACCCCATGTTTTTTTCTGCATATTTGGACCAACAGAGGACTATCTATGGGAATAAGGCACTTTTAGAACCATTGGTAATGTATCCAGTGTTCCAGAAGTGCATGTCTCTATATGTAGAACAGTACAAAATTAATTGGTGTGTGAGACGTTAAGTAGCACCGGATATCCAGCCGAGCATGTGTTTAAAAAGGTTTCTAGAGGTGTTAGGTTCAAGCCTAACTCAGTCCAATAGCTTTTTGTAACAAAACTGGTGCGGTACTCTCGAGGAAGGTCTTCGCAATTGTACTTGGCTTCCTTCTGTAAGCTGGTATTTGTTGAAATCTGTATTGTCACCATTAAAAAAGACAAATGTAATAGCCTCATTTAACAAAGGAACATTTGTTCAAATATTCATTGTCATCCAAGGAAAGTTAACTCGGCACACCCTTTAACCCTGTAATAAAAAAGTAACATACCTGTCTGGGTTTTTTTTAACAAGGAAATTTTGTATTGAAGATAACACTTTAATTGACATGAAATTAGACACCCAAGTATCGAAGATTAATTATCAAATTGGTTTTAAACTTATTCACCCTTTCTCAAAGTTTCAGTGACATCTTTCACATCACCAATATCTGCATACCCATCAAGAAAAGTTCATGCAAAAGTTGAACAATTTTCTCCATTGTCAATGATCACCCGAGCCTACAGGGAAATACCCTTCAATTAAAACTATTAATTTTCATGACAAAAATAAAAATATCTTGTCTAAATGTTTCTGCATGAAATACGAAGATAATTAGCACTTGTGGATGTGTTAGGTAAAGTATGATGATTAAGTCGGCACAAGTTTGTGTTAGTCCATGTAAGACAAACAATTGAACATGAGAGCTAGAAATTTAATAACAAGTGATTATAAGTGTGTTGTTATTGTATCCGGCTAAGAATAGAATCACTGTTCATCAAATGGTTGTCATGTTCATTTTATCAATTTTTGTCATGTTAATTATTGTGGTTAAATCACCAGTCGCTTTGTGGTTCCAGGAAGCAGAGTGATGGCAAGAATAGGATCACTGTGGCTCATGCATGTCGTAAGAAACAACAATTTGAGTAATACGATAGAATTTGCTGAAACTCGGCAGTTCTTCTGCATTCATGTATCATATATTAAAGTTGGGTCTGGTTGTTACAGTTGCATAAAGAGATGTTATTTGAGATGTAATCTTTGGAGTTGCTTTCACAAGGAATTCATTAAAGGAATCAATAAAAAGTTTACCCCTTGATCTTTATTAACACCTTACATTATATTGTTTAGTATACATGGACCACCAACACACAGTACACCACAACATGTCTCAACACAGAGTTGCGAAACTACACTTATTGAACCAAAGAAATGCATTACTTTCCCTAAGTTGAGAAACAAGGCTTATCAAACTAAAGAAATGTATTACCTTCCCTAAGTTGAGAAACAAGGCTTATCAAACTAAAGAAATGCATTACTTTCCCTAAGTTGAGAAACAAGGCTAATCAAACTAAAGAAATGCATTACTTTCCCTAAGTTGAGAAACAAGGCTTATCGAACTAAAGAAATGTATTACCTTCCCTAAGTTGAGAAACAAGGCTTATCGAACTAAAGAAATGCATTACTTTCCCAAAGTTGAGAAATAAAGGCTAATCAAACTAAAGAAATGCATTACTTTCCCTAAGTTGAGAAACAAGGCTTATCAAACTAAAGAAATGTATTACCTTCCCTAAGTTGAGAAACAAGGCTTATCGAACTAAAGAAATGCATTACTTTCCCTAAGTTGAGAAACAAGGCTAATCAAACTAAAGAAATACATTACTTTCCCTAAGTTGAGAAACAAGGCTTATCAAACTAAAGAAATGCATTACTTTCCCTAAGTTGAGAAACAAGGCTTATCAAACTAAAGAAATGTATTACTTTCCCTAAGTTGAGAAACAAGGCTTATCAAACTAAAGAAATGCATTAACTTCCCTAAGTTGAAAAACAAGGCTTATCGAACTAAAGAAATGCATTACTTTCCCTAAGTTGAGAAACAAGGCTTATCAAACTAAAGAAATGCATTACCTTCCCTAAGCTGAGAAACAAAGCTTATCAAACTAAAGAAATGCATTACCTTCCCAAGGTTGAGACACAAAACTTGTCATACCAAAAAAATGCATCACCTTACCTGGGTTTAGACCTTATGCTTATCAAACCAAAGAAATGCAACTCCTTCCCTAGGTTGAGACACTGCTTATTGAACCAAAGAAATGTATCACCTTCCCTTGGTTGAGACCTTTTGCTTATTGAACCAAAGAAATGCATTACCTTACCATTGTTGAGGCACTAGATTTACAAAAGAAGAATTGCATTACCTTATCTGGATTGAGGCACATATCATACAACATAAAATTGCTTTACCTTACCTAAGTTGAGGCACCAGGCTTACAAGATAAAATTGCATAACCTTACCTAGGTTGAGGCACCAGGCTTACAAGATAAAACTGTATAACCTTACCTAGGTTGAGGCACTAGACTTACAACATAAAATTGCATAACCTTACCTAAGTTGAGGCACTAAGCTTACACGGTAAAATGGCATAACCTTACCTAATTTGAGGCACTAGGCTCACAACATAAAATTGCTTTACCTTACCTAGGTTGAGGCACTAGGTTTACAAGATAAAATTGCTTTACCTTACCTAGGTTGAGGCACTAGGCTTACAACATAAAATTGCATTACCTTACCTAAGTTGAGGCACTAGGCATACAAGATAAAATTGCATAACCTTACCTAAGTTGAGGCACTAGGCTCACAACATAAGATTGCTTTACCTTACCTAGGTTGAGGCACTAGGCTAACAAGATAAAATTGCATAACCTTACCTAGGTTGAGGCACTAGGCTTATAACATAAAAATGCTTTACCTTACCTAGGTTGAGGCACTAGGCTTACAACATAAAATTGCTTTACCTTACCTAAGCTGAGGTACTAGGCTTACAACATAAATTTGCATAACTTTACCTAAGTTAAGGCACTAGGCTCACAACATAAAAAATTGCTTTACCTTACCTAGGTTGAGGCACTAGGCTAACAACATAAAATTGCATTACCTTACCTAGGTTGAGGCACTAGGCTTTAAACATAAAATTGCTTTACCTTACCTAGGTTGAGAGGCACTAGGCTCACAACATAAAATTGCATAACTTTAACTAAGTTAAGGCACTAGGCTCACAACATAAAATTGCTTTACCTTACCTAGGTTGAGGCACTAGGCTTTAAACATAAAATTGCATAACCTTACCTAGGTTGAGGCACTAGGCTAACAACATAAAATTGCATTGCTTAACCTAAGTTGAGGCACTAGGCTTACACTATATAATTGCTTTTCCCTACCTAGGTTGAGGCACTTGGCTTACAACATAAAATTGCATTACCTTACCTAGGTTGAGGCACTAGGCTTACAACATAAAATTGCATTACCTTATCTAGGTTGAGGCACCAGGCTTACAACATAAAATTGCATTACCTTATCTAGGTTGAGGCACTAAGCTTACAACATAAAATTGCATTACCTTTCCTAGGTTGTGGCACTAGGCTTACAACATAAAATTGCATTACCTTACCTAGGTTGTGGCACTAGGCTTACAACATAAAATTGCTTGACCTTACCTAGGTTGAGGCACATATCATACAACATAAAATTGCATTACCTTACCTAGGTTGAGGCACTAGGCTCACAACATAAAATTGCATTACCTTACCTAGGTTGAGGCACTAGGCTCACAACATAAAATTGCATTACCTTACCTAGGTTGAGGCACTAGGCTTACAAGATAAAATAGCATTACCTTACCTAGGTTGAGGCACTAGGCTTACAAGATAAAATAGCATTACCTTACCTAGGTTGAGGCACTAGGCTTACAACATAAAATTGCTTTACCTTACCTAGGTTGAGAGGCACTAGGCTCACAACATAAAATTGCATAACTTTAACTAAGTTAAGGCACTAGGCTCACAACATAAAATTGCTTTACCTTACCTAGGTTGAGGCACTAGGCTTTAAACATAAAATTGCATAACCTTACCTAGGTTGAGGCACTAGGCTAACAACATAAAATTGCATTGCTTAACCTAAGTTGAGGCACTAGGCTTACAATATATAATTGCTTTTCCCTACCTAGGTTGAGGCACTTGGCTTACAACATAAAATTGCATTACCTTACCTAGGTTGAGGCACTAGGCTTACAACATAAAATTGCATTACCTTATCTAGGTTGAGGCACCAGGCTTACAACATAAAATTGCATTACCTTATCTAGGTTGAGGCACTAAGCTTACAACATAAAATTGCATTACCTTTCCTAGGTTGTGGCACTAGGCTTACAACATAAAATTGCATTACCTTACCTAGGTTGTGGCACTAGGCTTACAACATAAAATTGCTTGACCTTACCTAGGTTGAGGCACATATCATACAACATAAAATTGCATTACCTTACCTAGGTTGAGGCACTAGGCTCACAACATAAAATTGCATTACCTTACCTAGGTTGAGGCACTAGGCTCACAACATAAAATTGCATTACCTTACCTAGGTTGAGGCACTAGGCTTACAAGATAAAATAGCATTACCTTACCTAGGTTGAGGCACTAGGCTTACAAGATAAAATAGCATTACCTTACCTAGGTTGAGGCACTAGGCTTACAACATAAAATTGCATTACCTTACCTAGGCTGAGACACTAAGCTCACAAGATAAAGTTGCTTGACCTTACCTAGGTTGAGACACTAGGCTCACAACATAAAATTGCTTGACCTTACCTAGGTTGAGACACTAGGCTCACAATTTAAAATTGCTTGACCTTACCTAGGTTGAGACACTAGGCTCACAACATAAAATTGCTTGACCTGACCTAGGTTGAGACACTAGGCTCACAACATAAAATTGCATTACCTTACCTAGGCTGAGGCACAAGGCTCACAACATAAAGTTGCATTACCTTATCTAGGTGGAGGCACTAGGCTCACAATATAAAATTATAGAAATGTATTGCATTTCCCTGTGTTCACGTACTCGACTTACTGCAGTCAAGAACACATACACCTTCTTTAGGTCGAGGCTACAGTACTCTGTTTACTGCAATAAAAAAATTAATTACTTTTCCTAAAGTCAATGTAAGGGTGGGGCATAAGGCTTGTTGTAACAAAATATATTTCCTTCCCTGTGTCAATACACAAGCCTAATAGTAAGAAAGAAGTATTTTACCTTGCCCTTGGTCAAGGCACTGGGCTTATCACAATAATACATAACCTCCTCAAAGGGTGGGACATAAGGCTCAAGGCAACAAAAATATATTTCCTTCCCCAGGGTCAATACACAAGCCTAACAGTAAGAAAGAAATATGTAACCTTGTCCTAGGTTGAGGCACTGGGCTTATCACAATAATTCATTAACTCCTCCAAGGGTGGGGCTTAGGCTTACTGTAACAAAAATACATTTCCTTCCCCTGGGTTAATACACAAGCCTAACAGTAAGAAAGAAATATGTTACCTTGCCCTTGGTTGAGGCACTGGGCTTATCACAATAATTCATTAACTCCTCCAAGGGTGGGGCTTAGGCTAACTGTAACAAAAATACATTTCCTTCCCCTGGGTCAATACACAAGCCTAACAGTAAGAAAGAAATATGTAGTTGTTGTTGTATGGTGTTAAGCCTTGCTTTCAACAATTTTTCAGTCATATCGCGATGGTGTCTACTTGAGACAGTATTCTAAGCGCTGTCACACTGGAGTATCATGCCGCAGACACATGGTATGATACCCCACCCAGTCACATTATACTGACACCGGGACGACCAGACCTAGAACTCTCCTCTAAATGCTGAGTGAGGAAGCAAGAAAGCTTCTGGTACCATTTTTAAAGTCTTTGGTATGACCCGGCCGGGGATTGAACAAGAAATATGTAACCTTGCCCTAGGTTGAGGCACTGGGCTTATCACTATCATACATTACCTCCTCCAAGGGTGGGGCTAAGGCTTACTGTAACAAAAATACATTTCCTTCCCCTGGGTCAATACAAAAGCCTAACAGTAAGAAAGAAATATGTTACCTTGCCCTTGGTTGAGGCACTGGGCTTATCACAATAAAAAAATGCATTGCCACCTCTAAGGGTGGGGCATAAGGCTTACTGCAACAAAAATACATATCCTTCACCTGGGTCAATAGACATGCCTAACAGTAAGAAAGAAAATATGTGACCTTGCCATAGGTCGAGGCACTGGGCTCATCTAAATGAAAAGATGCATTACATTTCTCTAAGTTGAGATACTAGGCTTAGATTCAGGCACATGGATCACCACCACACAGATGTTGTATAGACATTTGAACCACAAGGATATACATAATATACTAGGTCCAAACACATGGATCACCACCACTTCTCAGAAATACATTACATAGCCTAGGACCAAACCTTTGGGTAATCCCCCACTATGTATTATAGAATTTCATTACCATTATCAAGTCCAGGTACCTGGGTTGCCATCACAAAAATTGGATGTTTGTGCCCATATTATAGAAATACATCCTAGTTATCGTTCTGTATATCATTTACCTGTTGCATAACAACCACTAAACAAATGCTATGCATTATGAATTACAGATTGAACTCGTAAAAGATGGCATTGTTTCTGAAGAACAATTAAATTTGTAATTTCTAGTTTTATATCCTCTGTATTTATATTTCCCAGTACTTTTATGTCAAAACCCATCTTTTATCCTTCTTTTACTAAATGTTACAATCCCATTTACAAACTACCCTTCCCTTTCTTCATTGTGCAGAAATTAGTAGTTACCATGCTAATCTGAGCTTTAGACCAAACTTGAAATGCCTGACATTTGCTTGTGTTTTTTTAATGAAATTAAAACTTTACACTGCTGCTAAGCACTTAATTTGTATCACTGGGAGACAGAATTAGACAAACAAAAACACAGAAAAGCTTGTAATGCTAGATTTATGGAGCAAAAAAATAATAGTTTCAGAAAGGAAATATGATTTAAGACCAGCAAACACATTCTCTCTTTCTCTTTTTGTCTCTCCCATGAAGTCATGTTTGTATGGTGATAGGAAGTTAGCATCACATTTAACAGCTGTTCAGGTATCTGTCCTGGTACATCCTTGTTGAAGTGTCCTAATACCACAGACAAGTAGCATGATACTCTACCCACTTGCATTATCCTGACACTTACTATTCATTAAAAAATGAGGGTCAAGTGATGAAGCTTCTTGTACCTTTTTCTTGACCTGAATGGGATAGAAACCAATGTTGAGCAGACTTAACCACATGGCACCAATCAAGGTCATTTATTGCAGTAATGGCTTGACACTGGTTCTATGACAGTCATTTCTATGAAAAGTTGGTCCCATGTCTATAAATTGTGACTGGGTGTGTCAGGTGTCAATATAATAGTACTGGGTGTTTCCAATGTCAGTATAATATGACTGGGTGTGTCTGGTGTCAGTATAATGTGACTGGGTGTGTCTGGTGTAAGTATAATGTGACTGGGTGTGTCTTGTGTAAGTATAATGTAATTGGGTATGTCCAGTGTCAATATAATGTGACTTGGTGTGTCTAGTGGCAGTGTTATGTGTGTCCAGTGTCAGTATAATGTGACTGGGTGTGTCTGGTGTAAGTATAATGTGACTGGGTGAGTCTGGTGTAAGTATAATGTGATTGGGTATGTCCAGTGTCAATATAATGTGACTTGGTGTGTCTAGTGGCAGTACTATGTGTGTCCAGTGTCAATGTAATGTGACTGGGTGTGTCTTGTATAAGTATAGTGGATTGGGTATGTCCAGTGTCAATATAATGTGATTGGGTGTGTCTAGTGTCAGTATAATGTGTGTCTGGTGTCAGTATGATGTGACTGGGTGTGTCTATTGTCAGTATTATGTGTGTCCAGTGTCAGTATAATGTGACTGGGTGTGTCTAGTGTCAGTATAATGTGACTGGGTGTGTCTAGTGTCAGTATAATGTGTGTCTGGTGTCAGTTTGATGTGACTGGGTGTGTTTATTGTCAGTATTATGTGTGTCCAGTGTCAGAATAATGTGATTGGGTGTGTTTAGTGTCAGTATAATGTGTGTCTGATGTCAGTATGATGTGACTGGGTGTATTTATTGTCAGTATTATGTGTGTCCAGTGTCATTATAATGTGACTGGGTGTGTCTTGTGTAAGTATAATGTGATTGGGTATGTCCAGTGTCAATATAATGTGACTTGGTGTGTCTAGTGGCAGTATTATGTGTGTCCAGTGTCAATGTAATGTGACTGGGTGTGTCTGGTGTCAGTATAATGTGACTGGGTGTGTCTTGTGTAAGTATAATGTGATTGGGTATGTCCAGTGTCAATATAATGTGACTTGGTGTGTCTAGTGGCAGTATTATGTGTGTCCAGTGTCAATGTAATGTGACTGGGTGTGTCTGGTGTCAGTATAATGTGACTGGGTGTGTCTTGTGTAAGTATAATGTGATTGGGTATGTCCAGTGTCAATATAATGTGACTTGGTGTGTCTAGTGGCAGTATTATGTGTGTCCAGTGTCAATGTAATGTGACTGGGTGTGTCTAGTGTCAGTATAATGTGACTGGGTGTGTCTTGTGTAAGTATAATGTGATTGGGTATGTCCAGTGTCAATATAATGTGACTTGGTGTGTCTAGTGGCAGTATTATGTGTGTCCAGTGTCAATGTAATATGACTGGGTGTGTCTGGTGTAAGTATAATGTGATTGGGTATGTCCAGTGTCAATATAATGTGTCTTGGTATGTCTAGTGTCAATATAATGTGTGTCTGATGTCAGTATGATGTGACTGGGTGTGTCTATTGTCAGTATTATGTGTGTCCTGTGTCAATATAATGTGACTGGCTGTGTCTGGTGTAAGAATATTGTGATTGGGTATGTCCAGTGTCAATATAATGTGTCTGGTTAATCTAGTGTCAGTATAATGTGTGTCTGATGTCAATATGATGTGACTGGGTGTTTCCATTGTCAGTATTTTGTGTGTCCTGTGTCAATATAATGTGACTGGGTGTGTCTAGTGTCAGTATAATGTGTGTCTGATGTCAATATGATGTGACTGGGTATGTCTTTTATCAGTATGATGTGACTGGGTGTGTCTATTGTCAGTATGATGTGACTGGGTGTGTCTATTGTCAGTATGATGTGACTGGGTGTGTTTATTGTCAATATGATGTGACTGGGTGTGTCTATTGTCAATATGATGTGACTGGGTGTGTCTATTGTCAGTATTATGTGTCGTGTGTCAATATTATGTGACTGGGTGTGTCTATTGTCAGTATAATGTGTGTCATGTGTCAATATAATGTGATTGGGTGTGTCAAGTGTCAGTATAATGTGTGTCTGATGTCAATATGATGTGACTGGGTATGTCTATTGTCAGTATGATGCGACTGGGTGTGTCTATTGTCAGTATGATGTGACTTGGTGTGTTTATTGTCAGTATTATGTGTCGTGTGTCAATATAATGTGACTGGGTGTGTCTAGTGTCTGTATTATGTGTGTCCAGTGTTTATATAATGTGAAAGGGTGTGTCTCGTGTCTGAATTATGTGTGTCCAGTGTTAATATAATGTGACTGGGTGTGTCTGGTGTCTGTATAATGTGACTGGATGTGTCTGGTGTCAGTATTATGTGCGTCTGGTGTCAGTATAATGTGACTGGGTGTGTTTATTGTCAATATGATGTGACTCGGTGTGTCTGTTGTCAGTATTATGTGTCGTGTGTCAATATTATGTGACTGGGTGTGTCTATTGTCAGTATAATGTGTGTCATGTGTCAATATAATGTGATTGGGTGTGTCTAGTGTCAGTATAATGTGTGTCTGATGTCAATATGATGTGACTGGGTATGTCTATTGTCAGTATGATGCGACTGGGTGTGTCTATTGTCAGTATGATGTGACTTGGTGTGTTTATTGTCAGTATTATGTGTCGTGTGTCAATATAATGTGACTGGGTGTGTCTATTGTCAGTATAATGTGTGTCATGTGTCAATATAATGTGACTTGGTGTGTCTATTGTCAGTATAATGTGTGTCTGATGTCAATATGATATGACTGGGTATGTCTAGTGTCAGTATTATGTGTGTCCAGTGTCAATGTTATGTGACTGGGTGTGTCTAGTGTCAGTATAATGTGTGTCTAATGTCAATATGATGTGACTGGGTGTCTATTGTCAGTATTATGTGTGTCCAGTGTCAATGTTATGTGACTGGGGTAGTCTGTTATCAGAATTATGTGACTGGGTGTGTCTGATGTCAGCATTTTGTGTGTCTAGTGTCAGAATAATGTGACTTGGTGTGTCTAGTGTCAGTATTATGTCTGTCCAGTGTTAATATAATGTGACTGGGTGTGTCTGGTGTCAGTATTATGTGCGTCTGGTGTCAGTATAATGTGACTGGATGTGTCTGGTGTCATTATTATGTGTGTCCTGTGTTAATATAATGTGACTGGGTGTGTCTAGTGTAGTTATTATGTGTGTCCAGTGTCAATATAATGTGGCTGGGTGTGTTTGATGTCAGTATTATGTTTGTCTGGTGTCAGAATAATGTGACTTGGTGTGTCTGGTGTCAGTATAATGTGACTGGATGTGTCTAGTGTCTGTATTATGTGTGTCCAGTGTTTATATAATGTGACTCGGTGTGTCTAGTGTCAGTATAATTTGTGTCCAGTGTCAATATAATGTGGCTGGGTGTGTTTGATGTCAGTATTATGTTTGTCTGGTGTCAGAATAATGTGACTTGGTGTGTCTGGTGTCAGTATAATGTGACTGGATGTGTCTAGTGTCTGTATTATGTGTGTCCAGTGTTTATATAATGTGACTGGGTGTGTCTAGTGTCTGTATTATGTGTGTCCAGTGTTTATATAATGTGACTGGGTTTTGTGTCCAGTGTCAATATTATGTGACTGGGTGTGTCTGGTGTCAGTATGTGTGTTCACTGTCAATATTATGTGACTGGGTGTGTCTGGTGTCTGTATAATGTGACTGGGTGTGTCTGGTGTCAGTATTATGTGCATCTGGTGTCAGTATAATGTGGCTGGATGTGTCTGGTGTCATTATTTTGTGTGTCTGGTGTAATTATGTGTGTTCAGTGTCAATTTTATGTGACTGGGTGTGTCTAGTGTCAGTATGTGTGTTCAGTGTCAATATTATGTGACTGGGTGTGTCTGGTGTCAGTATAATGTGACTGGATGTGTCTGGTGTCAGTATTATGTGTGTCTGGTGTCAGTATAATGTGACTGGGGTGTCCAGTGTCAATATAATGTGACTGGATGTGTCTGTTGTCCGTATTATGTGTGTATGCTGTTGGAATAATGTGTATCAGGTGTGTTAAGTGTCATTATAATGTGACTGGGTGTGTCTAGTGCTGGCACTATGTCACTGGGTATGTCCAGTGGGATATAATGTGACTTGAATTGCCCCATGTTGCTATAACATCACTGGGGGTGTCTAGTGTCAGTTAAATGTCAGCATTATGTCACTGGATATGTCCTGTGTGGTATAATGGGTATACTCGGTGTCAGTAATGTCCCTGGATATCTGGTGTCAGTCAAATGTGACTGGCTGTGTGTATGGTATCACTATCATTTGACTGGGTGTGTCAGTTAAATGTGACTTGGTGTGTCAGTATAATGTGACTGAGTGTGTCAGTATAATGTGACTGGCAGTGTCAGTATATCCAGTGTTGTATTAGGTGACTGAGTGTTTCAAGTGTCAGTCCACTGTGTTTTGGTATATATGTGGTGTTATATAATGTGACTTGGTGTGTCAAGTGTCAGTCCAATGTGTCTTGGTATATATGGTGTTGTAAAAAATGAATGAGTGTGTTAAGTGTCAGTACAATGTTTCTTGGTTTATCTGGTGTTGTATTATGTGACTGGGTGTGTCAAGTGTCATTCCAATGTGTATTGGTATATCTGGTGTTGTATAATGTGACTGGGTGTGTCAAGTGTCAGTCCAATGTGTATTGGTATATCTTGTGTTGTTTAGTGTGACTGGGCATGTCAAGTGTCAGTCCAATGTGTATTGTTATATCTGATGTATAATGTGACTGGGTGTGTCAAGTGTCAGTCCAATGTGTCTTGGTATATCTGGTGTTGTATTATATGATTGGGTGTTTCAAGTGTCAGTCCATTGTGTCTTGGTATATCTGGTGTTGGATTATGTGACTGGGTGTGTCAAGTGTCAATCCAATGTGTCTTGGTATATATGGTGTTGTATTATGTGTCTGGGTGTGTCAAGTGTCAGTCCAATGTGTCTTGGATATCTGGTTTTGTATTATATGACTGGGTGTGTCAAGTGTCAGTCCATCAGTCCATTGTGTCTTGGTATGTCTGGTGTTGTATAATATGAATGGGTGTGTCAAGTGTCAGTCCATTGTGTCTTGGTATATCTGGTGTTGTATAATATGAATGGGTGTGTCAAGTGTCAGTCCATTGTGTCTTGGTATATCTGGTGTTGTATTATATGACTTGGTGTGTCAAGTGTCAGTCCATGTTTCTTGGTATATCCTGATGTTGTTTTATATGACTTGGTGTGTCAAGTGTCAGTCCATTGTGTCTTGGTATATCTGGTGTTGTATTGTGTGTCTGGGTGTGTCAAGTTTCAGTCCATGTTTCTTGGTATATCCTGATGTTGTATTATATGACTTGGTGTGTCAAGTGTCAGTCCATGTTTCTTGGTATATCCTGATGTTGTATTATATGACTTGGTGTGTCAAGTGTCAGTCCATTGTGTCTTGGTATATCTGGTGTTGTATTATGTGTCTGGGTGTGTCAAGTGTCAGTCCATTGTGTCTTGGTATATCTGGTGTTGTATTATATGACTGGGTGTGTCAAGTGTCAGTCCATAGTGTCTTAGTATTATATGACTGGGTGTATAAAGTGTTGTATTATGTGACTGAGTGTATCCGGTGTTGTATTGTGTGGCTGAGTGTATCTGGTGTTGTATTATGTGACTGGGTGTATCCAGTGTTGTATTATATGGCTGAGTGTATCTGGTGTTGTATTATGTGACTGGGTGTGTATGGTGTCAGTATAATATGACTGGGTATGTCATGAGTTAGTATGATGTGACTTGGTGTGGTGTTAAACAATGTTTCAGTGACACTTAAGTTAAGTGGTACTTGTAATACTGCTTTCAGGAGGCACCTATAGTAATGTGATTGAAATTTTAATACTGACACTAACAATTATACTCTTTAATTGTGAAAGATCTCAACACACTTAACAATTTCCAACAAATTTATAAAAAATATAGATAGTTCTAAATTAACACAATGTTCATCAGACCGTTGTTGTACCACGAGGTGTTAAACTCTGCTTCCTACAGTTTCTACCCATTTACAGTGAATGTTACATGATTATCATAAAACAACTTCAAACTGTGGGTATTTTTTTAGTGTTAAGGATTGTTTTAATTTTGAAAGGTTTTATGTCGCCCATATTCTACCATAAATGACATTCAGAATGCTGTGTTTGGATGCGGTGTTTTATTTAGATTCAGAATAAGATGTCTACAGTCTAAATTTAAACAAAACAGATCGGGAACATTGTGATCGAAATGTCATTCAAACTGTAGGACTAATGCCAAATTAGTAGAATTAAAACGAAAAAGAAATCTCCTTCTAGTTGATTTGTTTCCGTGACGACGGAGCTCACAACAAGTGTCCGCGTGATCATGCAACATTCTGGGAGAAGCTCATTATTTTGTGTTAGACAATGGGGTCTATTGTCACTAGTTTTAACACAATAATTATATATCCCTACAACTGATGTACTTTAATTACTTCAGGGAAAAATACTGATGCCTCCCAATTAACAGTCATAATGAGGGTAATTTAGGCTTGAATTGTCACATTAAGCGACACTGCGAGACTGCCGGATCCAGGAATCTTAGCGGAGAATAGTTCATTACTAGTTGTGTTTGACGTACCGACAATATAATAACGCGACTTCCATATAAATTCAACATATAATCGTGAAGATTGAAAATAAATGTCTTCAGTAGATTTTCAGCCTGTCCACTTAACCTTTTTGTCCGATTTCAAGTCGCCGCATTTTAATTTAGGAGAAATGTTAAATTGTATAGTCTCACCTCAAAATCATCATCATATCCCCAGGCTGCCTCTCACCTAGGACTCATAATATTGTCTGGAACATTTCTGGAGCACTGTCTTCCCCTTTGGAATCACGATATTGTTCTGAACATTTCAAAAGTGCTGCCTTTTGCCTCAGAATCCTGATGTTGTCAGGATCATTTCCAGAGCACTGTCTTTCCCCTAAGAATCGTGATATTGTCAGGAACATTTCTGGAGCACTGTCTTCCCCTTTGGAATCACGATATTATTCTGAACATTTCAAAAGTGCTGCCTTTTGCCTCAGAATCCTGATATTGTCAGGAACATTTCCAGAGCACTGTCTTCCCCTTAGAATCCTGATATTGTCAGGACCATTCTGGAGTGCTGTTTTCCCTTTAGAATCCTGATATTGTCAGGAACATTTCCAGAGCACTGTCTTTCCCCATAGAATCCTGATATTGTCAGGAACATTTTCCAGAGCACTTGTCTTTCCCCTTAGAATCCTGATATTTTCAGGAACATTTCCAGAGCACTGTCTTTCCCCTTAGAATCCTGATATTGTCAGGAACATTCTGGAGTGCTGTCTTTCCCCTTAGAATCCTGATATTGTCAGGACCATTTCTGGAGCACTGTCTTTCCCCTTAGAATCTTGATATTTTCAGGAACATTTCTAGAGCACTGTCTTTCCCCTTAGAATCCTGATATTGTCAGGAACATTCTGGAGTGCTGTCTTTCCCCTTAGAATCCTGATATTGTCAGGACCATTTCTGGAGTGCTGTCTTTCCCCTTAGAATCCTGATATTGTAAGGAACATTTCTGGAGCACTGTATTTCCCCTTAGAATCCTGATATTGCCTTACCATTCTCGAGTGCTGTATTTCCCCTTAGAATCTTGATATTGTCAGGAACATTTCTGGAGCACTGTCATTCACCTCGGAATTTATAATATTGTTTGGAACTTTTCTGGAGGGCTTTCTTCCTCTTGTAATCATGATATTGTCAGAAACTTTTCTAGAGCGCTGACTTTCTCCACAGAAAGGGTCCTCCGTGATGTTAAACCCCATCTTTTGTGGAATCCTGATATTATCAGGAACATTTCTGGAGCAGTGATTTTCACCTTGGAATCATGATTAACACAACATAAACATTTTGACCTTTGGTGGGTTTTAGACCTCTCCTGGAACTATCAAATATTGCTGAATGACAGCGTTTCAGAAAAAAATCAGTGTTACAATCTCTAGAACAGGTACACCCTGTCTGATTAAAAATCTTGGATCTGCCCGCACATACAATAAAAATTCTGGGGAAAAAAAATATAAAAAAATTGGATTTTTTTTCTAAATGCTTGAAACTGCTTTATCATTTAAAAGGGTTGTTTTCCAGTGTTTCCCATGTCCATCTGTTCACTTGCCTCCTCACCAATTATTTCTGAAGGTATCTATTTTTTTAATGTATGCTTCGTTTGTACCTGTATGGTATATAATACAGGTCAAGTTTGATATTTGTCAATGTTGGTCGAATGTTTCAGGAGTTATGGCTGTTTTTATCACCCCGCCGAAGGCAATGGGGGATATGGTAATGGTCTCCATCTGTCCTTGCGTCCAAATGTAACACTTTTGTCTGGGGTATAACTACATAACCATTCAAGCGATTTTGTTGAATCTTCACACAAAGACAGAGGACATTGTGAGGAAGTGCACTATACAAGAACCATAACTCTATCTTGCTTACTTTATGAATTATCTCCCTTTATTAAATATACTTGTCCTGGGCATAACTCTAAAAGTGCTGAATGGAATTTATTTAAACTGCTTACAAAAACAGAGGACAGAGGACTGGTGCTAGTGGGAATCAAACCCGCTACGCTGATATTATATGGATCAATATTTAACAAGAAAATTGCATTTCATTGTGTGTTTTTTTTATTGCTAAACATCTACCGGTATAATAACACCCCTTCATGACACTGAATTGATCAGTTCCTCTAACTTACGAATATGCATATGATTCACAATTCCATAAAACTGCCTCTTTTTAACCACCTTCCACACAAACCATTTGCTTCAGCAGGGGGATTGGCCATGTTCATCATGACTCTTGTTTTACTAAATTTTGGTAAAAAAATTGGTTTTTGATGTATAACAGGGGCATTCATACTGAGAGGTAAACATTGCTGAACCGATAAGTTATGGTCCTGCTTCCTTATTTGTTGTATACTTTGTTACTGGCAATGAGGGTAAAAACATCACAGGCAGGTGACTTCATTAATTAAATAATAATCTTTGGTTGAGTACAAGTTGTAAGTGTTTATGCTCTCTAATGTATTCCCATCTCTAATGCTGATATTGGTCTAGAGTGTTTGCAAGTGTTATATTATTGTCTTGATCAAGAGCTAATTGTTATAATTGTTTTATGCCTTGCCACTCAAAGTATGAGAGGAATGGCATATATAGTGTAACCGCTGAATGTCCGTTTGTCCATCCAAAAATAGTTTCCTCTCACTAACTTCAAGTTGCTTTTAAAAATATATTGATAACATTTTGTATAGTGGTTGTACAGGAAATGTAAACTTCAGACCATTCAGTGTTACTAAAACAGTTCCTGCTCAGAAACTTTAGTCAATCTTTAGGTAAGAAATTTGGAGGAAGTTTTGGCTTGGTTGGCACTTCTTGTTTATGGATAAAAAAAGACTCAAACTAACTTTTGTTTTCAGTCTAAGCAAAATGTGGGTTCATGTGTGTCCCATGGACACATTTCTAATTCTGATTGAGTCTCCAAACCCATCATTAATTCATTAAGGCAGTGCTAAATTACTGAAAATATCTTGACATTAATCACTGCACACATACAAAATATTGAGGGAATTAAGAAGACAAATCGGATGTATGCTGAACTTATGCCGGGATTCAGTCTGAATGACAGGGTCTTGAGTTTGAATCTCATACAGCTTTAATGCCACAGTCTCTGTGATGATTGGTCATGAATTTTGTTCCATCGTCTCCCACCACTGAATATGTGGGAAGAAGCGAGTGACTTGCAGAGATTAGGTGTGACTACTACTAGTGAACAATGATCGGGTGATCTATCAAATAACTGAAATACTGATGGAAAAAAGGTTAAAACCCCATACAAACAGATTAATGTACTTGCCATACAGTGGGCTGGGCCCAGTTAGCTCAGTCAATGTCAAATTTGACTATCACTCTATGGGTTTGTCAGTTTAAATCTAGCTACAGTTTCTGTGGTGATTGATGTACAACAATGCATCTCATTGTCTTTTGTTTCGCATTGCTGATTCAAGTGAGAAAGTTATCAGCTGCATGCGGAGATGGCTGTGCTTGAATACTGCTTAATCTTTCAGGATACCAGGAAAAATAGTGGTTAGGTTAACTGGTCATTTGTTAGCCTCTTTGGCATAAAAATGACGCTCAACAAACAAACTTTACATTGCTCACACTTGCCTATAACAGTGAATTGTTAAAGTGTAAAATTATATGACCTTTCTTTTAATTAAATATATATCAATGTATTTTAAGGTGTTCATAGATTGCTCAATGATTGTTCATTTTAATTTTCTTACCTTTTTTTTTTTCATGAATTTTTACCACATATTCTTATCAGTGCCTTGGATGAAGTTTTGGCACTGAGTTAACCGAGTTAACAAATCCATGACTTCATTATGGTAAATATGGCTTCTTTTAATCTTTAATACTTAATACAGATCTAAGAATCAAACAGTAAATTATAGACTCAATGAATTTCCATCAGAAATGTTTCATAAAGTTGGTCACACAATAGCCAAACTAGATTATAAGACTCCAGCTCTATCAACATACAGAAAAAAACACATTTTGTATAATCAGCATTAGATACAAAATTACTGCACGGAACATTTTCCGTTTTCGCTTACATAGTCACAATTATTCATCAAGGTTCCCACTAATGACCATTTCTGTCCAATTGCGTTAAGATGGACATGTCAACTTTTAGAAAATTTGTGATTAATCAGATTTCACCAATCGGCTTAATGGCTCTCTATCGCAACTTGCATAAGGTTGGAGGAATTTGTTATTGTAAAATGAAAACAATAGTCACTGGTAGTGAAGAGAGCGGCAACATGATGCGTGCTGCAAAGGTTTAACTCAAGTGATGGCCATTAATGGGAAATACTGGTGTCCATTATGGCTATATTTTATTTTAGAATATTTTTGAATATTGGTAGGACTGCGTAAGACAGTGATGAAAGTACTGAATAAAGATTACATATAACACCTCAGTCAACTGTTGTTAGGGGTACCGTCGTTTGAATGGTTGTATAATGTTTGTAGTTTTCTGGGAAATTATGATTGTATGATGGATGTATAATGTTTGTAGTTTTCTGGGAAATTATGATTGTATAATGTTTGTAGTTTTGTGGTTAATGATGGATGTCTAATGTTTGTAGTTTTCTGGGAAATGGTATAATGATTGTAGTTTTCTGGGAAATGTTGGTTGTGTAATGTTTGTAGTTTTCAGGGATATAATGGATGTATAATGTTTGTAGTTTTCTGGGTAATGATGGTCTCTGGGAAATGATGGATGTATAATGTTTGTTGTTTTCTTGCAAATGATGGATGTATATAAAATATTTGTAGTTTTCTGTGAAATAATGGTTGTATGTGTTTGTAGTTTTCTTGCAAATGATGGTTATGTAATGTTTGTAGTTTTCTGAGAAATGATGGATGTAAAATATTTGTAGTTTTCTGGGAAATGATGGATGTTTAATACTTGTAGCTTTTTTGGAAATGATGGTTGTATAATGTTTGTAGTTTTCTGGGAAATGATGGATGTATAATGTTCGTAATTTTCTTGGAAATGATGGATGTATAATGTTTGTAGTTTTCTGAGAAATGATGGTTATAAAATGTAGGTAGTTTATTTGGAAATGATGGTTGTATAATGTTTGTAGTTTTCTGGAAAATAGTGGTTCTATTATGTTTGTATTTTTCTTGGAAATGTTGGATATATAGTGTTTGTAGTTTTCTAGGAAATGATGGTTGTATAATGTTTTTAATTTTCTGGGATATGATGGATGTATAATGTTTGTAGTTTTCTGGGAAATGATAGTTGTATCATGTTTGTAGTTTTCTTGGAAATGATGGATGTATAATGTTTGTAGTTTTCTGAGAAATGCTTGTTTTATAATGTATGTAGTTTTTTTTGAAATGATGGTTGTATAATATTTGTAGTTTTCTGGGAGGAGAGGGACAAATAAGCTTGCTTTTTATACCATTTATAAACAATGTTGACCCAGAATAATCTGTGAGCAACTGTACATTTTTTTCCCTCTCTCACAGAAAGTTCTTAAGAACATCTCCTCCACACACAATTACCCCACCCTTTGGTCGCAAAAAAAAGAATGGATTAGTCTTGTATAGAGATCTAGCCTGTTGATCTAGCCCGCGTATTTACCAATTTTAAATTTTGCGACCATAAATAGTTTTGGTTTCCTTGTCGTACAGAATCATCTGGCTTGGCAACTACATTTCCATTTAGGTGATTAACTGTTTACTAGCAAAAAAATATCATTAAAGATAGATGAAATGCCTGGTATTGTGCATGTCAGAGACCCAGATAAGTAATTCCATATGGAAGATATGTTTAAACTTAATTGACATATAAAGATGGGTTTCTGGGAGATGCCTTCTCTGAATTTCTCAATTAAGATTGAAAATTAATACAGACCAGTGAAAAAATCAGTTGTTTAAGATAGTGATTATAGATAGAGAAGTGTAATTGTATATTCGGAGATTTTGCTTTGTGCTTAATCGAACTTAAAGACCCATTAACACGTCCACCCTCGGATAATCATGAAATGTTCTTGGTGGAGCGTCACTTATACACATAGATAGGACGAATAATGATGGTGGATTAGAAGTTTGGATTGGAATTGATTTCTTGATTTGTTGATGTTCAAATGACAAAGTTAAATGACGGACCGAATCAGATCCTGCCGCCTGTAATCTGACATAATTGGCTTACAGTACGGTCTTGCCACATCCTCTGTACGCTCTCTAAATCACATCTCTTGTAACTGTTAAAAATAAGTTTTGTCTTAACATTTATAGTTTTCTTAAAATATGATTGGGGAAAAAAACAATTAGTATTAGTATAAAGATTTGTTAACAAATTTTGTAAAATGTTTTTTCCATTCATTTATTTTACATTTTACAATTTTAAATGCATCCATATATAGTTTTTGACAAATGTAGAAATGTATTTGAAAGTATTTGAATTTGATCATTGAATTGCTCTGAACCCATACTCTCCTGTATACTAGTCTCTGATCACCGGTTATCATTTCTCTTATCATGTGATGTCATCTCTCTAACAATGTGAGCTCTTTTCTCTGGTCACATGATGTTATCATTGATCACAATATGTTATATCAAGTTATATCATATTTCTGATAATGTCATTTCTGATCACATAATGTCACATAATGTCATCTGTGTTCACATAATGTCACCTTTGATCACATTATGTCATCTGTGATCACATAATGTAATTTCTGATCACATAATGTCATCTGTGATCATATAAGTAATTGCTGATCACATAATGTCATTTCTGATCACATAATGTCATCTGTGACCACATAATGTCATCTCTGATCACATAATGTCATCTGTGACCACAAAATGTCATTTCTTTTCACATTATGTCATCTGTGATCACATACTGTCATCTGTAACCACACAATGTCATTTATGTTTCATAAATTTGTCTCTTTGTTACATTTGACCATATATCATCCCTGATCAATTGATTTTTACATGAAGTTGTCTCTCCTATCTCATGATAACATGTCACATCACAGATGACACAGTATATCTGTTCACATTAACATGTCTTATCACATTATTCATCTCTCTAATCACATGATGTCATATCTCAGATCACTTGATGTCATATTTCAGATCACATTCTGTCATTTCCATGACAGTCTCTGATCGCAATGATGTCGTATTTCAGATCACATACTGTCATCTTCACGGCAGTCTCTGATCACAATGATGTTGTATTTCAGATCACATATTGTCATCTCCATGGCAGTCTCTGATCGCAATGATGTCGTATTTCAGATCACATACTGTCATCTCTATGGCAGTCTCTGATCGCAATGATGTTGTATTTCAGATCATAAATTGTCATCTCATATCACAGTTAAGTGGTCTAGTGGCAGAGCCAAAGTAGCACCAAAGACTTGAAAAATGGTACTAGAAGCTTCCCCGCTTGGTACTCATATTTAAGAGGATTATTGTAGGTCTGGTTGGTTGGTGTCGTCAGTATAATGTGACTGGATGGGGTATCATAATTTTTGTCTGTATCATGCCATTGAAAGCAATCATACAACATCATGTCAATTTTGATCACATGATACCATCTCTGATGACATGGTTACAACTTTGATCACATGATACCATCTCTGATCACATGGTGACAACTTTGATCACATGATGTGATTTCTTCGATCCCATGATGCCATTCCTCATCTCTTGATGTATTTTTTTATGATCCACAACCTCCAGCTGAAAACAATGATATAAGAATTGTGTAGTCAAAGGGAGATAACTCATACAGTATGAACTCTTGACAGAATTATCATCGTGCTGTCATGATGACATCTCAGCTAGTTAAGCCCTGACTTCTTCAAGCGCATTGCTAATGTTTTCCTAATCCAATAATTTATATGTACACCATTTGTCTCGTATAAATGGATGGCAAAATCCTAAAGCGTTAGGGATTATGCAATATTTATACACGATGTCTGGGTAAAATAGATTTTATATTCCTTTATGGACTATTTATCAGTTATTTTTATGCAAGTTACACGCATTTGATTGATCTGGCTTTTTGTCTTATAAGTTGTATGTAAATTTGAAGTGCTTGAATGGCCAAAACTCAGTTTCTTGATTAGCTAGCATCCTTTGTTTCATATTGGAAAAATGTCGAAGCAGATCTGCTTAAGTGGTTTTTTTTTTTCTTTAGATGATTTGTCACTGTGGAAAGTGGTTGTTTAAAAATAAAATATTATACATTGATTTTTGAACGGTTCTTTCTATATTTTAATTTTTTAATTTTCCACTTGTCTCCCATTTTCACTTTCTAATCAACAAAGTGCTTTCTAGTTAAGTATGCTGGTGTAGACAGGCTTAATCAGGGTGTTACATGAACCTCTAAGTCTGCACTTTTGTCACTTTTTAATCAAATGACCCATAAAACTCTCCAATCTGCCTATAATGTCTTGACATCATATCGGTGACAACTGACCCCCAATTTCAAAGTGTGAGGAAAAACACTGCTTTCTAGTTCAAGTTTTCCAGTGTAGACACTTACTGATTGTTATGCTCGTGAGTTATGAACAACAAGCTATTTCTCCTCACTGGCCATCATATTGTACAACAGAATATTACCAAATCTTCTTATATCCCATTCAAAGAGAAAGCAATACCTCAGAATGTGTCATAGCTGAGTTGACTGCCCTCAGATGCTTATTCCGAGAGTCATGTCACTATTCAATATTTTGTTGGGGAGAAGAAAAAAAAAAACAATAAATTTTTTTAACCTTGATGAATGTCCGTGTACATGAAGCACCAATATTGATATTGAATTTCGTAAGATTTATACGCCGTCTCTAAGCTTGTAATCATCGCTTTATCACTTGCTGAAAAACCGAAGTATACAAGTAGAGGACAGTGGCGGGCTTGTATGCCCGTTAATTAATCGACATTAGAGAAATAATGTCGCTAGGAGCTTTCGTTTATCGGGACAAGAATGTTATCTCATTTGAGACTTTAGTCTCTATGGTTTGATTTTAGTCATTTTACGTGCTTAGAGCTTAATTCGCGGAGATATTAATTATCATCGGATGAAATTCCTAGGTATTAACATACGAGAAGAATAGAAATATCATTTATCAGGGGTTAGATTGCTTGTTTAATTAAACTTGAATAAATACAAATTCCAGTTTCCTGTATAAATTTCCACGCATAAAGAAAGTTCGGCAATTATTTTGTGTCTTTGTTCGCCTTTAATAGGATTACTGCTGACACATGTTGAAAGAATTGAAAAAGAAACTATAAAGGCATGAAATTGATGGTTTGCAAATTTAAATCACAAATGACTACATAGAAGCCTCCCTATTGCTATATGTAATTAAGAATCCTTGATTTCACATATTTTCATATAGGTGCTCTGCGTATCAAACAAGGTGTGCTCTTTTGTTATTTAAATCTTCTACCTTCATGGAATGTTTTTTTAAGCATTAATGTCAATTTCCTGTACACTTTTATATGTTTACAATAAAGTCTGTGTGTTTATAGAAAAACAAATCTTACAAACTTTTTATTTAGAGATACTATTAGTTACTCAGTGAATGAAAATGAGAGAAAAGATAATTGTAATTGTATGTACAGTAGAATGAGCGGCAACAATAATTTACAGTGACAATAACAGAAACAGAAATGATGTTTTTGTTGTTTAGTTTTAAACTTATTTATATTACCTTGATTGTGAAACAAGTTCTTTACAATTTTAATTACATTAAATTTTATTTCACTTGTCCATTCGGACATGTATTTCTGAAATCTGCTTGTCCTGACCAAAAACAACTTGGCCTTACTTTTAATCTAGATATCAAAATAAACTGTTTTATTAAAGTTCAAAAACACGCGATATGCAAAAATGAGATGCCATGCTTAATTTCTGAATTTTCACTTGTTCAGTCAGGCTAGCAGCTTTATATTTTACTTGTCCTTACCCATGACTCAGTTGTCCCTGACAGTCGGCGAGCATTAATATAAAGCCCTGAACTCATGCTCAAAGTCTTCCCAAGTAGAACCAGTACTAAGCATATGCAGATGTCTTTCTCAATGACACTGCAGTCATGGCAGAGGATCAAACCCATGACCCTCCGATCATGAATTTGATGCTCTACCACTGGACTGCACACTCCATGATGTAAATGAAGTAATTAAATGTAATTAATTCACTATACAGTCATACCTGTGTAAGTGATCACCTCTGTATAGCAGGCACCTGTCTTATACAACCACATTTGCTATTTCCCATTTCTGTACTTTCAGAGCAAATTAACCTGTGTATGAAAAGGCCATCTTTGCACCTGCCCTTGACTGGCTGCTTAAGACAGGTTTGACTGTACGACTGTACGTCCTTTAGACTAACTCTTAATCCTACTAACAGAAAACGTGGTCAGAATGAATTTCATTGAACTGTTACCTCAGAATCTTACATATTTGATATATTTTAGAACCTTGTTGTTGATAGAGAAATTGCCAACACTTTCTGTCTTAGATGACAATGGTTACACAAATAAAAAAATTGCACTTTTTTAAGGCAATATTTCAGTTAATTAACACCTGTTCACCATTCCTGGGATACAGACACACCATATCTGTGCCAGTCACTGACTGCTTCCCCACATATTCAGATGTGTGAGACTCCTGGTCATAGAGTAAAGTTTGTAACCAGTCATCACAGAGACTGGCTGGGCGGGGATTCAAACCCACAATTCCTGGATCGATGGAAAGTTATGGAAGTTTTATTAATTGGTGCTGGACACTTTAAGTATTTTTTGTGTAACTTCTGGTGTTTAACAGTAAGCTAGATAATGTAAGAGGTCCTCAGTGACTGTGGGCGCACAGCTGAGGTCGTGGGTTCAAGCGCTGAGCGATCCAAAAACTTTATGTGAGAGTGTTTTCCAGATACTTGCAAAAGGATGCTTGTTCTACTCAGATTCATTCAGAGGTATTCCGCCACCAGTTAATCTGGATATGCCATACATAACCTACCATGTCTTGAAAATGGTGTTAAACCTCCTATAAACAAATGTATATTATGGGTAGTCTGACCCTGGTCTGTACTGTTTGATGATAGTAATGATGATATGAACCGAATATTTCACTGTCTCTGGTTGGGAAAAACCTAAAATTAAATTATTCAAAAAAATAAACTGAACTATTAACAAGAATGGTGGTACTATGGAGAGGTTACATCCACTAGAATTAAGCAAACAACACTCTACAGTGCAGTATTCAGGATGTTCTACTACATATAAGTTGCTCTCTTTTTTTTTTTTCATTTGAAAACTAAAGAAAAAAAATCTCTTGGCAGCTGTACCACATAGATACAATAGCTTCAGATTAAACAAACATATTTCAGTTAAAACATTAATTTTAGATAATTTTTAGTTTAATTTCATTTTTAGGCAGTCTTCAACGTTTGATGGTAGTTGATTGTGTAATTTGTATAATTCTGCAGGAGCGTTAAGGAAATTAAACACTCGTCAGTTCCGAACTTTAAATCTTTGAAGTTCATTAATCAAGGCCTTCTTTATTAGCAACTATCAGTGGAGACTCTTTTAATGCTGATAAATTACAAAATTGGGTCATATCCTTCATGCTGCGATGACCCTTGTAGGTATCCAGGTAATTATATGCTAAGCAAGAAATTATAAATTTGTCTGATGCAGGTGTGGGGATCAACATCACAGAAAATTAACAATTTTTAATATCAGTGTTTTCTCATCGATTTGAACAGTAAAGTGTTGTGTGATGTATTTACTGGTATTTATATGTACTTGTGTGTAAATAAAACATTTATAATAGTTGTATAACCGTCTGTAAATATTAATGAGTTATGTATTTTAGAGAGACTTTCTTTTTATGGGGGTTTAATACAATTTTCAAACACATGACAATTTATATAGGGCATATCCCGTTTTATTGGAGGAAGACCTAGGACTGAATCTGAGTAGAATCACTATTCTAGTTTTTTTTTACATGATAAGCTCAAACTCACATCCTCAACATCGGGAAATAAATGGGCATTAGACCTCAGCACCTGAAACCATTTGACCACGTGGGACCAGTGTTTCCGCGAGAACGTGTTGAAAACGTGAATGTTGATATTTAAATCAAATTAAAGGTAAAGAACAATGTGGGTGGGGTACTATAGTAAAATCTCATTGTTTTTTTGGTTGTGTAGTTTCAGCGTATAACATAGTACAACTCTATCATTATCATTATCTGATTATGATAATAATAGAGTTGTAATATGTTATGTTTTATATACATATTCAGGACCATGACCCTTAACTTTTCTAGATGACCCCTAGAATTTCATACCGGGGGTCATAAATGACCCTAAAAAATTTGAAGCTGGCAGAAACACTGGTGGGACCCCTTTTTATAGATTCATGTTTTTATGTCAGACTCTGAAGATAGTGTTTGTCTTGTTGCTTCAATTTATCATGCTCCATTGCTTGTTGTTTTTGAGTTTATCATAGTGTTGGTCAATCCAAGGGCTGTGAGTTTGTATCACTGGGCCAACCACAACAATATCTGTGATGATTTACAATGAACTTTTTTTATTTGGCCTTAAATCTTGCCTCTCTTAATCCTTTGCTTCATATACACACCTTTAGACACCTCTTATATAGGAGGGCTTTGGACACCTCTTATATAGGAGGCTTTGGACACCTCTTATATAGGAGGCTTTGGACACCTCTTATATAGGAGGCTTTGGACACCTCTAATATAGAAGGCTTTGGACACCCATTATATAGGAGGCTTTGGACACCCCTTATATAGGAGGTTTTGGACACCTCTTATATAGAAGGCTTTGGACACCCCTTATATTCGAGGCTTTGGACACCTCTTTTATAGGAGGCTTTGGACACCTCTTATATAGGAGGCTTTGAACACATCTTATATAGGAGGCTTTGGACACCTCTTATATAGAAGGCTTTGGACACCTCTAATATAGAAGGCTTTCGTATTATGTTTATATTAAATGACAGAGTGGAAAACAGTGCAGGAAGTGTTCAGATTGCTCGTTACGCACTGTTTTCAAAGGCCTTCTGTGATTGGTGCGGGAAAACGCGTATCTATGGAGTAAAGGGTTAATATGGTATTGGCTGACCAGTGTTATATAACTGTAAAAAATATTGAAAAACTGTGCCAAACCCGCAACAAACAATGCCTAGTCTGCATTAATGCTTTTTGCTAATGTATAAAGAAAAGTTAACATCCCATGTCTACATTATGTGAAACTATTTATGTATGGTTACATCGGGTGTAAAAATTACAGTTAACTAGCAGAGCATATCATTTGATCAGAGACTTCAAAGATGATATGTTTTTGTTTATTATTGATTGCCTCACACAAAGGATAAATTAGTTATTATTTATTAGTTGTCCTGATGTGTGTTTTCTAACTTTAACCCAAAAGTTGCATATTTTATGTGGTTGGCTCCTTTATTGTTTTGAACCAATCAATGCTTTAATAAAAATGCACTCACTTATAGAGTTTATTTATGTGGAACATGATCAGACCGAGTTAATGCAGTTACTCGCACCCGCAGGCCGAGTGTCTCGCTGTTCAATCTGTGTGTACATTGTATGTAACTGGTAGAATTGATGTAGCCTTCAAGGTAAGAGCTGATTGTGTCTGATTTTCCTGCAAACAAAACGGTGAATTAGAAATAGTTCATAAAGATTTCAATTGCGAAGAAAGATCAGCGCTAATATGACCCGCTCTGAGCCTCTTCCTGGGTAGAAGCAGTACTGAGTGTTTTATACAGACATCGGGTCATTATGGGGATCGAACCTACAACCTCTGGTATGACTGCCAATGCTACTTGGCCCTGCTTAATAAGAAATAGTACAAAATGAGTAATTGCACATTCTGTTGACAAAATGCAGTTATAACTTTTTTTTTACTTTGTATGTGATTTTGGAAACATGGAATTTATAAATGTCAAGGTCACTCTGTAAGATTGGGATTGAAAGCTTTATGTGAGAATATTTGTCAGTTTCTTTCAGAAGGACATTGGTTCCACACAGATTGCTTCTGTGGTATCACTCCAGCAATACAGCTGAATTCCATAATTACTATACATATATATAACTTATGCATATTTTGAAAATGTTAAATCCAATTAAAAATGGTAAGTTAATAAAATAACATCCCGCAATCACATTATATATAATTGCATGAAAAAATTATATTGACCCCTTGATCTGACCCGTAATGTGCTCAATGTCTATTTTAGACTCTTCCATCCTAATGGTTCCATCATTCCATACTGTTAAAAGGAGTATAAGAAAGAATAAACTGACTGAGAGACTGAGAGTCAAACAATACAATCACCTTAAAGTGTGACACTTTGCACATTTCATTAACTGATAACACTTTAAAAATAATTGTTTAGCTCGCCAGGAGAGCTATTGCCATGACCCCGTCATCGTCAGCGTTTCGTCTGTAGACACCCAGGTTAAACTTTTGCATTAAAGTTTAAGATATCTATTTAACCACTCATTGGATATGAATGAAACTTCACATGTGTGTTCATCATCATCAATTGAACACACAGAGACAAGAACCATAACTCTGGATTGCATTTTGGCACAGTTATAGCCCTTTTTGGACTTAGACACCCAGAGACGAGCTTTGTTGTCTTCTGACAACTATTGTTTATTTTTTTATTTTTCAGATATGAATTGGTGGTAGGGCCTTTATTTGGGGGGGATACGGTATCTTATAAACATTGACTTGATAGTTAGATCTTTTTAGATACGATGCATTACTGTTTGTACTATTTCCTTACAGGCAAAATAATTTAATACTTTTGTTTATCCTTCATAATTTACCAAGCTGACAGCTTATGTCAATATTATTTTAATGTTGTAGATTATTCTGTCTTTATTATGATTAGATGGTTTATTCAATGTTTAGAAATATAAGTTAAGAAGGGAATTAAAAGAAGATCGTAAATGGAAACATAGAATTATTATTTGGAGTGGAAATTCTTTTGAACGTCAAAAAGAATATGAAATTAAGTTTTTAATTATGTGTAACTAAAAAGGCATTGAAATGAAGTCGATGTGTGATATGTTGATGCTTTTGGTATTTGTTAAGAAAATTGTTGGAAAACTTGTACAAATATGTCGTTGTTTGCCAGGATATAATTAACTTGTGCAAATATTAATTTAAGATAAAAAAATTCTCAATTACAGTATATATAAATACTGTGTTGTCATTGATTGTCCACCCAAAAAAAGAAAGAAAGAATGAAAAAAAGTTAGGTATTAGAATTAAGATAATTATAGCATTAGATTATACTACATTTTTGTATTTCTGTAGTTCAATCTGTATTTATAACTTTAAAAAAAAACAAACTTAAAATCCTTGTTCATTAATATAAAAAAAAAAACAACTTAAAATCCTTGTTCTTTAATATAAATCTCTTTTCAACAAAAAACAAAATTGTTGAGTGCGCGTTCCAGTGGTAGAGCATCAAACCCATGCTCAGTGGATCGTGAGTTTGATCCTCAGCCGTGGTGGCTACGTGTGGTGTCCTTAAGCAAGACACTTTTTTTCGCATATGCTTAGTATTGGTTCTACCCAGGAAGACTTCGAATGTGATTTGTCTAAGTTATAAAACTTGTTTCACAATCAAAGTAAATAAATAATTCTAAACTAAACATAAAAAATTGTCTGAAATATTTATTAAAATTTCTTTAAATTCTTCAATCATTTTAAAGGGGTCCTCTGTGGTCTAAAGCGCCATCTTCAGATCATTGCTAAGGTTGTAGGTTTGAGTCCTGTTTGCTCCAAAAACTTTATGTGAAAAATAATTGTCAGTTACTTGCGAAAGGATGGTGGTTCCACTCAGATTCATTCTGAGGTCTTCCTCCACCAATAAAACTGGATATGCCATAACAATAATATAACTTGAAATGTGCAGGAAATGGCATTAAACGCCAATTTAAAACAAATGAAAATAACTATCTTAAAACATGATATAGAACAAAGACTTACTAGCATAACTATTGTTTAATACAGAAAATTCATTGACTTCAACTTCCAACTTTCAACTGACATATCATATTTTCATGTATGGGAAAATGTTTTGGTACATAAAAACCTTGGTAAGACATAAGCTATCAGAAAAGATACAAAAAAAATAAAATTGTATAGTTAATAAGCTGATTTCAGTTTTTATGATTCAAGCACTGAATTTTGTTATTCATTTGTAGTAAAAATGCTTCGTTCTGTGTTTGGTTATTAAATTTAGATATATATAAAACTTTGGCCGCAACAGTTATGAGTAAGTTTTGAATGCTGTATCAAGTTACTAAATTTTTGTACAAAGTCTGATATGTTAATTTTGGTACCAAATCTGATATTTGATTTTTGATATGTCTGATGGAACTTTGATACTTGGTCTGAGATTTTAATTTTGGTACCAAGTCTTACTACTGAATTTGGTACCAGGTTTCTATGATTGTTGAATTTTAGTACCAAATGTGTTGAGTTTTGATATTTAGTCTGATTATTGGTACCAAGTCTGAACGTTGGCACCAAGTCTGATCATTGTCATCACCAAGTCTGAACATTGGCACCAAGTCTTGATTATGGGCATAACCAAGTCAGAGTATTAGCACCAAGTCTGATTATTGTCATCACCAAGTCTGAACATTGGCACCAAGTCTTGATTATGGGCATGACCAAGTCAGAGTATTGGCACCAAGTCTGATTATTGTTATCATCAAATCTGAACATTGGCACCAAGTCTGATTATTGTCATCACCAAGTCTATTGGTTTTATTGGCACCATGTTTGATTATTGGTACAACCAAGTCTGATTACTGGCACAACCAAGTATGATTATTGGCACAACCAAGTCTGATTACTGGAGCAACCAAGTCTGATTATTGGCACAACCAAGTCTGATTAATGGCATAACCAAGTCTGATTTCACACCCAAGTCTCATTGTTGGTACCAAGTCTGATTATTGGCACCAAGTCTGATTATTTGCATGCATTCTAAATACTGGCACCACGAAGTCTGATTACTTGCATCACCAAGTCTGATTACTGGAATGACCAAGTCTTAACATTGACACCAAATCTGATATTTACTTTTCGTACCAATTCTGATTATTTTCTTTTGGTACCCAGTCTGAATATTGGCACTAAGTCTGAATATTAGCACCAAGTTTAATTATTGGTACCAAGTCGGATTATTGATACTTAGTATTATTATTTGTAATTGATAGGAATAACAAGTGAGTTTTGTTATAAAAAAATGATACCAATATTGTCATCATTTTCAGTAGCTGATTTCATTATTATGATAATGGATTACGTTTTCTTCATTCCAGTTTTAATGATGGCGATTTATAATAGTTATGATTAAATTGTTTTAATTCAATTTCATGTTTACTTTTTTTTCAGGTCCATCTTTTTGCAGACAGAAAGTGCAGTGACAGCAATCCTGTAATACAATATAGAACAGGTATGTATCAGTAATCCCGAGACTGCCTGTGTATTTCCGTGGGAAAATTATAAAGGTGTAAGGGAGGTAACTCAATGATTGGTAGTATACAGGTATTACTGTGTAGTAATTACTCTGCTTCTATTTTGACATGGTTGCCTAGTATATAAAATAGAATCTGTCATCCTTGTAACTATTTCATTATCATGTTAAAGGTTGGATAATAAGGATGAACTGATCGTGAGCCACAATATGTAGAACCTGATCTGACTGGGAGTGATTGGTAGGCTGGGTGTACTCTCATTGGTATCATTGTTGTACACTGGCAGCAACTGACTAGGAGTGATTGACAGGCTGGGTGTACTCTCATTGGTATCATTGTTGTACACTGGCAGCAACTGACTGTGACTGATTGACAGGCTGGGTGTACTCTCATTGGTATCATTGTTGTACACTGGCAGCAACTGACTGTGACTGATTGACAGGCTGGGTGTACTCTCATTGGTATCATTGTTGTACACTGGCAGCAACTGACTAGGACTGATTGACAGGGTGGGTGTACTCTCATTGGTATCATTGTTGTACACTGGCAGCAACTAACTAGGAGTGATTGGTAGGATGGGTGTACTCTCATTGGTATCATTGTTGTACACTGGCAGCAACTAACTAGGAGTGATTGGTAAGCTGGGTGTACTCTCATTGGTATCATTGTTGTACACTGGCAGCAACTGACTAGGAGTGATTGGCAGGCTGGGTGTACTCCCATTGGTATCATTGTTGTACACTGGCAGCAACTGACTAGGAGTGATTGGTAGGCTGGGTGTACTCTCATTGGTATCATTGTTGTACACTGGCAGCAACTGACTGGGAGTGATTGACAGGCTGGGTGTACTCTCATTGGTGTCATTGTTGTACACTGGCAGCAACTGACTGGGAGTGATTGACAGGCTGGGTGTACTCTCATTGGTATCATTGTTGTACACTGGCAGCAACTGACTGGGAGTGATTGACAGGCTGGATGTACTCTCATTGGTATCATTGTTGTACACTGGCAGCAACTGACTAGGACTGATTGACAGGGTGGGTGTACTCTCATTGGTATCATTGTTGTACACTGGCAGCAACTGACTAGGAGTGATTGGTAGGCTGGGTGTACTCTCATTGGTATCATTGTTGTACACTGGCAGCAACTGACTGGGAGTGATTGACAGGCTGGGTGTACTTTCATTGGTATCATTGTTGTACACTGGCAGCAACTGACTGGGAGTGATTGACAGGCTGAATGTACTCTCATTGGTATCATTGTTGTACACTGGCAGCAACTGACTGGGAGTGATTGACAGGCTGGGTGTACTCTCATTGGTATCATTGTTGTACACTGGCAGCAACTGACTAGGAGTGATTGACAGGCTGGGTGTACTCTCATTGGTATCATTGATGTAAACTGGCAGAAACTGACTGGGAGTGATTGGCAGACTGGGTGTACTCTCATTGGTATCATTGATGTACACTGGCAGCAACTGACTAGGACTGATTGACAGGCTGGGTGTACTTTCATTGGTATCATTGATGTACACTGGGAGTGATTGACAGGATGGATGTTCTCTCATTGGTACCATTGATGTACACTGGCAGCAACTGACTGGGACTGATTGACGGGATGGATTTACTCTCATTGGTATCATTGATGTACACTGGCAGCAACTGACTAGGAGTGATTGACAGGATGGATGTACTCTCATTGGTATCATTGATGTACACTGGCAGCAACTGACTAGGACTGATTGGCAGGGTGGGTGTACTCTCATTGGTATCATTGATGTACACTGGCAGCAACTGACTAGGAATGATTGACAGGCTGGATGTACTCTCATTGGTATCATTGATGTACACTGGCAGCAACTGACTAGGACTGATTGACAGGGTGGGTGTACTCTCATTGGTATCATTGATGTTAACTAGCAGCAACTGACTGGAAGTGATTGGCAGGCTGGGTGTACTCTCATTGGTATCATTGATGTACACTGGCAGCAACTGACTAGGACTGATTGACAGGCTGAGTGTACTCTCATTGGTATCATTGATGTAAACTAGCAGCAACTGACTGGAAGTGATTGGCAGGCTGGGTGTACTCTCATTGGTATCATTGATGTACACTGGCAGCAACTGACTAGGACTGATTGACAGGCTGAGTGTACTATCATTGGTATTATTGATGTACACTGGCAGCAACTGACTAGGAGTGATTGGCAGGGTTGGTGTACTCTCATTGGTATCATTGATGTAAACTGGCAGCAACTGACTGGGAGTGATTGGCAGGCTGGGTGTACTCTCATTGGTATCATTGATGTAAACTGGCAGCAACTAACTGGGAGTGATTGGCAGGCTGGGTGTACTGTCATTGGTATCATTGATGTACACTGGTAGCAACTGACTAGGACTGATTGGCAGGCTGGGTGTACTTTTATTGGTATCATTGATGTACACTGGCAGCAACTGACTAAGAGTGATTGCAGGGTGGGTGTACTCTCATTGGTATCATTGATGTATACTGGCAGCAACTGACTAGGAGTGATTGGCAGGCTGGGTGTACTCTCATTGGTATCATTGATGTACACTGGCAGCAACCGGCTGGGAGTGATCGGCAGGCTGGGTGTACTCTCATTGGTATCATTGATGTAAACTGGCAGCAACTGACTAGGACTGATTGACAGGCTGGGTGTACTCTCATTGGTATCATTGATGTAAACTGGCAGCAACTGACTAGGACTGATTGGCAGACTGGGTGTAGTCTCATTGGTATCATTGATGTTAACTGACTAGGACTGATTGACAGGCTGGGTGTACTTTCATTGGTATCATTGATGTACACTTGCAGCAACTGACTAGGAGTTATTGGCAGGCTGGGTGTACTCTCATTGGTATCATTGATTTATACTGGCAGCAACTGACTAGGAGTGATTGGCAGGCTGGGTGTACTCTCATTGGTATCATTGATGTACACTGGCAGCAACTGGCTGGGAGTGATTGGCAGGCTGGGTGTACTTTCATTGGTATCATTGATGTACACTGGCAGCAACTGACTAGGAGTGATTGGCAGGGTATGTGTACTCTCATTAGTATCATTGATGTACACTGGCAACAACTGACTAGGAATGATTGACAGGCTGGGTGTACTCTCATTGGTTTCATTGATGTAAATTTGCAGCAACTGACTGGGAGTGATTGGCAGGCTGGGTGTACTCTTATTGGTATCATTGATGTACACTGGTAGCAACTGACTAGGAGTGATTGGCAGGCTGGGTGTACTCTCATTGGTATCATTGATGTACACATGCAGCAACTGACTAAAAGTGATTGGTAGGCTGGGTGTACTCTCATTGGTATCATTGATGTTCACATGCAGCAACTGACTAAAAGTGATTGGTAGGCTGGGTGTACTCTCATTGTTATCATTGATGTACACTGGCAGCAACTGACTAGGACTGATTGGCAGGCTGGATGTACTCTCATTGGTATCATTGATGTAAACTGGCAGCAACTGACTAGGACTGATTGGCAGGCTGGATGTACTCTCATTGGTATCATTGATGTAAACTGGCAGCAACTGACTAGGACTGATTGGCAGGCTGGGTGTAGTCTCATTGGTATCATTGATGTTAACTGACTAGGAGTGATTGGCAGGCTGGGTGTACTCTCATTGGCATCATTGATGTAAACTGGCAGCAACTGACTTGGAGTGATTGGTAGGCTGGGTGTACTCTCATTGGTATCATTGATGTAAACTGGCAGCAACTGACTTTGAATGATTGGTAGGCTGGGTGTACTCTCATTTGTATCATTGATGTACACTGGCAGCAACTGACTAGGAGTGATTGGTAGGATGGATGTACTCTCATTGGTATCATTGATGTACACTGGCAGCAACTGACTGGAAGTGATTGGTAGAGTGGGTGTACTCTCATTGGTATCATTGATGTACACTGGCAGCAATTGACTTGGAATGATTGGTAGGATGGGTGTACTCTCATTGGTATCATTGATGTACACTGGCAGAAATGACTAGGAGTGATTGACAGGCTGGGTGTACTTTCATTGGTATCATTGATATAAACTGGCAGCAACTGACTTGGAGTGATTGGTAGGATGGATGTACTCTCATTGGTATCATTGATGTACACTGACAGCAACTGACTAGGAGTTATTGGCAGGCTGGGTGTACTCTCATTGGTATCATTGATGTACACTGGCAGCAACTGACTAGGAGTGATTGGCAGGCTGGGTGTACTCTCATTGGTATCATTGATGTACACTGGCAGCAACTGACTGGGAGTGATTGGCAGGCTGGGTGTACTCTCATTGGTATCATTGATGTACACTGGCAGCAACTGACTAGGAGTGATTGGCAGGCTGGGTGTACTCTCATTGGTATCATTGATGTACACTGGCAGCAACTGACTGGGAGTGATTGGTAGGCTGGGTGTACTCTCATTGGTATCATTGATGTACACTGGCAGCAACTGACTAGGAATGATTGGCAGACTGGGTGTACTCTCGTTGGTATTGTTGATGTACACTGACTTAATTCCTTTACTCCCTACTTTTTACATTCAATAACATTATCAGCAGCAGCAGCAGAATTACATCATCAAAAGCATCAAATAATTCCTGTACTAACAACTGTTTACATTTACCAATATCCTCATCAACATTAATATCATCATAAACATCAACATCATCATCAACATCATCATCATAATCATCAAAATCATCAAATAATTCTTCTACAACAACATCATCAGCAGCATGAACATCATAACCATCAACATCATCAAAGAATTCTTCTACTAACAACTGTTTACATCTATCAACATCCTCATCATCAACATCATTATCATCAACATCAACACAAACATCATCATTAACATTAATATCATCATTATCAAGATAAACATCATCTCACCAATATTGACATCATCATCACCAATATCATCATCACAAACATCATCATCAACATTAACATCATCATCACCAACATCATCATCAACATCCTCCTCATCAGCATCATTATTATCAACATCATCATCATCAACATTAACATTATCATCACCAACATTAACATCATCATCACCAACATCATCATCAACATCCTCCTCATCAGCATCATTATTATCAACATCATCATCATCAACATTAACATTATCATCACCAACATTAACATCATCATCACCAACATCATCAACATTAACATCATCATCACCACCAACATCATCAACATTAGCATCATCATTACCAACATCATTATCATTAACATTTTTATCATCAACATCATCATCAACATTAACATCATCATCACCAACATCAGCATCAATATTAACATCATCATCACCAACATCATTATCAACATCAATAATTCCTCTACTGTCTACATTCATTATGAACATCATGACTGTAATATAATTAAAATGTGGTTGAATATGAAAACCTGTAAAGCATAGAGTTACAGACTCTTCAATCTTTAAGTGGTAACACTGCAATTTATATGTTTGGATAAAAAAGAACTTTCTCAGGGATTAGATGTGTTTATCTTCTTGTACATCTATAATTGGTTTTAATAGTATTTTATTATTTTATCTTCACAATGTCATGTACCATAATTATAATGTATGTGAAAACACACTTCTACATTAATTATGAAGTAATCACCATGAGTCGGTCTTTTACAGTTTGTCTGTAAAATATTGAGATGTTTCCAAGAGTCTATTTAAGGATCAGAAGATCAAAGGTCAAGGTCATGTTTGTCTGACATTTATATATTAAAAAAACAACACATTGCCTCCCTACAACATGTAGATAAAAGCTGGGAAGGATTTAAACAATTAGCACCCTTAATTAGTAAACACCAATGTGGGTGGTCGTGGAGATGATTAAAGTTGAAGGTCATGAGGACTCGTGGTGGAAAACACTTCCGTATCATATAAAAGACATCATTGCCCTCATAAGTTGATTTACATTACAGAAAACAGTTCAGTGAGGGTATTCACAGTAGGCGGAAACGCATTGTGATAATAACTGTTAATTCTCCATATTTTAAATTTCTTATTTTAGGATTGACGATAAAGTAAAAAGTGAACGATCTAATGATTAAAGATAAAAAATTGATTGCTTTTGTATTACATCAGGGATGTGTGCACGTTTGAAGATATTCCACAATTAAATACAGTAATTAGAATGCAGGTGTTAGATTGGGGCTTATATCAGTCTGATCTCCCTCCGTGGTAACATGGTTGCTGAAGAATGTTGATATGTTTCATATTTAGTAGGGAAGGTTTAAAGATAAAGGGATAAGCTCCCCACTGTAATTATTAAGTCATTAAAATTCTTGATTGCTGACTTCATAATTATTTGTGATGGTAACTGGTATTTTGTTTTGCATGTTTATGGTGAACAACCGGGTTTCTTAATTGTTAAATTTTTACTAAACAAACACTAATTGGCTTAGTGTTAAATGTCATTTGACTAAGAGTTTGACGTCATTTGACTGACTCTGGGTGGAGCTACAATGAAAGCTGAGATATTGACATTTGAAAGTTGATGTTTGTTAAGGCAATTTCTAAGCATAGCTCGCTCAGCTTTGTAGTTTGTACATGACTCGTTCAAAATTTGAAATAAGGGCGGAGTCTGTGCAATGTCATTCACACATGTGCAGTGATGATGAACTTCTTAATAATCAAGAACAAACTTATTAATTAAATTATTTTATTAAACAATTTTGAAATTGAAGCAATTCCATTGGCTGTCCAATGAGGTTTAACACTAATTTATATTATTGCACATTCTAGTCTGACTTCAGGAGCGTTCTGTAAAGCCATATAGTCATTGTTCAAAATGTTTGATCTTCCTACCAAGGTGTACATTAGAATAGTTATCACATTGGTTGACTGAAAACTTTTGTCTTACTTATAATTTGAAATACAACTTGATAAAAAATAAAACAATGGAAAAAAAATAAATGAAAAAAGTGAAATATGGTGCCGAACTTCAACCTTTTCACATTAGTGCGCAAAACTTCATCTCAAAATTGGATCTGACACTATTTCCGAAACTAATGTCTACAACTGAAAGATTAATATTTGTTTATTGTCTTAGTCAGACAGTGTGATCATATGCACACAGGGCGTTCAACGATGTTTATTTTTTATTATCCAGACATAATTACGTAAATACGCAATCAGGAAAGAGTAGCGATTCTAAATCTATATTTTATTATCTATCTAATAAGTAAAAGTGTTGATAAATCAACATCATTTCTCATTTGAGACAAATTAAATCCCCGAAAGTACCAAATCAAGACCTGTAAATTGTTCCTGCTCTACTCATAATGGATGCAATTTTTGAAATAATATAATTCCAATATAATACAATTACAATAAGTCATTTTACAATTTTTTACGATCATAAAAGAAAACATTGCCCCAGAACCGTTACTAATGGGTAACATAAATTTTGTTTTGCTGATCCCGAAACATGCTTTATGTCAAAAGTCTAGCACCGGCTCCACAAGAGGTGATGAAATGAATGGTTAATTTGCTGGATAACCAAATTATCATGTCTAAGACGTACATTAACAATATTCAATTAAGAACCGTAGACAAAAACAGAAGTCCATTTGAGTGCCACCATTGCGATCTGTACCATCCGTCATAATGTCAAGATAGAAAACCTTTTCTGAAAATGTTCTATTTCCTCATAGTGATCCATCATTGGGGATTGTCATCAAATACGTACAAAACTGAAAATCCAATCAATTATTCAACAGTATCCATTTCTTTGACCATTTCAAATAAAAAAAATTAAACAAAATAAAAAGACCCTGTAATGTTCATTTTCTTTTTTACTGTTAAGGTAAATCTGCTTTTTGTATCATTTTTAGAGAAAGGAAGACCAGCCACATATTAAATATGGAGTCAGCCGGGTCCAATCAAACTTACATTGACCACGTGGAAACTATCCTTTTAAGTCCTGAAAAAGAATCTATAAACCCTAAAACAGCATTTAAAGAGGAACTAACTAAAGAAAACAATGTTAATGGAACTGCAACTGATATTAGTTCTGTTGATGAAAAGTCTGAAAAACAAAAAGATTTATCAAGGTCTGATCCAAACAGTGATAGTGGTTTAGATTCATCTAACAACAGTTCAGATGCTCCTAATGAGCGGTTTGTTGACAGGCAGGAAAGTCTTGTGGAAATGGTGGAACCAGATGCAATAGTGTCTCCCAATAAGATGGTTGACCACTTGTTTAATTTTATTGACTCGGAAGCACAATCTCTTGATGCTGTTAATAACAACAGTGAAGTGACTGTCCAATGCGGCCAGTCAGAGGATATATCAGATTTAAACGTAGAAGTGGCTGATGGGTCTAGTCTTGGAACTGAAGTTGACATGCATGGAAGAGCTGAAAAAAGTTCAGTATGTGTAACAGCCGAAGATTCATTGAATACAGCTGAAAATGAATCTGAGGCAATTGAACTTAAAATAGCAAGTCCTGGTGCAACTGAAAAGGAATTAGCCATGAACATGTACTGGTATTCTAGTACGTTGGATTTGGATCCATTGACACTTGAAAAAGAGTTGGAAGCATCAAACAAATCAGTTAATGAAAGTTTTACATCAACTATACAAATGTCAATAGAGGGACAAAAGGAGGATGAGACCGCTGATGCAAATGAAAGTAAAACTAATGTTTTGAAAGATAATGTTGCACAATCTACAGTGGAGAAAAAAGAAACATGGTCGTCAGCTTTTGAGTCGGCTTCATCAAGATTTATAGATTTAGCGTTGGAAATGAAGTCTGAACCGAAAGCTAAAAAGAATAGAGAAAACAATTCTATAAAAGAAAGTGTTGATAATGATAAAGGACAACATCCATGGGGCCTGGAAGCTGACAACAGAGTTGTCTCTGATCCTGTGGAAATGACGAAAGATGAGTTGCCATCTATTGTGTCAATACCACCAACAACAAATACTGTAACATCAGCATCAGAGTATTGTGTAGATGTTGTGGATGGTAGACATGGAAGTGTAGATGGTGAAGATGTAGCTGATGCTATTGGTTACATGGAACTAAAAGATCGTGATGAAATAATAAAGAAGCAGTCAACAGCACTGGTCTCTGAAAATGATACAAAAGAGAAGAAACTTGATGAAGACAAACTTGCAAATAAAGATCAGGTAATTGATGAAGCAGATGCTGTAGGTTACATGGATATCAAAGATAAACCAATTGAGGACATAATTCAGTCAACAGAATCTTCAGAACTTAAAAGTCAATTCACTGATGCTGTAGTTGAAAAAAGTGTTCAAATAGAATCCAAAGAAAGCGTTTCTAGCATAATACAAAAAGTTGAAAGTCAAGTGATAGATGCAGGTGATGCACCGGATGGATCAAATGAAAGTATTCATAAAGAATGTTTAGTTGAAATAAGTGAAATGAAACTGGCAACAGAGTTGGAATCGGCTACAGTACAAGTTAAGGAAGAGTTGAAGGAACCAATAGAGGTGGAGAGAAAATTTAGGATTGCTGAAGATACTGAAAAAAAGATTGTGGAAATGGGAGGAATTTTAATGGAAACACAGAAATTCACGGATGAGTATTTGGACAATGATTGCTATTCCCTGACATTACAAGATTGCTGGTTGAGACTTAGAAACAAGAAATTTGAATTGAAAGTAAACGCTGCTATCCAAGGGTCATCAAAAACAACACTTTATAATGAAGTAACCAGTGAGAAGGAGATTAAAGAATTCTTGACAAAGAAGTTTGCAAAGAAGGTGAAACAAAGTAAGAAAGATGAGAATAAGCCATTAGATGTGGTAATAGATGAACTTGGACTGATGGAATTTGCAACATTTGAGACAACACGGAAAACATACAAGATGGAAAACTGTGTTGTAGACTTGGACTTGACTGACTTTGGATTTCAAGTTGGGGAGATAGAAGTGGTAGTGGACAACCCCAATAAAGTTATAACAGCTTTGGAAATCATAGACAGCATGGCAGTGAAACTAGGTAAGTTGTATCGTGGGCAATTACAAAGTTGTGACCATTATTTCCTAAAACCTGATTTTGATATGTTTCATCAATCTGTGATATTGACTTGTATGTTTGTTTGTTACCCTTAAGTTGCTTTAGAATTTTCTTGTGCTAGACAGTGTAGGCCTGCTTTTTGTAAACGTGCAAACCACTTTCATTCCACCAGTAATTGTTAACTTTCTTGCAAAAAGTGTTTGAAACAAACCGTCAACCTCAGCGATGAAAGGTAGGTAATCTTTAGACAGCATCTTGAATCATTCGCCACTGAGAACCCTTTTTGGAAATTGTACCAAATGGCATGAAGAGTGGGCTAGGAGATTTTAGGAATACTTTTGCTTTGCTTTACTACTCCATCCCAAAACACCCAGTTACACAGCGTTGATTGTACTGCTTGGCCCTCAACACAGGATGAATAAGATGAACGGTGCATCCCCCCCACCCCCCCCCCCCCCCCCCCCAACACATAGGATGAATGGTGCACCCCCAACACATGCGATGAATGGTGCACCCCCAACATATAACATGAATGGCTCACCCCAACATATAAGATGAATGGTGCACCCCCTAGCACATATTATATTATTAAGTTGAATTGTGCACCCCAACACATACCATGAATGGTGCACCCCCAACACATAACATAAATGGTGCACCCCCAACACATAACATGAATGGTGCACCCCCAACATATAACATGAATGGTGCACCCCCAACACATAGGAACATTGGTGCACCCCCCAACACATAGGAACAATGGTGCACCCTCAACACATAGGAACATTGGTGCACCCCCAACACATAACATGAATGGTGCACCCCCAACACATAGGAAAAATGGTGCACCCCCTAGCACATATTATATTATTAAGTTGAATTGTGCACCCCAACACATACCATGAATGGTGCACCCCCAACACATAACAAAAATGGTGCACCCCCAACACATACCATGAATGGTGCACCCCCAACACATAACAAAAATGGTGCACCCCCAACACATAACATGAATGGTGCACCCCCAACACATAGGAACATTGGTGCACCCCCAACACATAGGAACAATGGTGCACCCTCAACACATAGGAACAATGGTGCACCCCCAACACATATGATGAATGGTGCACTCCCAACACATAACATGAACGGTGTACCCCAACACATAAGATGAATGATGCATCCCCCAACATATAGGATGAATGTTGCAACCCTAACACATAGGAACAATGGTGCACCCCCAACACATAGGATGAATGGTGCACCCCCATTGCCAGTGTTAAAACCTATACTTTTACAGTGACATGATCAACTCTCCCATTATAAGCTAGATGATCATCAACACCAAACATTGAGATGAATGTTAGTGAAACAGTTGTACAACATGATAACATGGAGATGTTTGTATTTTTCAGGTCTAAGCCCCTTGCAGAGTGTTTATTAGGTGGCATAATACAGGACTATTATTATGGTATGAAGCACGTTTATGTACAGCTAATGTCTGGTGTAGATGTTGTATCTTTAACTGACCATGCTAGCATAGAGTATTGTAGAAAGGAAGGCCTGTCAATGGTGTATGGTTTGTGGTCTATTTGTGACCTCACAAAAAAAATAAATGTACTTTAAAACTTTAAAGGGAATTTATCAGGATATTTAAAACGTTTGAAATTGGCTAAAACATTTTTTTTTTTCAATATTGAAATAATTTTAATTTTTAAGACATAATATTTTTTCCTGATATACTCCTTTAAAACTTTGTGCAGATCACTTGCTCTGTGTTTAATGTTTTGAAAACTGTTTTCAATATTTTCTGGAATGAATCACTGTTATTGCGAAATCTAGATTTTACTATCATTAGGTCCTTATGCGATCGCCTTTTGTCCATAGTCGTGGATTGTGCGTCCATAAGTAATTGGCATTTTCGACGTCTTCTCAAAAACTGTAATCTCAATTGTAACGAAATGTTGTATGCAGCTTTGGACCTAAGGACGAATCAAAATTGTGAATTGCATGGTCCTTCCCTGGGGCCTTGGGGGTGGGGCCAAAACAGTCAAATTTAAGGTAAACTTTGAAAATCTTCTTCTTACTATAGGAAGCACTGGAAAACAAATGGTGAGCATGATTATAGACGTAAATGAGTCCTTTACAAAAATTTTGATTTGCATGTCCCATGGTCTAATGGTTTGGCTGTTGGGGCGGGGCCTACTTGACTCCATCTATATAAGAGAAAATGACTAAAAAACACATTTCTGATGACTGAATAGACTCATTTGAATGTTTTTTGGTGTAATTTGTTGTTGCTGACATGACAGTTAATGCTTATGTTTTATTGACAAATCAGGTGACCATTCAGTCCCATGGGCCTCTTGTTTTATGATGACAAACACTATCAAGCACATGCATGCATGGAGGCACACATGTCCATGGTGTGAGTAAAAGTGATTTAAAAAAATCTATCTCTGTTGATGCCCTGGTAATGGCCTAGTGGTAGAGCATCAGACTGGATTTAAGGGTCATAGGTTTGATCTCCAAACTGTGCCATGTGTTGTGGTCCTGAACCGAGACACTTGATCTGCATGTGTTTAATTCTGGCTCTACTCAGTAGAACTTTAAGTAGGAGTTGTTAGAATTTGTACACAATCAATGTAAAATAAATAAGTTCAAACCACATATCCATTTTTAAAAAAGCACAAAACATATAACTTGGTGGCGGCAATTTGTAATTCTGCACACATTTTGGCAGACTTTACAACTAAATATTTATGGAAAGAATCTGAGGTTTTGTTGGTCAAAAGTCAGGCCAGGATCAGAAAATTGTCATTTTTTGCATTGATATAACTAGACAGAACAGGAGTTTATCAAACATTCATTTCAATTTTAGCTTGATTGTAAAGAATTACTGTTTTCAACTGAATGTTTATTGTCTACGTATATAGACAATTTTAGACACACTTCGCATTTAAATATACTGTTTATTCATAAGTTATATTTTAAATCACTTTTATTAACCAATAAGTAACGGTTACCATGGTTACTTATAAGACGGCTTCCCGTGACAAAATAATGGAAATAATGTATCTTGATGAAAATTTTAGTTTGAGTTTAATGACGTCATAAATATAAAGTTTATGTGACAAGTGGTTATGGTGGCGGGTTTAAAGATGTGACACCTGCGAGTCAAAAATCACTGTTGTAAAGTAAATTATCCAGTTTTTAATAATTTACTGAAAAATAATGATAAAATATAAATGCTTCAAAGTTACGATTTTCATAATTATATACATTTTTAGCTCTACTGGCCAAAGGCCAGAAGTGCTTATGCGATGGCGTGTTGTCTGTCGTCCGTCGTCTGTTAGCAGCACTTTCTCTGAATCCACTAGGCCAATTAAACTGAAACTTCACATGGGTGTTTCTATTGCATAAGAGACTATACAGAAGATTTTTTTTTTTCGATCTGAAATTCAAGATGGCCGGCGTTACTAAAAATAGTCCAAAACTTAAAAAATCTTCTTCTCATTAACGGCCCAACAGATTTTCAAAATGTTAATGTAGTAATGATGACCAACTATAGTTTTGTTAGATTTGTTCAAATGGTGTCCCTAGATTTAAAAATGACCCCGCCCCGATGTTTCTTCTGCATAGTAGAATTTCAAAAAGTGCTATGGCCACTCTGAGTCAGTAGAGTGTCCTCAGGCCCTCTTGGGCCTCTTGTTTATTAAAGGCTCATTAAACTTCCGAAACAGTCTTTTTTAGTTTTAATTTAAGTCAGTTTTACTCTTCCAGATGATAGAATACATGTTTATTTGATCACTGAGAGACTTTGCAAACGAAAACTTAAATATAAAGCACATTATTAGTACTTAATTAAGAACGGGTTTTGTTTACAAATTAATGTTCATCTCTTTCCGATAAACACCTTCAGCAGAAAACGGGGAGTTACAAAACTTGTTATGAAATGGACCGGTCGGTAATATAATATTATGATCTATTTACTTCAGAGAGACACAAAGTATGGGGAACTGTAGGGGATGTGGTTAAAAATTAAATAACCACTTGCAGTTAGATAGTTTTTAAGAACATCCCCTTTATTCCCCTCAGTGTATTAATGAACTAATTTATTGCACATTTACAAGCGACGAATCATTCATATAAAATTAAAAACAAAGTAACTTTTCTAATAACTAAACAAACCACCCTTGGTAGCCTCTCAATATTGACCGGATAAAGTGATTTGTGACGCATAAGTGCGTGCGATAGTATGACGTGTATATGCAACGGAGGATCCTGAGCAAGAGTTACTACACCAAACTAGTATTCTGTGCTCATTGTTTTTCAGTGTGTATAAACAATATAATGCATATTAGGTTTGATACAGTTTTATTGCAGACATCAATACTGTGAAATCATTAATTTTCGTGGGGTACTAATTTTCGTGGATTTCGTGGGAAGCCTAGACAACGAAATCAAATACCCACGAACTTAGTTTACGCAATAATGTAATGCTGTCAACTCTATTTCCATATGCCTACGTGCATCGCATTGTGGTAAATAATCCATCCTTTATTTATATATTTTCTTTTGTCACATTGCATTAATATTTACATTGATGATTTTGTAAGTAGTGTAAGAATTTTTTATTACTCGTATCATCTTTACGTCGATCCGCTCATAGATGTGTGTGTGTGTGTAGCGGGATGGGTTATAATTTATTGTATTTCAATCAAATGTCAGAGTCGCTAAAAATAGACCGTCACCTTGCAGGAAAATGCTATCAAGTTGAAATAATGTGATGTACAGACCTACGGTAAACATTGTAAAAAAGTGTAAAACATTGTAAAAGGACAGTATGTGTACAAAGAAAACTACAACATATGTGTTCTGAAACCATTTCTGGATTATGTCGTACTTTTCTTTTCCTCAACTGGTGTTTGCATAACAATTAGTTCTTTATCGTACTTGTATATTAAGGTACTAGTTGGCATGTGTCAACTCTTATTGGCACAGTGGGGTGCTATAAACCCTGAAGCGTGACGCGTGTATTACAGCCAAGGTTAATAACTAGAACCCACTATGCGATGTCGAATGTGTAAAAAAATAAAAAATTTGGAAATTGGTTTTCAACGAATTTAGGTCCCCACAAACATGTCTTTGAAGTGAAAACCACGAAATTTAATACCCACGAAAATAAATGATTTCACAGTATATTTAAAAAAAACCAAAAAAAAAACCAATAACAATACATAATAATTAGTGAAGCCATAGCTTTTCTAATCTTGTTAATGAACCTTTATCTAATGGTCTTAATCCGCACACTACCACTGCAATATTCATTTTTGTACTTACAAACACTGGCAGAGGTACAGTTGGAAAGCAACCGAGTCATTACAGAATTACAAAAATGTAAACAAAAGTTAAAAGCTTGTTCCGCTTGTCCAAGAAATACACATTTTGATTTTTCAAAAAACAGTCACTAAGGGGTCTACAGGAATGGTTTTAGCAATACTCCAAACACATTTAATTACAATCATATCTGTTATTTTCAAAAAGTGTGCATTTAGGAAGTTTAATGAGGCTTTAAATAATTGTAAAAGTGGTATGATTGTAGCATTAAGCATAAATTGAAACTATCTGGATCCTATCAAAATACCATTGTGTATCACCAAAAAAACGATCCATTTAAAACCTGTTATTGCCTGTTATCTTGACCGATGGTATAACTAACATCAATGGTTTTCATCTGTAAATGTTCTGAAATTTCCAGGTATCATTGGTTAAATATGCAATTTAAAGATAGGTTTAAAAACATTATTATACCTTAGATCATGTAATATTCCTATGTGGTGCAGTATTCATTTTAATAGCAACACTATTTTTTCCCTAGGCCATATTTAAAAATAGTTTGTTCCTGTTGCACGACCAACCCACGAATCCCCCTCCCCCCCTCTCAAAAGATTAACTGCTGTGACTGAACTCCTTTTTTTTTTTGATAAATTTTATAATCTGATAATGACTTTTTGATGATATGAAATGAAATGGTCATCTATTATTATCAGCAGGGTTTGGAATAAGCACTGGCACACTCGCAAAATGCGAGATGATTTTAGACTATGCCAGTTGAAATTCGGGGCAATTAAATACGATTCTGGCTGAAAATAAACAACTGGGAAAAACTGTTCAAAAGAAAGTTTTACTAAGAAGTCATTTACGATATAATTTTATTCTTTTTTTTTTTTACTTTGGATGACATTAATATCATTAAAGCATTTGTCAATGGACAATGATCATTAGAAAAACTCTTGTTATATCTTGGAAACTTTTCATAACAAACTGACAGCCATTTGTTTTTTAAGGTATTGTATCGCGCATGTGCTGCTTTTTAATTTCAGTTTAAACATCGGAGTGTTTGGAATATTTTCCTGTCTTTTTGTTGATTGATTGATTGATTGATTGAATGTGTAATGTCATTTTAATGCCATTGAGGGCTAATAGATAATCAGTTAGCCTAACCACTGTTTCCTGGGATCCTGAAAGGTTAACCAGTACTCGAGCATACCCCATCTCTGCAAGTAACTGATTACTTTCTTACTTGAATCAGCAGTGAGAGACGAATGATAATGAGACACAATGTCATATATCAATCATCACGGAGACTGTGGCGGGGATTGAAACTCATGACCCCTGGATTGATAGTCAGATAAGTTACCGACTAAACTTATCGGGCCCAGCTGTCTTTTTGTACTGACGATTGTCATTAATCACAACTTGGAACACATTAATTGCTTAATATTTAAAAAAAAAATGTTTATATTTTGTAAAAAAACACCCTAGCAATATATATTACCAAAACAAAAATTGACAGTTAAAATAAACAGAAGCTGCAGGAATATTAATTTTAGTTAGGATATTTGGTGTTACATAGATACATAGCTTATATGTATACCAATGATTGGATTGTGTAACTTTGGACAAAATCAATGTCAGTTACTTAAAAAATAAGACCGCGGCATGGTCTAGTGGTAGAGCGTCCGCCTCACATGTGGAAGGTTGTGGGCTCAATCCCCGACCGGGTCATACCAAAGACTTTAAAAATGGTACCTGAAGCAAATGTAATATTACCCACTTTCTTTATGTTGTCGTCAATCATGGTTGGGTCATACCAAAGACTTTAAAAATGGTACTAGAAGCTTCCTCGCTTGACGCTCAGCATTTAGAGGAGAGTTCTAGGTCTGGTTGACCCGGTGTCAGTATAATGTGACTTGGTGGGGTATCATACCATGTGTCTGCGGCATGATACTCCAGCTAGACAGTGCTTAGAATACTGTCTCAAGTAGGCACCGTCGCAATATGACTGAAAAATTGTTGAAAGCAACGCTAAACACCATACAACAACATTAAAAAATAAAAAATGGTTTCCATTCAATAACTTAAGATAGTAATGACCTATTTGAATGAAACTTAATACATTTGTAAGTTATATTGAGGTGAAGGTTGGAATTGCATATGGGGTCATTTGGGTCAAGGTCAACATTGCTGAAAAGAGTTTTCTCTCAAATACTACAGGAAACATTGAGACATTAGATTAAAACTTGGTACATAAGTTGCTTATATATATAGACACATTGAATAGATGGGATTCTCATGATGTCACTGGTATCAAGTTAATTGTTACTAAAAATAGCAAAAACAAAGTTTTGCATTTCTTTGTGGTGCTCTACTAAAAATATATTGCTAACGGGGAAACTTTGTTTTCATAAAATTTTGATATCTCTTGTTTAATCAAAAACTGTATCCTGGAGATGAAGATGACCAAGTTTTATTGGTATAGGCAAACCTCAGAATGAATTTGTGTAGAACCTCCATCCTTCTGCAAGTTTTACATAAATATTTTGGACCAAGCTGGGCTCAAACCTACAACCTCAGCAATGAGTGGTAAATGGTAATTAAATGACAACACCTTAGAATGTTTGGCCAAGTAAAACACTAGAAACTATAATAAAACATGTTTATATACTACATAAAAAGAAACTGCAGGTCAGGAAAAAAACATCAATATACAGCATTGCCAGTATTTGAAAAGAACTTTTGAGTTACAAGATAAAGACAAAGAAATGAACATCATGTTTATTTGTTAATATTTGATGTCAGTTTTAATTGACTTTTGTCTTATTTTGCTGTTACTGTAACCAACAATCGTGATCATTTCCCTACTCCTTCCAAAAAAAAAAAAAAAAAAAAAAAATACCTACCAACCTACCTACTGGTACCCAAGTCCTGGGTCAGGCAATAGGAAACAAACATTTTTTTTTTTAATATGGCCCTACAGTACTCCAAACACGCTTCAAGTATGTTACTTCTTTGCACCTATCAAGCAACAATTTTTTGTTATCTTTAATATACTATGCCATCAAACCCGAAGGATGGCTAAATTGGCCATGAATGTACAGTTGTGATTGGTGTAAGTGAAAATGACGCTAAATATTCAATCAATGGTGTAAGTGAATATCATTGGAAATTTTACATAATTTACATCTGCAGCTGATTTGCATGTAAGAATGACTGATCAGTAAATATAAATTTAAAACACAATTTATTCACAATCATGTAATAGAGAGATGTCAGTTGTTAATGTTTGACATTAATAAACAACTTGTTTACTTCTATACAAAACGAGGCCCATATACTAGGCCTTACCTGTCACCTGATTATCTAAAATACATTCACATAAGTCTATTCAATCGTAAGAAATAAAGTTTTTTGTCAATTTATCTTATATAGATTTAGTAAAGTAGGCCCAACCCACAGGCCCAACCCACAGGGCCAAACCATGAGACTCCGGGACATGAAATTCACATATTTTATAAAGAACCCATAGTCGTCACTAATCATGCTCATAATTTTGTTTCTGAATGCTTCCTATAATGATAAGAAGATTCTTAAAGTTTACCTTAAATTTGACTGCTTTGGCTAAGACCTCATGGGGGTGGGGACCATGAAATTCACATAAGTATTAACTGTCATGTCAGCAACAAGTCATACCAAAAACATTTACATAAGTCTATTCAGTCATAAAAAATAGGGGTTTGATTGCAGGTAAGAGTTTAGGGACTAAAATTTATAGGGGCCCTGTAAGGGGACTTAGAATTTTACATAGAGATACTATGGGAAAAAAGAAAATTCTCTCTTTTTTTATCTTTTCTGAAACCACAAGGCCAATTAAACTGAAACTTCACATGGATGTTTTTATTGCATAAGAGACTATACAGAACATTTTTTTTTATCTGAAATTCAAGATGGCTACCGTTACTTACAATACTCCAAAACTTAAAAAATCGTCTTTTCATGAACGGCCCAACTGATTTTCAAAATGTTTATGTAGTAATGATAACCAACTATAGTTTTGTTAGATTTGTTCAAATGGTGTCCCTAGGGTTAAAAATGACCCAGCCCCAAGGGGACTTAGAATTTTAGATAGGAATACTATGGGAAAACAGAAAATTCTCTTTTTTTTCATCTGTTTAGGCAAAATTATTATTAAGTTGGGAGTTCTTAATTATCATCTAGTCATAGGATTTGGCTCAGTAAGAAGAATTGACTTTCAAATTTCAAAAATCTTCTTCTCAACAACCGATCAGTCAAATTTGTTCATATTTGATATGGATTATCCCAATGAGTATGTACTGTTTTAAGTTTGTGCAAATCAAGGGTCTTGTATTTATAGGGCCCTGTAAGGGGACTCAGTTTTATATAGGAATACTATTGGAAAATGGAAAATTCTCTTTTTTGTCATTCATTTATGACTTTTTTTATTCAGTTTGAGTTTTGATGCATCTTCTAGTCATAACAAATAAGATTTTGTTCGATACAAAGGATTGACTTTCTAAAAGGGTCCAGGTGGAGTCACAAAATGATTGAAATTGAACATTGTCATAAATCTTATTTTCAACAACTGGTCAGTCAAATTTGTTCATATTTAATATAAATTAACCCTATAATTAAGAAATCTAAGTTTGTACAAATCAAGGGACACTGGGATGTATAGAGGCCCTGTAAGGGTTTTTGAGTTTTACGTAGGAATACTATAGGAAAATGGAAAATTCTCATTTTTTTGTCCATTTGGGTAAATATGTTGCTTAATTTGAGATATAAATCATTGTCTAGTAACAATAAATTTGATTTTGTTCAATAAAGAGGATTGAATTTCCGTAAGCGGCCAGGGGACGGATGGGGCAATAAGGTTAAAATTGGAAATTTTTACAAATTTCCTCTCAATAACCTTTCAGTCAAACTAGTTCATATTTGATATAAATTATCCTTACATCAGCAAGGATTGAAAATTCTGCATATCAAGGGTTGGGATATATTTGGGCCCTGTAATGTGACTTTTACATAGGAATATTATAGGGAAAACTGATTTTTTTCATTTTGCATCCATGTGTACAAAAAAACTTCTTTTTAAAATTCGAATCATTTCTGCTCATAACAAATCACTTAGAGTTGGTGTTTGAAGTTCTGACAAATTAAGGGGCTGGGTTGTATAAGAGTTCTACATAGGACTATATTTTTTTACAGATAAATGGTTTGGGAATTTAAAGAATTTCCTTTTCATAGCAATTAAGTTTTTGTTCATTATGGATGTGGTGAGGGCATTTATCCATGTTGTTATCCAAGTTGTTCAGACGACCCAACAGAGAGGGTAAATATTGTGGAATTTTAAATAGTGCTATGGCCACCATAATTCAGTAGAGTGTCCTCAGGCCCTCTTGGGCCTCTTGTTAAAGTTTACCTTGAATTTGACTGTTTTAGCTTAGCCCTGGCCCCTGGAGGGTGGTAAGCATGCAATTCACAATTTGATTCACCCTTAGGTACCAAAGCTGAATACATTTCATTACAATTGAGCTTATGGTTTTTGAGAAGTCGAAAATGTCAATTGTTTACGGATGCACAACGACAGACAAAACCGATTGCAAAAGGTCCCTTGAGACAAAGTCATCAGGTGACCTAAAAACATATTAAGATACTGGTTATGCCACTTTAAACTACCTGTAATGGAGTCTAGTATATAAAATTACAGAAAACATAAATATAAAACACAAAATGTCATCTAACTGATTCATTCCATGGACTGAGAATGTCGGTTACTTACAAGTTCACAAAGAAGAAAGGTTGTTTAATTTATCTGGGCTTAATATCCAGATATATTAAACCAAAAACATTGCATGTGAAGTTAATTATTCCATATCTGATACTGGCTTGTGTAAAAAAAAAAAGTCGACAAAAAATCCATATGTAATTAAGACATAGTTCTGTAGATGTGGTGATATCCAGATATTCCCCCAAGTTTCTACATTTTCTTGAATTATCTCTGATCCCAATGTATTTGCAAGTTCGTAAATAATAAAAGATTGGCATCGTGTATATAGAAACAAGTAATTAAGAGGTGATAATTAGAAAAATACCAGCTGCTACCATTAATCAAGCAGCGGTGTAATTAGGATTGGAACCAGGTTCTTGCTGGTTCCCCAATGTGCAGTAAATAACCCAAAATGTTCTGTAAGTCACTGAAATGGACTAGTTTTTTATTTTCTTTTCTTTTTATCAAAATGGGGTTTCGAGTCATATTTAACAGGTTTCAGGTGATAAATGATGGCTGTTGTTTATGAAAGACCTCAGAGATGTCTGCTTATCATACCAATCCCATGAAGAATACAGTAAGACCGCTACTTAAGAAAGTAATTGGCCATATTTTTCCCTGAGAATTGTGGGTAATGTCATTTATTTCTTAAATACCCAGGGTACATAGAATATAATTCACTTTAATTTACAATTTATGACAAATCATTAACATGGTTTCATATGGATAATGGATTGGAGACGTATATATGTTATGTAACTGTCGTTACTCCTAAGAATACATATGCAGTGGGGTCACGATTACTTCAGCTTGATATAAGTGTGTTTGTTTGATAATTATTTAGTGTCATCTTTATGCCGTAATCTACCTAGTCTTTCCTTTGATCCAGGAAGGTTGACCAGTTCTCTAGCACACCTATCTATGAAATACAAGGATTTCTCAGTGATTTGTTTTTGATAATTTCACTGTTAAAAAATAGTGAAATTACAAGTGATATTTTCATTGATTGGTGATTTCACAGAAATAGTGCACTTATTAACATTGCAACTGTCTCTTGCTACCTCACTGAAATCAACAACTATATCTTACTTCTTGCATATGCATGCATGTATTCATGTCACAACATTATGTTTATATGCCACAATATTTGCTTTAAGAAATCTAATGTCGTCTGAAAGATGATAATAATGTATTTGTTTGTTGTTATTTGCAAATCTAGTGGTTAAATATTGATATAGGACTGTGTGTGCACTTAAATGTCCGTACAGTTGATGTTAGTGAACCTACCAGGGACCCAAGATATTCAAAATCACTGGTCATTGACAGATTCCAATATGCTATATCATTTCTTGGACAATGCTTCTGCTTGCTTGCTAACATTTTTTTTCCCCCCCAATTTATTAGTTCAAATTTAGCCCGTTTCTATAAATAGACTTTTCACTTCAGTACACTTGTTTGATTAATTGAATATTAAGGGTCATTTTTATGCTATCAAGGGCTGACAGACGATCAATTAACCTAACCACTGTTTCCTGGGATCCTGGAAGGTTAACCAGTACTCGAGTACACCCCATCTCAGCAAGTAACTGATAACTTTTCCACTTGATCAGTGGTGAGAGACGAATGATAATGAGATGCAATGTCATATACCAATAATCACGGAGATTGTGACTGAGCGGGGATTCGAACTCGCGACCCCTGGATTGACAGTCAGACGTGCTAATGACTGAGCTATTCGGGCTCGGCACACATGTTTGAAGAAACACCTTCCAATTTTTTGATGGTAGAAATAATTTATTGTACAACTTGCAATATTTGTTTTATTTATAACATCAGTTTGATTACAGGTTGAGTGAATTTTTTTGTACCGGGTGTGTGAATTTTTCGTTATCCATGAGACAAGATTAGACAGTGTGTCTTAGTTCATAACAAATGTATCTCTTTCTTCAGTTAGTCTGAGATGAATGGTTAGAGCTCTAAGCCCCAGAGGTTTCAATTTAACAATTTATAAAAATGTACAGATATTGAAATTTTACATTACCCTTTTTTTTTTGTCTGACACATGCAACTGTAATGCACAACTAAATAACTGCCTGGCATTTTCTCACTCCGCCCACAGATTCTGGCGAAACTATAATCAGAGACGAGAAGAAAAAAAATTTAATCAAGATAAACATTAATTGTAATGCAGCTTGTCAGAATTTTGATAATCAGAGAAAATTTATAATTATTGTTGAATTTTTCGCAGATATTTTGACTGATTAAATGGTGAAATCTGTATGCAGCATGCTAGTTGGTTCTCTGATACATGAATCACGGTAATCGTGCAATCGCGCATCTTTGAAAACTTGTGCAGTGTCGAGATAAGTGTTCTTTCTTCGTTAATTACTGTTTCAGTTTTTTAGTTTTGAAACAGATATCTTTAATTTCGTTAGCGAGATTATTTAATGTTTGAATGAATTGAAATTCAATCTTTAAAAAAAAAAAAATGAAGTGGCCTGACTGAAAGTAGAAATAAGTGGAGTAACTTTGATTTAGATAGATAAAATTGATACGATTCTCTGACAAGATAAGACTAACTGCCAAAATTCTTACATCTTGGTGTTGTGTAATATACCTGGAGCTGTGGCAACAAATATAATGTAAATAACTTGTCAATGAATGGACAGTTGATAGAAATGATTGATAGTTGCCAATTAGACAATTATAATTGCATTTTTGTTAAGAATTGTCTAAAGTACCATTAATATTCAGTTTTATCATATTAAGCACATTACTAAGACACTGATGACTTTCATGAAGAATTGACTTGGAAAATAAAATAGAGCAAAATAAAAAAATATCAACACACAACTTAAACAAATCTTCTAGTAAATAGCTGTCAGCTTTCTTAAAAGTAGTTGTCAGCTTCCCTAATATAACTCAGCTTCCATTATATAGCTGTCAGCTTTCCTAATATAGCTGTCAGCTTTCCTAAAAGTAGCTATCAAATTTCTAAATACATTTGTATAGCTGTCAGCTTCCCAAAAATAGCTTTCAGCTTTCCTAATATAGCTGTCAGCTTTCCTAAAAGTAGCTATCAAATTTCTAAATATAGCTGTCAGCTTCCCAAAAATAGCTTTCAACTCCTTAAATATACCTCTTAGCTTCCCTAATATAGCTGTCAGCTTCCAAAATATAGCTGTCAGCTTCCCAAAAATAGCTTTCAGCCCCTAAATATACCTCTTAGCTTTCCTAATTTAGCTGTCACCTTCCTTAATATAGCTGTCAGCTTCCCTTATATAGTTGTCAGCTTTCCTAAAAGTAGCTATTAAATTTCTAAATATAGCTGTCAGCTTCCCAAAAATAGCTTTCAGCTCCTTAAATATACCTCTTAGCTTCCTTAATATAGTTGACAGCTTCCCAAATATAGCTGTCAGCTTTCCAAAAATAATTTTGGTTGTACATGAAATAAAATATAACCATGTCTTAGATATACTGTTTTTTTTACCTGCAATCAAGACTCTTAAAGTATTATACGATGCAATTAAAAAATAGGTACCCACCAACACAAAATGCAAAAATCCTTTACTGGTTCAGGAATATTGTGTGCAGTAATATAGAGCATCAAACCCAACTCACTCACTCACTCACTCACTCACTCACTCACTCACTCACTCACTCACTCACTCACTCACTCACTCACTCACTCACTCACTCACTCACTCACTCACTCACTCACTCACTCACTCACTCACTCACTCACTCACTCACTCACTCACTCACTCACTCACTCACTCACTCACTCACTCACTCACTCACTCACTCACTCACTCATTAGTACATAATTATACTCGTTGTAAAAGGTAGCTGACAAAAAAATATAGGTGGTAAGGGTTGGCTAAAGGAGTGGAAGGAGGTCAACATAATTAAACTTATGACAGAAGAAAAAATTACTGTCAGTGAAATTTAAAATTTTGTCAGAGAAATGTAATGGAATTTTGTTTCCCTTGGAGTGTGGCAACCCTGAACTCAACAATCAAACCCATTGAAGAATCTTTGACACTCCTGTCTGACATGAACACCAAACCTGCACTATCATTTTGTTTTGTTAAGATAAAATATTCAATATTTCTCGTATTCTTTTAATAACAAACAGATCGCTTTATCCGTATAAGTCTCATATTCCCAGACCTCACTGCTGTATCGCTCTATCACAATAATATTAAACTTCTCATAATCGGCCTACAAAAAAAAATCTTGTAAATTGGTTGTCTTTTCGTCGTCCCAGAACACTTGCTCCACAGATCATGACCTCATATATCGACGTCTAGTTTACATTGTCCTAAGACAATCAAGCCGAAGATAATTGGTGTAAGAACTTCAATATTTTAGTAGCGGGGATCAATTCCACGGCACCAACTTTCTGACAGCTCATTATACATTACGGCTCACATCTTAATTAACGGTCGGAATGTCGGGACCAGAAAACACTTTCAATACACACTAATGAAAGGAAAAAATGATCAGCCAGCCTTGTAGGATGCTAACTAATCACTTTCTTAGAAATCATTTGCGTAAAAGGCATTTTCCTGTTGTTTAATTATGTCGCAGTTCCATTTGGCCGTAAGATTTATAATTTGTAGCATTGATTGAACGCCCGATGGCAGCGGTTTAATCAAATTACGAGGGACTGTAATAAAATGGAAATATAGTCGATTTTACAATGCAAACATATAAAGGGCAATAACTCAAAAAGAATTTTTATATATTGTTAAGATTCGTCTGCAGGAAAATGTTATTTGGTGAATGATTTTATTGCAATGTTTTATTAATGCGCTTTTTTGTAGCAGGAAAAAAGAATGTGACTGTAGTCTTTATATAGATATTGTGTGTGAGATAAGACACTTTGTTGTTGTATTTCTGAAATTTAAAGATGTTTTGTTAAGAATGGTAAGCTCCCATCATTCAACTCTTTCTTAGAATTTAAAAGCAATACTGAATGGTACATATGTCCCTTTATTCTACAACTGGTCCAGTGGTCGAGTTTTAGTGGTCTGTGATTCAGCAGTGGTCAAGTGTCCGACCTGGGGTCTGTGGGGCAGAAATGGTCAAGTATTCGACCCGGGGTCTGTGGGACAGCAGTGGTAGAGTGTCCAACCTGGAGCCTGTGGGGCAGCAATGGTCAGGTGTCTGACCGGGGTCTGTGACGCAGCAGTGGTCAAGTGTCTGACCAGGGGTCTGTGGGGCAGCAATACTCAAGTGTCTGACCAGGGGTCTGTGGGACAGCAGTGGTCAAGTGTCTGACCCGGGGTCTGTGGGGCAACAGGTCAAGTGTCCAGACCGGGGTCTTTGGGACAGCAGTGGTAGAGTGTCCGGCCCGGGGTCTGTGGGACAGCAGTGGTAGTGTCTTGTCAGGGGTCTGTGACGCAGCAGTGGTCAAGTGTCTGACCAGGGGTCTGTGGGGCAGCAATGCTCAAGTGTCCGACCCGAGGTCTGTGGGGCAACAGGTCTAAGTGTCCAGACCGGGGTCTGTGGGACAGCAGAGGTAGAGTGTCGGACCCAAGGTCTGTGGGACAGCGGTGGTAGTGTCCCGTCAGGGGTCTGTGGGGCAGCAATGATCAAGTGTCCCACCCAATGTCTGTGGGGCAGCAGTGGTAGAGTGTCCATTACAGGGTCTGGGACAGCAGTGGTCGTGTGTCCCACCCAGTGTCCTTGGGGCAACAATTGTACCGTGTCCCACCCAGGGTCTGTCTGAAACCAGTGGTAGGGTGTCCCATCCAATGTCTGTGGGGCAGCAGTGGTAGAGTTCCCACCCTATGTCTGTGTTGCATCAGTGGTAGAGTGTCCCAACCAGTGTCAGTTGGGCAGCAGTGATAGAGTGTCCCACCCAGTGTCTGTGGGGCATCAGTGGTACAGTGTCACAACCAGTGTCTATGAGGCAGCAGTGGTAGTTTTCCACCCAGTGTTAGCAGTGGTTTTGTATCCCATCCAGTGTCTGTGGGGCAGCAGTCGTAAAGTGTCCCACCCAGTGTCTGTGAGACAGCAGTGGTTGAGTGTCCCACCCAGTGTCTGTGAGGCAGCAGTGGTAGAGTGTCCAACTCTGTGTCAGTGGGGCAGCAGTGATTGAGTGTCCCAATCAGGGTCTGTGGGGAACCAGTAGTAGAGTGTCCCACCCAGGGTCTGTTGGGCAGCAGTGGTAGAGTGTCCGACCCAGTGTCTGTGGGGCAGCAGCGGTGGAGTTCCCACAAAATTTCTGGGGCAGCTGGGTATGATCCCAGAACCATATATTGTATGTTCTAGTGTAAGGCCTTGTGTCAGAACTACTTCTGGTTTTACCCCTGAAGACTTGGGATTTGATTTGTGTGAATTGTTAGAATCTGCTTCATAATCAATGCATATAAATTTTAAACAAATCTATTACTAGATAATAAAAGGTTGAACTACACTTATAGAAAATACAGATGTCTGGCTCAAAAGGAATAACAAAAAAGCAATGTGGGCTGGAAGTGTTGTTTTGTAGTCGTGCCAATAAGAACCGCTCTATAAAGATAGAAATGATAAAAATATGTGTCACAATGTTCATATTTTAGCTGAATCACTACTTGTGACATCTGTGTATCATAGTTAAGTGAATAAATTGGAGTGAAAAGTTTTTAATTCTTTAACATCATTTTTATACCATCGAGGGCTAACTGATGATTAGTTAACCTGACCACTTTTTCCTTTGATCCTGGAACACTAACTAATACTGCAGCAGATCGCAAGTAGCTGGTAACTTTCCCTTTTGAATCAGCAGTAAGAGATGAATGACAATGATACCCAATGTCATGTAATGGAAACTGTGGCCAGGTGGGAATTCAAATTCCTGACCCCTTGATTGGTCAGACACTCTACTGACTAAATACATTATATACGCAATTGTAGTAAACGGTACTAATTCCAAATACTCTGGTAGTGAAGTTACTGATTCTGAATACTCTGGTAGTAAAGTTACTGATTCCAAATACTCTGATAGTAAAGTTACTGATTCCAAATACACTGGTGGTAAAGTTACTAATTCCAAATACTCTGGAAGTAAAGTTAATGATTCCAAATACTCTGGAAGTAAAGTTACTGATTCCAAATACTCTGGTTGTAAAGTTACTGATTCCAAATACTCTGGTAGTAAAGTTACTAATTCGAAATACTTGTTACTTATTCCAAATACTCTGGTAGTAAAGTTACAAATTCCAAATACTTTGGGTGTAAAGTTACTAATTCCAAATACTCTGGTGGTAAAGTTACTGATTCCAAATACTCTGATAGTAAAGTTACTGATTCTAATTACTCTAGTGGTAAAGTCATTGATTCCAAATACTCTGGTTGTAAAGTTACTGATTTCAAATACTCTGGTGGTAAAGTTACTGATTCCAAATACTCTGGTTGTAAAGTTACTGATTCCAAATACTCTGGTGGTAAAGTTTTACTGATTCCAAATACTCTGGTTGTAAAGTTACTGATTCCAAATACTCTGATGGTAAAGTTGCTGATTCCAAATATTCTGATTGTAAAGTTACTGATTCCAAATATCCTGGTGGTAAAGTTACTGATTCCAAATACTCTGGTGGTAAAGTTATTGATTCCAAATACTTTGGTGGTAAAGTTGCTGATTCCAACTACTCTAATAGTAAAGTTACTGATTCCAAATACTCTGGTGGTAAAGTTACTGATTCCAAATACTCTGGTGGTAAAGTTACTGATTCCAAATACTCCAGTGGAAAGGATTCTGATTCCAAATACTCTGTTGGTAAAGTTACTGATTCCAAATACTCTGGTGGTAAAGTTACTGATTCCAAAGACTCTGGTGGTAAAGTTACTGATTACAAATACTCTGGTGATAAAGTTACTGATTCCAAATACATTGGTTGTAAAGTTACTGATTCCAAATTCTCTGGTTGTAAAGTTACTGAATCCAAATACTCAGGTAGTAAAGTTATTGATTCCAAATATTCTGGTTGTAAAGATACTGATTCCAAATACTCTGGTTGTAAAGTTACTGATTTCAAATACTTGTTACTGATTCCAAATACTCTAGAAGTAAAGTTACTGATTCCAAATACTCTGGTTGTTAAGTTACTGATTCCAAATACTCTGAAAGTAAGGCTATTGGTTCTAAATACTCTGGTAGATTCCTTGATTGGTCAGACACTGTACCGACTTAATACATTATATAGGCAATTGTAGTAAACGTTACTAATTCCAAATACTCTGGTAGTGAAGTTACTGATTCCGAATACTCTGGTAGTAAAGGTACTGATTTAAAATACTCTGATAAAAGTTGCTGATTCCAAATACTCTGGTTGTAAAGTTACTGATTCCAAATACTCTGGTTCCAAATACTCTGGTTGTAATGTAACTGATTTCAAATATACAAATAAAAGTTACTGATTCTAAATACTCTGGTTGTAAAGTTACTGATTCAATAGTTTGCAGTGCAGAGCAATAGTATATTCCTTGTATAAAAAGTTTAAGCCTTTGTCATGTGAAGTCAGGTCAATAGTTTGCTGCTGTGCAGGGCAATAGTATATTCCTTGTTTAAAAAGTTTAAACCTTTGACCTGTGAAGTCAGGTCAGTATTTTGCAGTGCAGGGCAATAGTATATTCCTTGTATGAAAAGTTTTAACATTTTGCATGATTGTGAAGTCAGGTACATTGTTTGCAGTGCAGGGCAATAGTTTATTCCTTGTATAAAAAGTTTAAACCTTTGACAGTGAAGTCAGGTCAGTATTTTGCAATGCAGGGCAATAGTATATTCCTTGTATAAAAAGTTTCAACCTATAGCATGATTGTGAAGTCAGGTCAATAGTTTGCTGCTGTGCAGGGCAATAGTATATTCCTTGTATAAAAAGTTAAAATCTTTTGCATGATTGTGAGGTCAGGTCAATAGTTTGCAGTGCAGGGCAATAGTATATTACTTATATAAAAAGTTTAAAATTTTGACATGTGAAGTCAGGTAAGTATTTTGCAGTGCAGGGCAGTAGTTTATTCCTTGTATAAAAAGTTTAAACTTTTGGCATATGAAGTCAGGTCAGTATTTTGCAATGCAGGGCAATAGTATATTTCTTGTATAAAAAGTTTCAACTTTTGACATGTGAAGTCAGCTCAGTATTTTGCAGTGGAGGGCAATAGTATATTCCTTGAATAAAAAGTTTAAACCTTTTGCATGTCAGGTCAATAGTTTGCAGTGCAGGGCAATAGTAAATCTCCTTGTATAAACAGTTTAAACCTTTAGGATATGAAGTTGGGTCAGTAGTTTGCAGTGCAGGGCAGTTGTATATTCCTTGTATAAAAAAAAGTTGTTTAAACCTTTGGCATATGTAATCAGGTTAATAGCTTGCAGTGCAGGGCAAAAGTATTTCCTTGTATAAAAAAGTACAAAACTTTGGCATATGAAATAAAATCAATAGTTTGCAGTGCAGGGCAATAGTATATTCCATGTATTAACAGTTTAAATATTTAGCATATGAAGTCAGGTTAATAGTTTGCTGTGCAGGGCAATAGTACTTTCCTTGTATAAAAAATTTAAACCTTTTGCATGCTTGTGAAGTCATGTCAATAGTTTGCAATGCAGGGCAATAGTACTTTCCTTGTATAAACTTTTTTTTAAACCTTTGGCATATGAAGTCAGGTGAATAGTTTGCAGTGCAGGGCAATATTATATTCCTTGATTAAACAGTTCTACCCATTGAGCTGATCTTAAACATAATCAACTTGGTTACATCATGCTGCAGTCCTTGTCTATAAACATAGTGATTATTATATCATTCAGATGCAGGCACATACTCATATGAGATCAGTGATTTGAAAAAGGTTCAAAATTATTTGCATATTAACTAATTGCTTCGCAGAAGTTTTAGGACCAAATTAACGGAGGACGTGATTGTGCATAGAAATTATGTTTTTCCAAGATGTGAACACTGTAATACCAGTACTTTGTCTCTTTTCCTAGCATGTTTAATAGGTTTTAAATTGGCGTTGAATCCTTCCATAATAACAGTAGAAATGGCTTTAAAGTGATTAGGGCTGCCTCAAATTGGTTGTATTTAATTAGGTTTGTCGTATTTTTTTTTTAATACAGTTGAACAGTGTGGCATTTTGTGTTTAATGATTTGATGGCTTCATTAGCAGATAAATATATTAGCCGATGTATTAGTGTTAATGCATACTTTTTTTTGTCTCTAATGACAACCTTGAAAATGGGATTATCATTTGCCTAATTGTTAATTTTTTTTATAATCGTTTACTCTGTTATAAATATCACAAGATTGCGCTTCTTGTTCATGTTTCTAATAATTTCTTGTTTTAAAGATTTGTTAATTTTATGAGAAATGTGTGTGAGAAACTTGACAGAAATATTAATGAACAGTAATGGTGGCTCAGTGGGAAAGCTTCCATATATTTTATGTTCGATCTCATGTCATAGACAACAAATGATCCATTGGAGCTTTGTGGCTTGGCGCTGAGTATTAAAACAATCTAAACTGTAGGAGTGGTCAGGTGGATATTGGTATAGAAGAACCAGGTGGGGTATCGGGGTATCACGTGTGGATGAAATCTGGTTGAAGCACTTTAAAATATTCTGAAAACAACACATTGAATAAGAAAATAGAAATCGTGAAAAATAAATAATGAGATAGAAATTAAATGAGAAGATTGAAATTAAAAATCAGTGAGAAAGTATTATCAGTGACAGAGTAAAATCAGTGAGAAAGTAGTGTCAGTGACAGAGTATAACCAGTGAGAAAGTATTATCAGTGACAGTAAAATCAGTGAGAAAGTAGTGTCAGTGACAGAGTAAAATTAATGGAAAGTAGTATCAGTGACAGAGTATAATCAGTGAGAAAGTAGTATCAGTGATAGAGTAAAATCAGTGAGAAAGTAGTGTCAGTGACAGAGTAAAATTACTGGAAAGTAGGATCATTGACAGGGTATCAGTGAGAAAGTAGTATCAATGACAGAGTAAAATCAGTGAGAAAGTAGTGTCAGTGACAGAGTAAAACTACTGGAAATAAGGATTAGTGACAGAGTATAATCAGTGAGAAAGTAGTATCAGTGACAGAATAAAACCATTGAGAAAGTAGTGTCAGTGACAGAGTAAAATCAGTGAGAAAGAAGTGTCAGTGATAGAGTAAAATTACTGGAAAGTAGGATAAATGACAGTACAGTGAGAAAGTAGTATCAGTGACAGAGTAACAAAAAAAGTACTGGAAAGTAGTATCAATGACAGAGTTAAATATCAGTGACAGAGTAAAAAATAAAATACTGGAAAAAAGTATCAGTGACAGAGTATACTCGGTGAGAAAGTAGTATCATTGACATAGTAAAATCAGTGAGAAATTGGTATAAGTGACAGGGTAAAAAAAAATCAGTGAGAAAGTAGTATCAGTGACAGTAAAAAAAATCAGTGATCAAGTAGTATCAGTCACAGTGACAGTAAAAAAAATCACTGAGAAAGAAGTATCAGTGACAGAGTAAAATCAGTGAGAAAGTAGTGTCAGTGACAGAGAAAAAAATACTGGAAAGTAGTATCAGTGACAGAGTAATATAACTGGAAAGTAGTATCAAAAAAATGTAGACAGTGAAGAAATTAGAAATATTAAGAAATTGAAACTGAGAAGTAGACTCAATGAGAAAATGAAGATAATGTTTCCGTCTACATTTACCTGGATTGTGAACTTAGTTCAGGTTAAACAAAACTAAGAGCATATTTTTGAAAAGATATCTTAGAAACAAAACTATTTTGATGTTTATTATTTGTAAGTTGTCTCAGAAATTGATCCCACAGAGAAAATTGTGAACATAAAGACACAATTAATTTTCTGGCTGGTAGAGATACAATGTAGGTCTAAGGGGAACAACTAAGATATACTGAATGCTTGTATGATGTATTGTAATATAGGCAAAATAAAACAAGAATTTCTTAATTTGAGAACTGAAAGCTCTGAAACCTATTTTTAGGCTTAAGGTGAGTTTTTGTGCTCACCCTGTTTCTGCTGTTGTCTGTCTGTCCATCATAAAAAAATACCCTTAATTTTTTTTTCATAAACCAGTGTTTGGATTTTGCAGAGATCTTATGAAATGTTTATTGGAGAGATTCAGATTTGTTCACAGTCTGGGACATATTACTCTAAAGGGGTCATGAGGCCCAAAAAGGATTTAAATTGTGAATTTTCAAAAATTGTCTCAATAATTTGTTCCCTGTTGCCATACTTTAGGCTTTCAAGTTTGTTCAAATCAAGAGGTTAGTGTCTGTATTGGGCTCCATAAAGGATCTTTGAATTTTATACTCAAATGGAATGGAATTTACTCATCTAGTACAGCAATGTTTTTATTCAGTTAGAGATTTATAAAGATGTGATCCTGTAAAGGGGCTTTTATATTCATAAATGGCTGACAGATACTCCAAAAGGGTTAACATTATGAATTTTCAAAATTCTGCTCAGAGATCCTTCAAATGTTAGAAGGGTCTCCAATTTTGTTCAAATAAAAAGGCAAGGTTTTTTTCCCCTAATAATGTTTTTGTTTTTTTTGAGGCGCCAGATCTTCTGGTGTCTCCTTAGTATCATAGCCGATAAAATCATTTCATTTCATATGCAATGTCTAACTGCTAAAGAAAAAGTAGTTCTTGGTTTTTTATGTATTTGTTGGATAAAGGTAACTTTTCAATGTACAAAAGCAATGACATGAAAACTTGTTTGAGTTTTTACTTTTGATATCTGATATCTGCAAACGATTGCTATTTACTACGAAGGCTGAAATGTAGGAGCATACATACTTATATGCACTTCGCTCAACAATGAAAATAGTCCCTTGTAGGAGTGTCCATAATAATTAGCATATCAGAAATTAAAATAGTACCTGAAGCAAATGTAATATTACCTGCTTTCTTTATGTTGTCATCAATCATGGTTGGGTCATACCAAAGACTTTAAAAATGGTACTAGAAGCTTCCTCGCTTGACGCTCAGCATTTAGAGGAGAGTTCTAGGTCTGGTCGGCCCGGTGTCAGTATAATGTGACTTGGTGGGGTATCATACCATGTGTCTGCGGCATGATACTCCAGTGTGACAGCGCTTAGAATACTGTCTCAAGTAGACACCGTCGCGATATGACTGAAAAATTGTTGAAAGCGACGCTAAACACCATACAACAACATCAATCATGGTTGATTTCAAATTGGTTTTAGATTTCAGAAATATTAAACAATATTACAGAAAAGTTCTGTAATATGCTGTATTAATAGGCTATATGTCATGTAGATTCAGATTCAGATCTGTCCATTTAAAGGGATTATATTGGCAAGTTATGCATACACACTGTTGATAAAGGGTGTCTGGAATTTTATGCATAGTGTATTATTGAGACCATTTTACCAGTGTTTTCTCCAGCGTTTTTGACGCAATACATTATCATCTGACGCAATCAACTTTGTTCAGTGCGTCCACTATGACGCAACCTTAAAATAACAGAATTCAAATTACGCATATTTGTTTTGGCAAGCTGGTTTCAGAGTTATTTTTACAATGCCAGCTGATTTGACAGATCACGTGGTCTGATTCAGGGCAATCCCGGTCATGCGATTCTACCAAGTTAAATAAACGCTTTAATTGGTTAAGAACGCTTTATTGATGCAATCGCATAGACGATTATGATTACATACATTTGTCCGCGAAGCAATAGCGTAGTTTGAAGACAACATCTGTGAAAACAAAAGTACCCTGCAACAATAGTACTGACATATACCCAGTTTTAAATTGTTTGTATATGAAGATGAAATGTGGAAGCGTGAAACTTTTCATAAATGTACGGACGATACTCTATCTGAAAAACTTTTTATTTTGTTTTCTATAAGGTATCGAGACGCGCATGCGCGACATTTTAATACCAGTTTAAACATCGGCCGGTCCAAGTTTTAGGGCAGTATTCCCGGAGATGTTTCTGTAACGGACGATTAAAAGGTTGTTGAAAAAAGAAATTAATTTTAAAAAAATTATATTCATTTTGAAAAATGATTACTTTATTTCAAAAATTTAATTAATTTTTGTGAAGTTACCATTAAAATGTATTTCATATTATTTTTTTAAGATAAAATTTCTCTAAAATGAGTAGCTTTGAAGAGAAATGCTTTTGGGAAAAAGAAAATAAAAACAAAGTTTTGTTTTCCAAAGAGTATAATGCTAAACATGTAGCTCAGCAAATATAAAATATTGAATAATTTTAGTGTTTTTCATTAAAAATAATTAGGGCCTTGGTGATTGAGCTGTGGCCATGACATTTGAAAAGTTCACGACCAAAAATCCGAAATCATAAAAACAACTGCTAAGTTTCAAGTTGTTGTAACTTATTGCCAGAATTGAAACATTCGTTTGGAGTTAAATTGTTTTGAAGTTGTTATCTTAAGTTGCAGTTTTGATGGAGAAATTTGTGTGAAACAGGAAGTAAAACTGTTTTAGTAAAATATGTATTTTTTAACTCCATTCAGTCATGTTGATTAAGTTTAAAACTAGTCAATTGATGACCCCCAGATTTTTAAAATGACCCCTAGATTTTTAGTCAGTGGGTCATTAATGACCCCCAAAAAATTGAAGCTGGAGAAAACACTGTTTTACAAATAAACAAATCGAAGGGTTTTTCACCAAATATAGGATAAAATCACCGCATAGAATTTGTTTAAAGCAAAAAAAATATGAAAAAACAAGAGGTATTACCTTGAGAAACCCAGTCATTACCACGTGCAGATGGGCATATTGTCTTTGTGTTCCGGTTCGATGATTTTTTCACAGAGTTATGGCCCTTTGATTCTGTCTGTGACCAAATTGTTGTCCGCGCTATTTCACTACAATTCCATGTTGGAATTTTATGAAACTTGCTAGGATGCATCACTACCAAGTGAAAATGTGCATATTGTCTTTGTGTTCCAGTTCGATGATTTTTCATGGAGTTATGGCCCTTTAATTGAAGTTGTGACCAAATTCTTGTCCACGCTATTTCTCTACAACCTCAGGTTAGAATTTTATGAAACTTGCTAGGATGCATCATTACAAAGTGCAGATGCACATATTGACTTTATGTTCCGGTCTGACAATTTTATACGGAGTTATGGCCCTTTGATTCTGTCTGACCAAATTCTTATCTTGGCTATTTCTCTAAACCCCATCACGAAAAAAAAAAATGTATTGGCTTCTCTTTAGAATTCTTACAGTTACTTCCCCATTCAATATCATTACCATATGGTACAGTCAAACACTCACTTTGGGGAGCATCCATCAGTTCCACTGATATTTTCTTGTCTTAACTAATTCTGCAAGGATTTTATTCAAGTTCAAACATAAAACATCGTTTAGTCAGCAAATTAGATATTGCCCATTAAATGGATTTCATTTTCAAAATAGACTAGGAGGACCCTTATAATGATTTTAAATTTTGAAAAGAGAATTGTTGTCAAAATTAGCATTAATTATTACAGCTTCACTTTCAAATTCGTTTTCAGCTCAACTGGTTAAGTGAGAATGATATGAGTAACTTCAGACCATCACAACTGGGCAGTAGTCAGTTTGTTCCCCTTCATTTGTGCCTCTTGTTTTGATACGGTATAAAATATTGGAACTATTGTTAGGTGTGCTATAGAATTTAATTTACTCAGTCTCCCGTTCAACCCTTCCACCACCTCTATACATGGACTGAATGACTGCCACATAATATTAAATCATTCATACAGTACTGTTTAAGAAATAAGTACTTAGTGGACACGTGTTGGGATGGTTGTATGTTACGGGTAGAATGAATGAATTAATGGGATTTTACGGCATACCAAGTTATTCTACACCAACAGTTAGGAAGATTCCAGGTTTATTCTACATGTAAAATAAAACATTAACAAATGAATTTATGAATATGCAGAATAAACCTTGAACCTTGATACCTGCAGAACTGCTGAGTTTCAGCAAATTCATTGCTTCTTACGACATGCAAGAGCCATAGTGATCCTATTCTTGCCATCACTCACATGGCTCCCTGGAACCACACACGGGGATGTAATTTAACCACAATAATGAACATGACAAAAAATGATAAAATGAACATGACACCCATTCAGAGTATTTCAACCCCTCTGCAGAGAAAGACAGTGATTTTATTCTTAGCCGGAACCACATGGGCTGTATGTTAAGGATAGTTATTTGATTATTCTTAAATTGCATTTTTTGTTGCTAAAATTATCCACTCAAAGAAATGGCACATTTTAGTACAAGTTCTGGATATTTCATCATTGCTTTATCTTTATTTGCAGTTTATATCCCTCCTTCCTTAAGTTTTTGCTAATTATTTAATAGTGATTATGGCTGAGTGGTTTAATGTGCCATCTCAAGATCACTTACCTCATTGCTAACTTCATAAGTTCAAATTCCCCTCATTCCAAAAACTTTATGTGAGAAAGTTTCCAGTTACTTGTGGAAGGAAGGTGGTTCTACTCAGTCTGAGGTCTTCCTCCACCAGTAAAACTGGATATGCCATATATAACCTGACTCAGTATGAGGTATTCCACCACCAGTAAAACTGGATATGCCATATATAACCTGACTCAGTCTGAGGTATTCCTCTGCCAGTAAAACTGGATATGCCATATATAACCTGACTCAGTCTGAGGTCTTCCTCCACCAGTATAACTGGATATGCCATATATAACCTGACTCAGTCTGAGGTCTTCCTCTGCCAGTAAAACTGGATATGCCATATCTAACCTGACTCAGTCTGAGGTCTTCCTCCACCAGTAAAACTGGATATGCCATGTATAACCTGACTCAGTCTGAGGTCTTCCTCCGCCAGTATAACTGGATATGCCATATATAACCTGACTCAGTCTGAGATCTTCCTCTGCCAGTAAAACTGGATATGCCATATATAACCTGACTCAGTCTGAGGTCTTCCTCCACCAGTATAACTGGATATACCATATATAACCTGACTCAGTCTGAGGTCTTCCTCTGCCAGTAAAACTGGATATGCCGTATATAACCTGACTCAGTCTGAGGTCTTCCTGGATATGCTGTATATATAACCTGAAATGTGTTGAAAATGGCGTTAAACCCCAATTTTAAAAAAAAAATTAATCGTAATAATATGGAATTATGTTCTAATTAAATAACACATTTAATAATGAAAGTATAAAGTAGACATTGCATTGTATAGCTTCATTACAACCAATAATTCTGTAAAAATGTACCTCTGCTAGTTTCTGGTTTAAAATATTATTATTTAAAATATAGACACAGACAAAGATGCCAGCAGCTTAAATAGTCTGATATTACTTATTTGCTTATGACAATATGCAAATTATGGTGTGAAAATAATAATTTGTAATGGTGGTAATATTTATTTGCAGACATGTTAGCTTGCCTCCTGTGTAGAAAAATGGAGGTTTGAGATAAGTAGAAATGACATTGTTAGCTAGGCCTCCTCTGTAGAATAATGGCAGTTTGAGATAAGCAGAAATGACATTGTTAGCTAGGCCTCCTCTGTAGAATAATGGAGGTTTGAGATAAGCAGATATGTTAGCTAGGCCTCCTGTCTACAGAATATGGAGGTTTGAGATAAGCAGACATGATAGCTAGGCCTCCTCTCTACAGAATAATGGAGGTTTGAGATAAACAGACATGATAGCTAGGCCTCCTCTCTACAGAATAATGGAGGTTTGCGATAAACAGATATGTTAGCTAGGCCTCCTGTCTACAGAATATGGAGGTTTGAGAAATGCAGATATGTTAGATAGGCCTTATCTCTGCGGAAAAATGGAGGTTTGAGATAAGCAGACATATTAGCTAGGCCTCCTGTCTACAGAATAATGGAGGTTTGAGATAAGCAGATATGTTAGCTAGGCCTTGTCTCTGCAAAATAATGAAGGTTTGAGATAAGCAGACAATTTAGCTAGGCCTCCTCTACAGAATAATGGAGGTTTGAGATAAGCAGACATGTTAGCTAGGCCTCCTCTCTACAGAATAATGGAGGTTCGAGATAAGCAGACATGTATGCTTGGCTTCCTCTCTGCAGAATAATGGAGGTTTGAGATAAGCAGACATGTTAAATAGGCTTGTCTCTACAAAATAATAGAGGTTTGAGATAAGCAGACATGTTAGCTAGGCCTCCTCTATACAGAATAATGGAGGTTTGAGATAAGCAGACATGATAGCTAGACCTCCTCTCTACAGAATAATGGAGGTTTGAGATAAACAGACATGATAGCTAGGCCTCCTCTCTACAGAATAATGGAGGTTTGAGATAAACAGACATATTAGCTAGGCCTCCTCTCTGCAAAATAATGGAGGTTTGAGATAAACAGACATGTTAGCTAGGCCTCTTTTCTGCAGAATAATAAAGGTTTGAGATAAGCAGACATGTATGCTTGGCCTCCTCTCTGCAGAATAATTGAGGTTTGAGATAAGCAGACATGTTAGCTAGGCCTGTCTACAGAATAATGGAGGTTTGAGATAAGAAGACATGTTATATAGACCTTCTCTGTGCAGAATACTGGAGGTTTGAGATAAGCAGACATGTTAGCTAGGCCTCCTCTCTGCAGAATAATGGCGGTTTGAGATGAGAAGATATGGTAGCTAGGCCTCTTCTCTGCAGAATAAAGTATATTTGATATAAGCAGACATGTTAGGTAGGCCGCCTGTCTGCAGAATAATGGAGGTTTGAGATAAGCAGACATGTTAACTAGGCCTCCGCTCTGTAGAAAAAAAATCAAGGTTTAAATTGCCTCCATTTGTGCATGGTTTTGTTTTGTTCCTAAAATAAGTTAAAATTACCACACTGTTATTCAAAATACTTTGTCATATATGTTATTCTTATTGGTCCCCCCCTACCAGTTTCTTTGGAGGGGACAAAAAGATGGGTTTACTTACTAAACAAGTATTCAATCTAGGTTTATGGAACTTTGCATGTGGATAAAATGCAATAAGATAATGCATGTAATTTCATTTTTTTAAATCGGACACAAAAATACTCCAGTGTCTTATTCAATCGGTGCCATGTCTGTTATATGTGTTTAATATTTCTTTAATGTAGGTGCCGCTGTTCTATGATATGTTCTCATACTTCAGTTATATGAGTCATGTCCTTATAAATCATTATATTCGTAATATATATATGTTTCATTCCTATTATATATGTGACATGTTCTCATAGTATTTGTGACATGTTCCTATAGTATGTGTGCCAATCCTATATATTTTGACATGTTTTTATAATATCTGTGACATGTTCCTATGATATTTCTGACATGTTCATATATTTGTGACATGTACCTATAATATGTGTGACATGTTCTTATGCTTTTTCTGATATGTTCCTATTATATGTGTGACATGTTCTTATATTTGTGACAAGTTCCTGTACTATGTGTGACATGTTCCTATGATATTTGTGACATGTTCCTATGATGTTTTTGACATTTTCCTATGATATTTGTGACAAGTTTCTATATGTGCATCATATTCCTATGCAATATGTGAAATGTTGCTAGGATACATTTGTTATGTTCCCACAATGCTTTGTTAAACATGTTTCATCAAAGCAAATTCTCTTCCATATCTATTTTCAAGTAATTATTTATAATTTACAAAGGAGTAAAAGATTGTATCTGCTTTAATTTGATGCCAGAATTTTGACAATTTAAATAATTGAAAGTATTATTAAATACTGATATAACCATATGATATATTAAGCTGAGATAACATCCAAACAGTCGCTATACAGTAGTCTATGTGTATATCTGTAAATTGTGTGTATTTCATTGAAAGTGTACATGCCTTATTTGCCCCCACCCCACCACAGCCCCAGTATCTAATACCAGTGTTTTATCCACATAATACATGGACTAATTATGGGTATTATACGATGATACAATGTTTATTAAACAGGTGTTACGCCTTAGTCATGTTTCAACTAAGCAGGTGCTCTCAGAACTCTGGCTATCATCTGGTTTTGTTAATTTTAAGATAGCTTAGTGGCACTGAAAGTTGGGGTCTTAATAGTATACAGGTTATTTTAATGAGTTGGAAAAAACAATCTGTGCAGCCAGAATGAATAAAGTAATGCAGATTTAAGTATTATACTTGTCTTTAATGTACCAACTTATCTTGATGGGTTATTGATTGTCAGTTTATAAGTTGGGTTTGATGGAGAATAAAAATGTTCATGTATAAGTTGGGCTTGATGAAGTATAAATTGTAAATGTATAAACTGGGCTTGATGGAGTATAAATTGCCAGTGTATTAGTTGGGCTTGATGAAGTATAAATTGTAAATGTATAAACTGGGCTTGATGGAGTATAAATTGCCAGTGTATAAGTTGGGCTTGATGAAGTATAAATTGTAAATGTATAAACTGGTCTTGATGGAGTATAAATTGTCATTGTATAAACTTGGCTTGATGGAGTATAAATTGTCAGTGTATAAACTTGGCTTGATGGAGTATAAATTGTCAGTGTATAAACTTGGCTTGATGGAGTATAAATTGCCAGTGTATAAGTTGGGTTTGATTGAATATAAATTGTCAGTGTATAAGTTGGTCTTGATGGAGTATAAATTATAAGTGTATAGGCTGGTCTTGATGGAGTATAAATTGTCAGTGTATTAACTTGGCTTGATGGAGTATAAATTGTCAGTGTATAAACTTGGCTTGATGGAGTATAAATTGTCATTGTATAAGTTGGGTTTGATTGAATATAAATTATAAGTGTATAGGCTGGTCTTGATGGAGTATAAATTGCCAGTGTATAAGTTGGGCTTGATGAAGTATAAATTATAAGTGTATAGGCTGGTCTTGATGGAGTATAAATTGCCAGTGTATAAGTTGGGCTTGATGAAGTATAAATTATAAGTGTATAGGCTGGTCTTGATGGAGTATAAATTGCCAGTGTATAAGTTGGGCTTGATGAAGTATAAATTGTAAATGTATAAACTAGGCTTGATAAAGTATAAATTGTCAGTATATAAGTTTGGTTTGATTGAATATAGATTGTCAGTGTATAAGTTAGTCTTGATGGAGTATAAATTATAAGTGTATAGGCTGGTCTTGATGGATTATAAATTGCCAGTGTATAAGTTGGTTTTGATGGAGTATAAATTATAAGTGTATAGGCTGGTCTTGATGGAGTGTAAATTGTAAGTGTATAGGCTGATCTTGATGGAGTATAAATTACCAGTGTATAAGTTGGACTTGATGGAGTATAAATTGTCAGTGTATAGGCCGGTCTTGATGAAGTATAGATTGTCAGTTTACAAGTTGGTGTAGATGGAGAATAAATTGTCAGTGTATAGGCTGGTCTTGATGGAGTATAGATTGTCAGTTTACAAGTTGGTCTTGATGGAGTATAAATTGTCAGTGTATAGGCTGGTTTTGATGGTGTATAAATTGTCAGTGTATAAGTTGGTCATGATGGAGTATAAATTGTCAGTATAAAAGTTGGTCTTGATGGAGTACAAAATTTTATTGTCAGTGTAGAAGTTGGTCTTGATGGAGTATAAATTGTCAGTGTACAAGTTGGTCTTGATGGAGTACAAAATTTTATTGTCAGTGTAGAAGTTGGTCTTGATGGAGTATAAATTGTCAGTGTATAAGTTAGTCTTGATGGAGGATAAATTGCCAGTGTATAAGGTGGTCTTGATGGAGTATAAATTGTCAGTGTATAAGGTGGTCTGAATGGAGTATAAATTGTCAGTAAAACAGTTGGTCTTGATGGAGGATAAATTGTCAGTGTATAAGGTGGTCTGAATGGAGTATAAATTGTCAGTAAAACAGTTGGTCTTGATGGATTATAAAGTGTCAGTGTATAAATTGGTCTTGATGGAGTTCAAATTTTCAGTGTATAAGTTGGTCTTGATGGAGTTCAAATTTTCAGTGTATAAGTTAGTGTTGATGGAGTATAAGTTGTCAGTGTACAAGGTGGTCTTGATGGAGTACAAAATTTTATTGTCAGTGTAGAAGTTGGTCTTGATGGAGTATAAATTGTCAGTGTATAAGTTAGTCTTGATGGAGGATAAATTGTCAGTGTATAAGGTGGTCTGAATGGAGTATAAATTGTCAGTAAAACAGTTGGTCTTGATGGAGGATAAATTGTCAATGTATAAGTTGGTCTTGATGGAGTATAAATTGTCAGTGTATAAGTTGGTCTTGATGGAGTATAAGATGTCAGTGTATAAGGTGGTCTTGATGGAGTATAAATTGTCAGTGTATAAGGTGGTCTTGATGGAGTATAAATTGTCAGTGTATAAGGTGGTCTTGATGGAGTTCAAATTGTCAGTGTATAAGTTGGTCTTGATGGAGTATAAGATGTCACTGTATAAGTTAGGCTTGATGGAGTACAAATTGTCAGTGTATAAATTGGTTTTGATGATAAATGGTCAGTTTATATGTTGGTCTTGATGGTGTGGTGTATACATTGTTAGTTTATAAGTTGGTCTTGACGGAGTTTAAAACTTACATTTTCTTTTTGTTATTGTTGAAAACTTAAAAATTTGTTTGCACATTCTATGACCATTACTGCTTAGGAAACTTCTGGAACTGAGAGCTGTAAGACATTGATGTGCCTTGCCAATTGAAGAATTGTCAATGGGCATAAGTGTAACCCCCTGTTTGTCTGTTCATGCGTCTGTCAAAATTGATTTCCATTGAATAACCTCTGAAAGGGTTTTTGTATTTAATGACTATTTTGTGTGTAGCTGTATTATTATTAAACAAAAGCCAAGTTGATATTTGGCAATGTCAGTAAATTTTTCAGGAGTTATTGCCCTTTTTCGACTGAATTTTTTTGTACAATTTACTGTAATATAGAGAATGTCACCTGAGTCCAATGAATACTTTTATTTTATTTTAATGTGTTATTTTTCCTCAAACATGCATAGATGTAGCAAAAAGGTCAAATTAATGACAGTTGCTCCAATCTATGGACCAATTTGAGTAAGACTTGGACCTGAGGTAGTTTTTCAAATGTTCTGTTTTACATTTTATTTGAAGAGATATATCGTTGTATAAGATTGGATTATTGGCACTTACTGACAATTTGCGAAGGGGAAAAATAAAGAAGTTATATTAAAGTAATGAGTATTTACTTATTAATGAAAGTCACAGTGATTCTATCCCAGGAGCCACACACAACAGTCACAAATACTCCTCGTATGATGTTACGTGGGGTCCTCGGTGGCCGAGTGGTCTAAGGCGCTGTCTCAAAATCACTTGTCTCTCACTGCTAAGGTTGCTGGTTTGAGTCCCGCTCGCTTCAAAAACTTTATGTGAGAAAATGTGCCAGTTACTTGCGAAAGAACGTTGGTTCTACTCAGTCTGACTCAAGCTGAGGTCTTCCTCCACTAGTAAAACTGGATATTCCATACATAACCTGAAATGTGTTGAAAATGGCATTAAACCCGTTTAAAAAAAACAACAAAACTATTATGCGGAGGTTTGCCGGGTAAAGACATACACTGGAACACCATGTCATTACTTTAATGGAAAGGTAGTTAGATCACTAAGATAACAAACTTGACTTTTCACGTGTGTACGCAGGTATCTGGAACAGGATTGACCAGTCCATCCATGTAGATACACGCTTGTTGAAAATTACTCATAGAGAAAGTAAATTGTATTGTCCATGCTGACCGAGCCAAAGCTATAATGGGTAATTGTGTTCGTGCTTACATCTTTCTATTGAAAAAAAAACCCAAAGCCATCAATGAACCTTTTGTTGTGGGCACTAGCACCTGCATTTTTCATTGGTTCTTCACAAAACTTACATAGTAGTTATATAACCATAATATCGCAGACAAGTTCTTAAACTGGCCAAATTGGATAATAAATGTCTGAATTATGGCCCTTGAAAAAAAAAATTTGCATTATTTGACCATGATTGCATTCTAGTACCCGTATTTTTTATTTGATTCTCTCCAAACTTACACAGTAATTAAATAACCATGATATCACCGAAAAAAAATTTGAGTTGGCCAAATCAGTTAATTTATGACAAGGTTGTGTATTATGCTCATCTTTGAAAAAAGATTTCCCGCTGATATCTCCATCAAACAACCAATTTAAATTATTTCATTCCTTTAAGAGGTACATTTATGACTAGGAAGACATATTTTTCATTATGGGGTAATTCTAAACCTTGGTCTAATCATTCCTTAATTAGCAATTTGGAATTTAAATGAAAGTCTACAAAGGTTGAATCTTCAACAAGTATGATACCTTGTTAGTGTGTTTTTACCGGTTATTAAAAAGATCTTTATATAGTTTTGTTTTGCTTTAGTTGAATATCATCAATACTCATATTTTAAAAATCAGCTTTAATTATTGAATTTTGTGTGAGAATATATATTTATTCTATTAATCACTACTTAACAATGAATTAATTGTAATTCAAGATTAATAACGAGACATATTCACCAGACTGATGTTTTACATTGTAGGTTTGAATGAAGGCGATGACCAGATGGGCAAATTGGAGACATACCTACAGACGAGGTCGCCACACCACTACGCATGTCTAGTCAACGCAGATGTATACTGATCCATGATTCTCCTCGTATCAACATACCTACAGTCCAGGTTACTGCATAGTCAATGCCAATGCATATTGACCCCGGAGTCCACTTTGCCTAGATGACCACCACCATCATATTTCTATTCTCGCACTTTTTTGTCCCGCTGTTCATCACCATCCTATTGTCAGTGTCATTCTGTCCACTCACTACCAAATCAAAATTTTGACCAATTGTGTTGCCTTTCACCATTGGCCAAAATTCATGTGAGAGTATTTTCCAGTTACATTACGTCTTTTAATTCTTAGATCGTTTCTCCGCCAATAAAAGGGCATTAAATTAGATTTAAAAACAAAAAGAACATGAGAATAAAAAATACATCATCAATATATTGGACATTGAATGTAATGTATAACCATATTATATGATAGACCCTTTATAAGACATGCCATGTTTCTATTCTCTTTCCCTTTTTACAAACGTTCCTACGTTAACGAGGTTACATGTTTTGTTCCATCATGAATGATTATGATTGAGACGATCCTCATATTTAATCATCATCTGTTCAAGTCATTATCTTCATAACCAGTGGTAATTGTTACAATTTTCATTAATTTAGTTTTTATGGGTAAATGCATTTTGAATATTTGTGTCTGTATGGTGTAACATGTCTGATTCATGTACTAGTGCTTTTGATGTTTTTCTGTAATGTGCACTGTTGATGTAGTAAAAATGTCTCCGAGGATGCGCTGTCTTTAGTATGGTCTGTATGGAGGTAGGGTATTACTCTTAATACATGCCAGAATCATATTTAGTTATCTCACACATTTTTTTAAACACTGGTTAAAACTTCTGACATCTTCAGTGCCTGACCCAATCTGCTTACAAACAGTTTCAAATGGCATAAAAAGGAGATGTGCCGTACAAGTTTGATCAATCCCATGTTTCTGTTTTACATGAGGTGTAAACTGCAAGTTTCAGTTAGTAACACATCTTTTTTTTTTACATTGGACGATTGCTTAAATTTTTTATCAGGAACGCGTGAGTTGTTTGCTAGGATTTTTGACTAGTAAAACTTGTATATATTACTTTAAAGCATTGATAATTAAGTGTATTCATCCATATAATGCTGCCTATGGTACAATGATATTTGCCGCCATTGTATATATATATATATATATACCTTACTCATTGTGAGAGTTCCTACTGTTTGCTAATCAGTCAGTCAAGTATATGTGACATTAAATCCCTGTGAAACATGAATGGAACAATCCTCAATTTGAACTGGAACAGTCCATTATATAAACACAGCATGGTAGGGGTTGTTGACATTATAGGAGTGACAAGTTAAGCCATCTTGGATTACAGCTAATGTATTTGGGAATGGTGCTAATATTTTAAGTGTTTGGAAATTCTATATTTCCACAATGTCATTGTAGGCCGTTGGTGAAATGTGTGTATTCATTCTTCCTGACAAAGATGTTTCAGAATTCATTGTTTTCATCTCTCTGTTCTGAAAATACAAACACTTTTAACACCTGGACAATGGGGTCCTGCTCTAACCATATGGATTAAATATAGGTTGGATATGGGTGTTTTAGTGGGTGAATACCTTTCTTACATGGTAATAAATCCATGCATGTTCCATTTGGTCATCATGATTTCTGGGCTTACAAAAGTTTTGCATTTACTTTATATATTTATTACATTGGTGCAAATAAATTTAAATATGTATAATTAAGACAAAAATGACTGTAAATAATTGGTGTGAAGGAGCTACCACTTAAGTTTGAGGTCTTGATATTACAATGATATTAAATGAACAATATTTGTGAGATGAAGACCTTTATTCTACTCACGGATGCATGCATAATGCATATATATATATATATATATATTTCCTTCAACAAAAACAATATTACCTACTTTTGTTTAAAAAATATTGTAAACCCAATTTAAAAAAAAAAAAAAAAATGAAGTATTTTCACAAGTCTGTTATTGAAATTCATTAACAACCCTCCCAGCTATTGCCCCCATTATTCTGTTATAATTTGTGATAGATTGCGCCGCTTCCACATACTTATATATGATATTGATTGTGGATTGTCTGGGATAGAATGCATTTCATTTTCTACACAACTATATATCTCCGTGTCAATTTTGTAATTGTTTTTCTCGACTGAGTACTTACATGCATAATAAATGAGAAAATAGTGTGAATTGTAGATTATATTTTGGTAATATGTTTTGTGTTTCTCACTCCGTAAGTGCAGGAGTAATATATTTAGAATTACGACCGTTGTCTATCGAAAATATTTCTGTCGCTTGGTATGCATATACAATATATAGGAATTATAATTTACTGTTATGTGCCTGTTTATTCATATGAAATATTGACCGTACTCTCAGCATTCTCTGCTCATATATAAATATATGTATATAAAATTTAAAACTGTTCTGCGGCTTAAAGTAGTGTGAACATGTGTTTGTCTCGTCTGAAATTGAAATTGCTATGTCTTGTTGAAAATGGTTTTAAACTGTATATTTAAATTGTATCGTAAGTTGGTGTCGGTGATGCTGGAACAAACAGTAATTGTGTGAATATCTCGGGCCTTTTTTAAAATTCAACAAAGTTTTGAGTATGCAAATTTTAAATTGATGACAAGAAATCTGCTTATGACTGCTTCGTGGCTCATGTTGGCTGATTTCAAAGTGGCGAGGTAGTAAACAACTAATTTTGGGGCCCAAAAACTATGATTTCATGACTGCATCAACCAGCCTTTATCAACCAGTTTTGTCTTCAAAATCAGCCTGCAGGGTAGGCTTCTGGTTAATAGTTTTTGATGTTTACGAAAAGATCATATTTTTTACATGTGGAAGTAACAAAATACACAATAATACTAAAAATGGTTTATAAACTGTGTTTATTGAATAGAAATCATAAAATATAAAGTAAAAATGACATGTTTAAAAATTCCTGTGCATAATGCACTACGTTCGCGGTGAAATTCGCCAGATTGCAGCTTATAATCAGAAAAATACGGTAATTATAGAGAACATCGAACTGAAAGTTACAAGCCTTTGTAACAACAATCTAACATCAATTAGGGTTTTTAATGTTGGAATTTGCAGGCTTTAAATTTTTGTATGACTACAGTCAAAACATGATTACATTTTAACTCAACTTTAATTTGAGGCAAAGTGGACATTTTTGCAAAAGAAATAACTTGTTTGTGTAAAAATAGAATTTTCATACATTTCCTATTAAATAAACAATTTGTATGAATTCAGTGTTACAGAAAATTCCAGAAATAGTTAATGTTAAAACTGTTCATTTATTTTGAATTAATAAAGATTTTGTGTCCATGTCAAGAATGAAAAACTGAAACTTTGATGAATTTTGGCCCTGATATGTTTAGTGACCATTACATGCTTTTTTAATTTGTTTCTAGCTGGTTATTGTAATATTGTATAAATGTACGGTGATGATGTATGTGGGACCGGGTACCAGTAATCAGTAACAATATGTGTATTCAGGAAAACTGAGCTGCTATCACTTGCCATATTTATTCTATTCATAAGATTTCAGTTTACAGTAAGAGAACCATTGATTATTAAAAAAAAAAAAAAAAAAAAACATTGAATCAAAAACAATTAAAATAAAACAATATGACATGATATTTTTTTTAATGAGCGCAAATGATTCTGTAACAAATAAAATCTCAGCATTGTTTGAAAGAAATGTACATGTTGTGTCTTAAAATTAAAATAAATCAAGCACAAACAGTGAGCATCAGGTGCCTGGTGACAGAATGCATTGAAACGAGGCTTATTATTTTTTATACAGTCGAAACTCGTTATCTCGATATTGGAGGGACTGCCAAAAAAAACTGGAGATATCCGAATATCGACATAGATTTTGTCTCAAGATCAATATTTATATTTTCATCACCTGATAATTGTCGTATGTTAGTTGTACTTTCGCTTTCATAATACGGTCCATGCAGTAGAATTACACTGCTGTGATAAATGCTGATATTCAGATCCTTTGAATTTTTTGGCAGTGTGAGATATAAGTTGATTTATTGAATCAGGTGATATTTAAACAAATTATATGCAATCACCCGATTCGATCATACAATGTTTGTAACATTCTGTCAGTCATTAAAACTGACACCTTTGTCCTTTACCGGTAATTAATTTGGTGTCTTAAACAAACTTTGAAAAAATGGTACCTGTAAATTTTCACATGACATGGACACACAGACAATATTATGTCAAGAATAATTATATCGAGACAAACATTCAATTAAAGGTGTGAAATGATCAATTGGGAACTAAAACTGGGATAGACAATATCGAGTAAAAAGGAATATATTTACATACACAAAGAAGGGGAACTTTTGGGGATGGCAAAAAAAAACAAAACAACACTGCCGAAATATCGACTCCAGCAAATCTAGATAACGAGTTTTAGTTGTATGTTTGTTATTTTAATGAATTGCTTACAAGTTTTAAAAGATATCATTTTTAGTCTGAATATAGAATATTTAAAATGTCTAATGATAATAATTTTATACATACAGTCGAACCTGTCTTAAGTAGCCAGTCAGTGGAAGAGGCAAAAGTGGCCTTTTAAGACAGGTTGATTTGCTCACAAGGCATATAAATGGGAAGTATTAAATATGGGTGCTTAATAAAGTTGACTTCTAACACAGGTTTGACTGAAATTGAATGTTATAATGTTTGCCAAATTGCTTCCAATTAACATTATGTCCAACCAAATTAATTATTTTCTCACTGATGTATGGACATTTATTCTCGGCACTAATGGGGCATGGAAGATGTTGTAAGGTCTGTTGTTGTGTATCTTAGAAATGAAATGAATAGAGTGTGTAATTGTACGATTGTGTCTCATGGCTCCTTGAAACGATGATTCATTACATCCATACCATTACTTCTTAGCATCACATAAGACAAGTTTTATCATCGTCTAGATTTGTCTTGATTAATTGGACGGTACACATTCTTATAATTGCTGTATTGAAGTTTTCCACTTAATAAATCCCATTTCAAAGTTTGTCTCCATTTTGGCCCTGGGGAACCATTTCTGTATATTTTGCAACATTCTTAATTTGTGTATATATTGATCGGGAAGTCAATTATTTTTTGTTACAAAATTAAAATGATGTGTTCCCTCTGTCTTGTGGTGGAGTTTCACTAATGTTAATGTTATTTTTATGCATTTATGACATTTCTTGTTTTTAAGATAGATATTTTAAAGGGTCCATGTCATTGAGAACTGTGTAGATAAATGTTTGTGATGATGATGCTGTACATGTGACAGGCTGTTCCATATACAGGAGCACTGCTGTGTTGTAACAGAAGAAGCATTTCTTGGTAAAAGCTACTATTTGCGTTCATGTTTTTAATGTACTGATCAGGTTTTAGCATCAATTTTTAACTATTTTTCAGTCATTGATCACGATGGTGCCTGCTTTCAATGAGATCTAAGCACTGGCACACTGGTGTATCATGCTGAAAATACATGTAATGATATCCTGCCTAGTCGCATACTGACACCAAGTCAGCCAGACCCAGAACTTTCCTCTAAATGCTAAGCGTGAAGTAAGGAAGTTTGTAGTGTCATTTTAACCCTTTACTCCATAGATATGCGTTTTCCTGCACCAATCACAGAAGACCTTTGAAACAGTGCAGGCAGAGTTCATATTGCTCGTAACGAGCAATCTGAACACTTCCTGCACTGTTTTCCACTCTGTCAGTTAATATAAACATAATTCAAAAGCCTTCTATATAAGAGGTGTCCAAAGGTGTGTATATAAAGTAAAGGGTTAAGTATTTGGTATGACCCGGGGAAGGGTGGGGGGGGGGGGGGGGGGGGGGATCAAACCCACAACTTTCTGTATGCAAGGCAAACTCTCTTTCATTAGAATACAACTGCAGTTGTTTGTGTTCTAACAGGTACTTAAACAGTTTGGCAGTTTGGTTAAGGGCAGAAAAGAAAAGGGGATGGAGAGAGGAAATTAGATGAGAGATATAACAGGAATTATAATGTCAACATGTTAAGCCACTCCTTAAAAATCAACATCTCTTGTCGTGTTTTGGGTAAGCTGAGGAGGGGTGGCGGGGGGGAATCAGTTAACTTTATAATGCATGATGTTTTAGGATTTAAATTTTTATGTATAATATAAAAAAAAATTAATAACTTTACAAATTAACAATAACCATGTTTAGGTTACTGTATCTGTAACTACAAATCTGTAATTTCAAAACGGATTTTTATTTTTAAAAGTTTTATTTACAAAAAGATTGCGTTATATTGAACAATATTTACTTACAAAACAAAGTGATGTACTGGTATACAGTAAAGATTTCACCATTTATATTTTCAGAAAAATAACGAAATAAAAGCGTCGTATTTTATTGAATTCTTATCTCTTCAGCAGAGCCAGTTTTAATGTGTCCCTTAGTCGGTATTCAGTCTTCATTGTTTTTTGAACGACTCCCAGTGTTGTAATGAAAAGAAGAAAATGATGATGCTAGATATAATCACAACTGACGCTTCTGTGCTGCGATTGCTTTTTGTAATTTTTTCCCCCAATTTAAAGCCCCAGTTTTATGTCTCTTAATACGATACTGTCTAATGCTGTTTCTGCATTTCCACGCAGATGAAAAAAAAGGTTGAAAGTTAATATTGTTGTTTACTTCACTGAAACTGGTATAACTGGTGTAATAAACCTGTATATAACACACCATCTATAGACCGAGAACTATGAGGTGTGCAGTCCCATGGTTAATCTATAGACGGAGAACTATGAGGTGTGCCTGTCCCATGGTTAATCTATAGATGGAGAACTATGAGGTGTGCTGTCCCATGGTTAATCTTTAGACGGAGAACTATGAGGTGTGCCTGTCCCATGGTTAATCTAAAGACGGAGAACTATGAGGTGTGCTGTCCCATGGTTAATCTATAGACGGAGAATTATGAGGTGTGCTGTCCCATGGTTAATCTATAGACGGAGAACTATGAGGTGTGCTGTCCCATGGTTAATCTATAGACGGAGAACTATGAGATGTGCCTGTCCCATGTTTAATCTATAGATGGAGAACTATGAGGTGTGCCTGTCCCATGGTTAATCTATAGACAGAAAACTATGAGGTGTGCTTGTCTCATGGTTAATCAATAGATGGAGAACTATGAGGTGTGCCAGTCTCATGGTTAATCTATAGACGGAGAACTATGAGGTGTGCTTGTCTTATGGTTAATCTATAGATGGAGAACTATGAGGTGTGCTGTCCCATGGTTAATCTATAGACGTGAACTATGAATTGTGCCTGTCCAATGGTTAATCTATACACGGAAAACTATGAATTGTGCCTGTCTCATGGTTAATCTATTATTGTAAAGGGTCATCAAATGTTACTCCTTTCTATGTAAGGGGGTCATTAAATGTTACCCCTGTCTATGTAAGAGGTCATTAAATGTTTCCCCTGTCTATGTAGGGGGTCATTAAATGTTACCCCTGTCTTTGTAAGGGGTCATTAAATGTTACCCCTGTCTATGTAAGAGGTCATTAAATGTTTCCCCTGTCTATGTAAGGGGTCATTAAATGTTACCCCTGTCTATGTAAGGGGTCATTAAATGTAACCTCTGTCTATTAAGATGTCCTTAAATGTTACCCTGTCTGTGTAAAGGGTCATTAAATGTTACCCGTCTATGTAAGGGGTTATTAAATGTTACCCCTGTCTATTAAAGGGGTCATTAAATGTTATCCCTGTCTGTGTAAAGGGTCATTAAATGTTGCCCTTATCTATGTTAAAGATCATTAAATGTTACCTCTGTCTATGTAAGGGGTCATTAAATGTAACCCCTGTCTATTAAAGGGGTCATTCAATGTTACCCCTGTCTATGTAAAGGATCATTGAATGTTACCACTGTCTATGTAAGGGGTCATTAAATGTTACCCCTGTCTATGTGAGAGGTCATTAAATGTAACCCCTTCTATGTAAGGGGTCATTAAATGTTACCCCTGTCTATGTAAAAAGTCATTTAATATTACCCCTATCTATGTAAGGGGTCATTAAATGTTACCCCTGTCTATGTAAGGGGTCATTAAATGTTACCCCTGTCTATGTAAAGAATCATTAAATGTTACCCCTGTCTATGTAAGGGGTCATTAAATGTTACCCCTGTCTATGTGAGAGGTCATTAAATGTAACCCCTGTCTTTGTGTACATCCGCCTAATAGGTTACCAATAAATAACTTCTGAAATGGTTTATGTAATGATTTCAAATTTGGTTGTAGCTGTGTAAATATAAAATGCAAGTAAAGTTTGATCATTGTCAACATTGGTCAAATTTTACAAGTTTGATCATTGTCAACATCGGTCAAGTTTTATAAGTTTGGTCATTGTCAACATCGGTCAAATTTTACAAGTTTGATCATTGTCAACATCGGTCAAGTTTTATAAGTTTGGTCATTGTCAACATCGGTCAAATTTTACAAGTTTGTTATTATCAACATTGGTCAAATTTTACAAGAGTTATGGTTTCTTTTCGACTTTTTTAGGTAATTGCAATGTCACTGAACTAGGTCAAAATTCCAGATATTTGAAAGTGTGAAATTATTTGAAGAAAGTCTGAAATTATTTGAAAGTGAAAGTGACAATGTTGTATTAGCCGTTATATCTCTTTCTTTCTTTTTTTGACCAACAAATTGTTTTCAATATTTTGTCTTCAATTTCAATTTATATAAATTTAATATAACCTAATCAGACAGATATCTATTCTGACAATGACTGAGGTTGAAATATAACATTAGTATTGATCAAAGTTGAATTTATTTTAGTTTTTGCTATACATCAGCATTTGCTGTATATCTTTCTGTCCGACTTAAATATGAAATATATCTTGAAGCCATTTATGTATACTTTATAAAATTGTCTATTATCAATTTTTCATATTGAAATATTATCAAACTCTCAGACAGCATTTTTCAACTTTAAATTGCAGATCATGACACTTTAATATAATGAGTATTTAATCTTTGTCAATGTTGAACAAGAAGGACTGTGCAATCAAAACTTGCCAAATGCTACAGAGATATTCCCTATTTGTAAAATTTTAAAAATTCTCTGTAATCAAATTACAAATTGTACGAGTCAAACATTCTGTGATTCTGTTATATCTATGCCAAGATATTTAAGCCACAAGTTAATGTATACAGCAAGTAATGTAAAATTCCATATGTGTGGTTGATGTAAATATGTTTCATGTTTGAAAATAATTTATAGTTCCTTAAGTCTATGGTGTACATATAATTATGCTAAAAGTCCACATGTATATATTAACAAACTACATGTCTGTGTTAACAAAGTATTAATGTAAGTCCATTCATCAATTAATATTTATGCTGTAAGCCTATATGTAATCATAATAAAGTAAAAGTCAATGTGATCTGATAATTAAGCTACAAGTCAATGTTATCTGATAATTAAGCTACAAGTCCATGTGAACTGATAATTAAGCTACAAGTTGATGTACCAATGATTGAATTATAAATCGATGTGTACTAATGACTGAATTATAAGTCCAATGTACTAATGATTGCATTATAAGTCTCTGTACTGATGATTGAATTATAAATCCATGTGTACTAATGATTGAATTATAAGTCTCTGTACTGATGATTGAATTATAAATCCATGTGTACTAATGATTGAATTATAAGTCCAAGAGTACTAATGATTGAATTATAAGTCTCTGTACTGATGATATAATTATAAATCCATGTGTACTGATGACTGAACTATAAGTCCCTGTGTACTGATGATTGAATTATAAGGCCCTGTGTACAGATAACTGAATTATAAGTCCATGTATACTGATAATTGAATTATAAGTCCCTGTGTACTAATGATTGAATTATTAGTCCAAATGTACTAATGATTGAATTTTAGTTAATGTATACTAAATTATCAGTCCCTGTGTACTGATGACTGAATTATAAGTCTATGTGTACTGATGATTGAATTATAAGTCCCTGTGTACTGATGACTGAATTATAAGTTCCTGTGTACTAATGATTGAATTATAAGTCCAAATGTACTAATGATTGAATTACAGTTCATGTGTACTGAATTATCAGTCCCTGTGTACTGATGACTGAATTATAAGTCTATGTGTACTGATGATTGAATTATAAGTCCCTGTGTACTGATGACTGAATTATAAGTTCATGTGTACTAATGATTGAATTATAAGTCCAAGTGTACTAATGATTGAATTTTAAGTTCATTGGTACTCAATTATCAGTCCCTGTGTACTGATGACTGAATTATAAGTCCATGTATACTGATGATTGAATTATAAGTCCTTGTGTACTAATGATTGAATGATAAGTCCAAGTGTACTAATTATTGAATTATAAGTTCATGTGTACTGAATTATCAGTCCCTGTGTACTTATGACTAAATTATAAGTCCATGTGTACTGATGATTGAATTATAAGTCCATGTGTACTAATGATTGAATTGTAAGTTCATTTTTATACCAGCTTAGTTTATAAGTCCATTTATACTGGTGATAAGCTTTTAATCTATAACTTCAAGTTCCTGTGTAAAGATCAGTAAGGCATTAGAAAATGTTTATATAATTATGTTCAAAGTTTATGTGTACTAATGACTAAATTATTATTCCTTGTGTACTGGTGATTAAACTACAAATTCCTGTGTAAATTTCGGTCGATGTTTATATATAATTGTGTTAAAATTCACATGTATTGATGATAATGTTACATGTCTTGGTGTATTGATGATACGTCCATGTGTGCTGATGAGAAGTCCATGTGTACTGATGATAAGTCCATGTTTACTGATGATAAATCCATGTGTACTGATGATAAGTCCATGTGTGCTGATGATAAGTACATGTTTGCTTATGATAAGTTTATGTGTACTGATGATAAATACATGTGTACTGATGATAAGTCCATGTGTGCTGATGATAAGTCCATGTGTATTTGTGATAAATACATGTGTACTAATGCTAAGTCCATTTGTGCTGATGACAAGTCCATGTGTACTGATGGTAAATCCATGTGTTCTGATGTTGAGATAAAGGTGTGCTGATGACAATTCCATGTGTGCTGATAACAAGTCCATGTGTGTTGATGATAAGTCCATGTGTGGTAATGGTACATCCATGTGTACTAATGCTAAGTCAATGTGTGCTGATGACAAGTCCATGTGTGCTGATAACAAGTCCATGTGTGCTGATGATAAGTCCATGTGTACTAATGGTAAATCCATGTGTACTGATGCTAAGTCAATGTGTGCTGATAATAAGTCCATGTGTGCTTATGATAAGTCCATGTGTGCTGATGATAAGTCATTATGTACTGATGATAAATCTGTGAACTGATGATAAGTCCATGTGTGCTGATGGTAAATCCATGTGTACTGATGCTAAATCAATGTGTGCTGATGATAAGTCCATATGTGCTGATAAGTCCATTTGTACTGATGATAAGTCATTGTGTACTGATGATAAATCCATGTATACTGATGATAAGTCCATGTGTGCTGATGATAAGTTCATGTGTGCTTATGACAAGTCCATGTGTGCTGATGATAAGTCCATGTGTACTGATGATAGGTCATTGTGTACTGATGATAAGTCCATTTGTGCTGATGATAAGTCCATGTGTACTGATGATAAGTCATTGTGTACTGATGATAAGTCCATGTGTGCTGATGATAAGTCATTGTGTACTGATAATAAATCCGTGAACTGATGATAAGTTGATGTGTGCTGATAATAAGTCCATGTGTGCTAATGACAAGTCCATGTGTGCTGATGATAAGTCCATGTGTACTGATGATAAATCGGTGAACTGATGATAAGTCCATGTGTGCTGATGATAAGTCATTGTGTACTGATAATAAATCCGTGAACTGATGATAAGTTGATGTGTGCTGATAATAAGTCCATGTGTGCTAATGACAAGTCCATGTGTGCTGATGATAAGTCCATGTGTACTGATGATAAATCGGTGAACTGATGATAAGTCCATGTGTACTGATGATAGGTCATTGTGTACTGATGATAAGTCCATTTGTGCTGATGATAAGTCCATGTGTACTGATGATAAGTCATTGTGTACTGATGATAAGTCCATGTGTGCTGATGATAAGTCATTGTGTACTGATAATAAATCCGTGAACTGATGATAAGTTGATGTGTGCTGATAATAAGTCCATGTGTGCTAATGACAAGTCCATGTGTGCTGATGATAAGTCCATGTGTACTGATGATAAATCCGTGAACTGATGATAAGTCCATGTGTGCTTATGATAAGTCCATTTGTGCTGATGATAAGTCATTGTGTGCTGATGATAAGTCATTTTGTACTGATGATAAATCCATGTTTACTGATGATAAGTCTGTGTGCTAATGATGAGTCTATTTGTGCTGATAACAAGTCCATGTGTGCTGATGATAAGTCCATGTGTACTGATGATAAGTCATTGTGTACTGATGATAAATCCATGAGTAATGATGATAAGTCCATGTGTGCTGATGATAAGTTCATGTGCACTGATGAAAAGTCCATATGTACTGATGATAAGTCCATGTGTACTAATGATAAATCCATGTGTGCTGATGATAAGTCGATGTGTACTTATGATAAGTCAATGTGATGATAAGTCCAAGTGTACTGATAATAAGTCCATGTGATGATAAGTCCATGTGTGCTGATGATAAGTCCACGTGATGATAAGTCCAAGTGTACTTATAATAAGTCCATGTGATGGTAAGTCCATATGTGCTGATGATAAGTCCATGTGTACTGATAATGTCGATGTGATGATAAGTCCATCTGTACTGATGATAAGTCCATGTGTGCTGGTGATAAGTCCAAGTGCACTGATGATAAGTCCAAGTGTACAGGTGATAAGTCCATGTATACTGATAGTAAGTCCATGTGTACTAAAAATAAGTCCATGTGTACTGATGACTAGAGCAAAATTTCATGTATATTGATTATTAAACTACACACGTGTACATATTTGGCTATTATGTGCCCAGGTATTGTGATAATGCTTATGTGCTTTGATAATTATATTGTGATATTATAACGTCTCCCACCTGTTGATCTATATTTTTCAACATTAATTCTTAGTGTGAACCCTTGTATTTATTCTCTTATTATGTTCAAAGTTCAAAAAATATTTACTTTTCAGATCTGATTTTTCCAACATAATATTATTTGATTTGATAAGATACATTCTATGTTTAAGTTGATATTAACAAAATGTTTTAATTTTGAATTTATTTCAAATAAATATGCTATTGCTTTTTAAAAGTGTCTTTATTTATTCTCAAATTTCCATCTAGTTCAACCAAGGTACGAATAGAATCACTGTCAATGGTATGATTCCTCCAAATGGGTGTCGTTTTGATTTTATCATTTTTTGTCATGTTCACTATTGTGATCAATTTACTGTGTGGTTCCAGGGAGCCATATGTATGATGGCAACAATAGGATCACTGGGGCTCGTGCATGTTGTAAGAAACTTCGACAATAGAGTTATACAATAGAATTTGCTGAAACTCTGCAGATCTACAGGTATCGAGGTTCTAGGTTTATTCTTTATATTCATTTTTTGATATGATTTTTTTATATGTTTATTTGTCGTTATTGTACATGCAGAGTGAACCTGGAATCTTTCTTCCTGTTTGTGTTGAAAAACTAGAATTTGTTGGTACTCTGCAAAATCCCATTAATTTGTTCGTTCATTCCATCTTTTTTACCATGCACAACTTTCATACTGATAATTTCGTCTCATATTAGCTTTTATCTTCCCAGAACTTATCCCAGAGAAACATTAAACTGTCACAATTTCTGTATATCTATTCTTTTTTAATAACATGACAATAAAAATGCATTTACCATCTATATCTGTCTCTGCAGGTATTATTTCTCCTGTGTATAGTTACTGAGGTGATGCAGCACCAGTGTAGTGACATGTAAAACTTGAGTAGCTGTCGTATTTGAGGAAGACCCAAGTACATGAACTTAGCAATAGTTTAATAATTTATAAAGATTCTTTTTGTGCTCAAGTGGTTTAATGTTGTGTCTAAATATCAGTACCTCGAATTGCTCAGGTCATGGGGTCGAGCCAAGCAATGTGCTAGTATTTTTTATATGAGAAAATTTGCCAGTAACTTGCAGATGGACAATGACTCTACTCATGCATTTTTTGTCTCCAATACAAAACTTGCGTATGTTGCAATGTTATACTCCCAAGTTTTAAAAAAATGTCTTGTCCCCAATTAAAGCAATCAGTGACAGTCTATTATATTCCCACACTGTAGAAAAAGGGATAGGCTGGTAATGTGCACTTTAAGTAGTGAGTTAAATCGGAAAGGTATTTATTGAGAAAAAAAAATGATGTAAATAAAATTTCTTATTCAAGGTCACAAAAGTATAGAAGCTAGATAATCTATTATCAGTGTATATATATATATATATATATATATATGAAATTAAATATCCGAGTCTATACTGGATCCAAAAAGAGGTCAAGGTTACTCAAATGTAGCATCTTGTAGCCTATCACCAATCAATACAAATTTAGATTCAGAGCCAAAGGTCAATTTATGTAGTAACTGACAACATAACCTTCATTTATACATTCAGACATAAATTTAAGCTTAGAGTCTGAAGTCAATGTCACTCGGTTGCAGTTACAGAATACATATACCTGCTCAATCCAGATGTGTACGGTAAAGTTTCTATGCAAAGGTCAAGAGTCACCCAGGAGTGGGTAACTGAATACACGTCGATGATAAATGCAGATATCTAGAACTTTGTATTTTACTCCATTTTGCTAATCAAAGGGAAATAACTAGTATATAGACTTCAAACATTTATGTAAAATAATAAAACTTGGCAGAATCACATTTGTTAGACTGACCCTGAACTACACCAAATGTTCTCATCTGCATGTTTTCAAGGATTTCTAATTTGGTGAAAGTTTACTGCAATCCTTTACTATACTGTTGGGTCCCTCTTTAATGGTACGGACTCAGATATAATGTCCCCTTACCGTGGCCCTCACTCGGAAATGATACAGAGTAATTAACCCCGAAAACATGTTGGAAGTTAAATACCAGGAAGGAAAAAGAGTAATAGACATAAATGATAACAGGAACAGAATATGGCATCGGAATAGATGACAACTTAAATTCATTGTCTTTTCTTACAGTAATAATTTTGTATTTGGTAAATTGCCATTTGTTTATTGACTTTATATATATAAATTTACTTGATTCTTTCTATATTGCATTGGTGAAATCATATATCATTTGGAATTGAAAATAAAACAAAATAGTTTTTTTATTATCAGGTGCATGTAAAGTATGTGAAGTCGTTCATCAATAACTTAGGAACATTTTAGGAACGAACTCAACACCAACACAAAATTCACTGGATCTTTTCAAGTATAACACAATTAAGTTAATACTTAATGAATTTCCAAAAAACAACATTCAGTCCTTAATTCGACTAGCAACGCACATGCTATTGTCAATATTCATATTCATATTTATTGCCGAGATTTATTGCGCTTGCATTTCGTAAAACCTCCCCTGACAAAATTACTCATCCGCATTATTGTGCGTTAGTATTCATATCTCCAATAAAACCCGACTTAACTCGGACCTGTGCAGCAGTTATTTGCTCATTTTGCAGTTCGGCATGTAGGATTGATTTTCATAGCCGGGGTTTATCAGAATGTCATGGCTTGTTCTGTTTTCATTACTGTTTAACAAGTCGCCAATTTAATGTCTGAATCTTTGCGTTCGTCTACATCACACACAACAGTTGTAGGGAGACTTTAATAAATTACAGTTTAATTTATGAAGTTTTGTCTCATCACATACATTACAGTTAGGAAGTTAGTGTTTAGTGTATAAAATGACCTTGCGTCAACTGGAATGCTTTTTTCTAGAGGTGTTAGTCCACCATTCATTGCCCCTACATTAATAGTGTATGAAACAATTTAAATGGCTTGTCATTCACAAAAAGACTCAAATTAAAGATGGGAAACTTACATTTTATTGTTTATTGACATCTGCACTGCCAAATTATCACTAGAAAAGTCGGGGTTATATTTCGTGTAATATATTTTTTTATATTTACCGGTAAATGTGTGCACTGTTGACAAAGTGAAAGTAGACAAAAAATAATGTATTCATACCCCAACATTCGAGCATCAAATTCACATTCAAATATGACAATTCTTTTAAAATGTTCCAAAACCATCAATAGTGTCATTCAAATCTCAATACGAGCATTTAAATTTTTAAATCAAAACAAAATGAGCATTATCCCCAGCACTATGCCACTACCCCACAGAAGCATTTCCTGTTTCCAATGGGTGTGTCATATGCTGTGAACATGCCATTGTTAGTCAAAGTATTACTGGGTATTATAACTAGCAGAAGTCAATAACATGTAACTGATGATGTACAGCTTAATTATGATAGATTAGACAGAGGCTGTTTTGAATTCAATTCATTATCTATATTATATACTGATTGAACTATTTACAATTACATATTTATTAAAATGCATTATTGATAAAAAAAATACACTAGACCATTATATAAGATGCATTATCAATAGATTACCACACTAGACCATTATGTAAGATGCATTATCAATACATCACCACACTAGACCATTATGTAAGATGCATTATCAATACTTCACCGCTCTAGACCATTATGTAAGATGCATTATCAATACATTACTAAACTAGACCATTATATAAGATGCATTGTCAATACATTACTACACTAGACCATTATGTAAGATGCATTTTCAATACATTACTACACAAGACCATTATGTAAGATGCATTATCAATACATCACCACACTAGACCATTATATAAGATGCATTATCAATACATTACCACACTAGACCATTATATAAGATGCATTATCTATAGATCACCACACTAGACCATTATGTAAGATGCATTATCAATACATCACCACACTAGACCATTATGTAAGATGCATTATCGATAAATCACCACACTAGACCATTATGTAAGATGCATAATCGATACATTACTACACTAGACCAGTAGTAAGATGCATTATTGATACATTACTACACTAGACCATTACGTAAGATGCATTATCAATACGTTACTACACTAGACCATTAGGTAAGATGCATTATCTATACATTACTACACTAGACTATTATGTAAGATGCATTTTCAATACATTACTATACTAGACCATTATGTAGGATGCATTATCAATACATTACTACACTAGACTATTATGTAAGATGCATTATCAATACAACACCACACTAGACCATAATGTAGGATGCATTATCAATACATTACCACACTAGACCATTGTGTAAGATGCATTATCAATACATCACTACACTAGACCATTATATCAGATGCATTATCAATACATCACCACACTAGACCATTATATAAGATGCATTATCAATACATTACCACACTTGACTATTACATTAAATGCATTATTAATACCTCACCACACTAGACCATTATATAAGATGCATTATCAATACATCACCACACTACACCATTATTTAAGATGCATTATCAATACATCACCACACTAAACCATTATATAAGATGCATTATCAAAACATTACTACACTAGATTATTATGTCAGATGCATTATCAATACAACACCACACTAGACCATTATATAAGATGCATTATCAATAAATCACCACAATAGACCATTATATAAGATGCATTATCAATACATTACCATACAACACCAATATATAAGATACATTATCAATACATCACCACACTAGATCATAATGTAAGATGCATTATCAATACATTACTACACTAGACCATTATATAAGATGCATTATCAAAATATTTCCACACTAAACCATTATATCAGATGCATTATCAATACATCACCACACTAGACCATTATATAAGATTCATTATCAATACATCACCACACTAGACCATTATATAAGATGCATTATCAATACATTACCACAATAGACCATCATGTAGGATGCATTATCAGTACATCACCACACTAGACCATTATGTAGGATGCATTATCAAAACATCACCACACTAGACCATTATGATTGATGCATTATCAATACATCGATGCACTTAACCATTATGTGAGATGCATTATCAATTCATCACTACACTAGATCATTGTGTAAGATGCATTATCAATACATTACTATGTTAGACCACTATGTCAGATGCATTATCAATACATCACCACACTAGACCATTATGTAGGATGCATTATCAATACATCGCTACACTAGACCATTATATAATATGCATTATCAATACATTACCACACTAGACCATTATATAAGATGCATTATCAATACATCACTACACTAGACCATTGTGTAAGATGTATTATCAATACATTACTATACTAGATTATTATGTAAGATGCATTATCAGTACATCTCTACAATAGACCATTATGTAGGATGCATTATCAATACATCACCGCACTTGACCATTATATAAGATGCATTATCAATACATTACTACACTAGACCATTATGTAAGATGCATTATCAATACATTACCGCACTAGACCATTATATAAGATGCATTATCAATACATCACCACACTAAACCATTATATAAGATGCATTATCAATACATTACCACACTAGACCATTGCATAAGATGCATTATCAATACATTTCCACACTAGACCATTGTGTAAGATGCATTATCAATACATTACTATACTAGACCATTATATAAGATGCATTATCAATACATCACCACACTAGACCATTATTTAGGATGCATTATCATTATATCACCACACTAGACCATTATGTATGATACATTATCAATACATTACCATACTAGACCATTATATAAGATACATTATCAATACATCACCACACTTTACCGTTATGTAGGATGCATTATAATTACTTTACAACATTGCACCATTATATAAGATGCATTATCAATACATCACTACACTAGACCATTGTGTATGATGCATTATCAATACGTTACTATACTAAACCAGTATGTAAGATGCATTATCAATACATCACCACACTTGACCATTACGTAGGATGCATTATCATTACATTACCACACTAGGCCATTATATAAGATGCATTATCAATACATATCTACACTTTACCATTGTGTAAGATGCATTATCAATACATATCTATATTAGACCATTATGTAAGATGCATTATCAGAACATCTATACACTAGACCATTATGTAAGATGCATTATCAATACATCACCACACTAGACCATTATGTAGGATGCATTATCATTACATTACCACACTAGACCATTATGTAGGATGCATAATCAATACATCATTACACTTGACCATTATGTAGGATGCATTATCATTACATTACCACACTAGACCATTATGTAAGATGCATTATCAAAACATTACTTTACTAGACCATTATATAAGACATATTATCAATACATCACAACACTAAACCATTATGTAGGATGCATTATCAATGCATCACCACACTAGACCATTATGTAGGATGCATTATCAATACATTACCACACTAGACCAATATATAAGATGCATTATCAATACATCACCACACTAGACCATTATGTAAGATGGATTACCAATACATTGCCACACTTGACCATTATGTAGGATGCATTCGCAATGCATTGTTACACTAGACCATTATATAAGATGTATTATCAATACAATCACCACACAAGACCATTATGTAAGATTCATTATCAATACATCACCACACTAGACCATTATATAAGATGCATTATCAATACATTGCTACATTTGACCATTGTGTAAGATGCATAATCAATACATTACTATACTAAACCATTTTGTAAGATGCATTATTAATACATCACCACACTAGACCATTATGTAAGATGCATTATCAATACATTACCATACTAGATCATTATATAAGATACATTATCAATACATCACTACACTAGACCATTGTGTATGATGCATTATCAATACGTTACTATACTAAACCATTATGTAAGATGCATTATCAATACATCACCACACTTGACCATGATGTAGGATGCATTATAATTACATTACCACACTAGACCTTTATATAAGATGCATTATCAATACATCTCTACACTAGACCATTGTGTAAGATGCACTATCAATACATTACTATACTAGACCATTATGTAAGATGCATTATGAATACATCACCACACTAGACCATGATGTAGGATGCATTATCATTACATTGCCAAACTAGACCATTATGTAGGATGCATTATCAATACATCACCACACTTGACCATTATGTAGGATGCATTATCATTACATTACCACACTAGACCATTATATAAGATGCATTATCAATACATCACCACACTAGACCATTATGTAGGATGCATTATCATTGCATTACCACACTAGACCATTATATAAGATGCATTATCAATACATATCTACACTTTACCATTGTGTAAGATGCATTATCAATACATATCTATACTAGACCATTATGTAAGATGTATTATCAGTTCATCTATACACTAGACCATTATGTAAGATGCATTATCAATACATCACCACACTAGACCATTATGTAGGATGCATTATCATTACATTCCCACACTAGACCATTATGTAGGATGCATAATCAATACATCACCACACTTGACCATTATTTAGGATGCATTATCATTACATTACCACACTAAACCATTATGTAAGATGCATTATCAAAACATTACTATACTAGACCATTATATAAGACATATTATCAATACATCATAATACTAGACCATTATGTAGGATGCATTATCATTACATTACCACACTAAACCATTATATAAGATGCATTATCAATACATTACTGCACTCGACCATTATATAAGATGCATTATCAAAACATCAGCACACTAGACCATTATGTAAGATACATTATCAATACATCACCACACTTGATCATTGTGAATGATGCATTATCATTACATTACCACACTAGACCATTATATAAGATGCATTATCAATACATCACCACACTAGACCATTGTGTAAGATGCATTATCAATACATTACTATACTAGACCATTATGTAAGATGCATTATCAATACATTACCATTCTTGACCATTATGTAGGATGCATTATCATAATATAAAAACACTAGACCATTATATAAGATGCATTATCAATACATCTCTACACTTGACCATAGTGTAAGATGCATTATCAATACATTACTATACTAAACCATTATATTAGATGCATTATCAATACATTACCACACTAGACCATTTTGTAAGATGCATTATCAATACATCACCACACTAGACTATTATGTAGGATGCATTATCAATGCATCACCACACTAGACCATTATGTAGGATGCATTATCAATACATTACCACACTAGACCAATATATAAGATGCATTATCAATACATCACCACACTAGACCATTATGTAAGATGGATTACGTATACATGGCCACACTAGACCATTATGTAGGATGCATTAGCAATGCATTGTTACACTAGACCATTATATAAGATGCATTATCGATACATCACCACACTAGACCATTATGTAAGATTCATTATCAATACATCACCACACTAGACCATTATATAAGATGCATTATCAATACATTGCTACATTTGACCATTGTGTAAGATGCATTATCAATACATTACTATATTTAACCATTTTGTAAGATGCATTATTAATACATCACCACACTAGACCATTATGTAAGATGCAGTATCAATACATCACCACACTAGACCATTATATAAGCTGCATTATCAATACATTAACACACTAGACTATTATGTAAGATGCATTTTCAATACATTACTATACTAGACCATTATGTAAGATTCAAACAAACGATTCAAAGAACAGTTCAACACATTTGAAAAGCAGTAAAACACTAATTATCACCAATTATAGGATATGATCACCAAATGTATTTCTATCAGATTTGCACTTATTGTTTTGTTTAAAAATTAAGCATCATTTTTATACCATCATGCGCTAATTGACGATCGTTAATCCAACAACTCGTTTCCGAGATCCTGTTAGCCAGTACTTGAGCATGACCCCTTCTGGAATTAACTTATAACTATCTCACTTGAATTAAGGATCAATGATTTGAACTCATTAACGCTGGATTGATAGTTAGACACACTACTGAGTGAGCCATCCAGGCCCACTTTGAATAATTCACATGAGCTAGAAAAAAAAAAACAGATACAGGGCTATATAATCAATTTTAACATGCTGAAGGGATTTTGATTTTGACATACCAGTAGAAATACTATGGAATCATAATTTGACATACCTTATCGCTAGAAATACTATGAGAAAACAGGTAATTCTCATTTTATCATATTTATTAGCAATAACTTGTAATCAGCATATTTTTTCATAGCAGCTAAGATTTAGTCCTTTAAAGGGAGTGTTTCAGGATAAAACGATATAAATGTCTTAAAAAATTAAATTAGTTATCAAAATGATATATAAACATCTCATTATCATTAATAAATATAATTGGAATAGTTTAGTCAAATCAACCAAAAAACGTGATAAATCAATATGTATATTTAGAATAGTAAACTTGAAACGAAATCCCCATTCTAAAACAGACAGCACTTAAATTTATACTGTTTGATTCTGACTCTTTCGAAGATGAAACAATATTTACTACATGTAAACCTGTTAAACAGATAAAGTTAAAATCAAAATGAAATCACGCGACTTATTTTATATGTAACAATATATGTTGGTATTTTCAGCGGGAAATCTGTTATAGTCTAATCTAGGCGCATAGTCCTGGTTAGGAAATCCCTTTTCAATATTTATTATTTTGGCATGTGTAAATAGATATCGTTTTGACACTATAGGGTCAGTAAGTATATATAGGCATGGTATATTGGAAAACATATGTATTATGTATTATGTCTCTGGTCTAGCCAAATTAAATTTTTTGAAAAATCCCGATTTAGTCCCTTTATAGGTCTGAAATGGACCCTAAAGGGTCATGAAGTGGAAACAGTCGTGATATTTTTCAACAACAAAATGAGTAAAAACCGTCTTGTCATATTCGCCTAAATGATAAGGGTATTATACATGTTTGATCATTCAAATATTTCATGTATTGAGACCATGGATCGAATATTCCGTGCAAGTATTTTTTGCCATGGGAAATAAAAAATAAATTAACACTTGCTGGTAAGTTTTAATCTATTTATTTTACTACGATTGTGAAACAAGTTATTAGACACATTACGCTAGCAATCTCACTGTGTAGAACAAGACCTTAAACTATTGGGGAAAAAGAAACCACACATATGTAACGAACTACAAATAAATTACATTTCCGTGACTGAGGATCAAATCCACAACCCTCCGCTCCAGAATATGATGGTCTACCACCAGACCATGAAGTCCAAATGATAGCTGAAGCTCATCTTGAGGATTATCTTATTTCCACGCATCTGTCAGAAAAAATTGGTCTACGCCCATTTAATTGAGCTACGTCCATTTATTTCCGTAAATTTCCGTTAACATTTTCATATATGGGCAGCGCAAAATCGTTTATAAATGTTATCTCTATAAAACTTACACGTGTAAACTTTACACTGTCAAACATCGTATACTGTAAATGGACGTTTCTGTCACGTTCTTGTTGTTTCATCTTCGAAGAGGCGAATAATCCTTGATGTTATTTTTTATCATTGTTTGAGAAACAGACTTTCTTTTGTGAAATATTAATACATGAACTTAAGAATTACAAATCTATATACTATTATTACACTTTCTTTAATTTAAAGATACATGAGTAAAAATAATTTGTAGACTAAGAGGGAGATACGAATCAACAGAAGTAAATTCTATTAAACTAAACGACTGGACAAAATAAAAAAATAATCTAAAGAAATATGATAAAGAACAATTTTTCCATAATCTAGAACTTTCTTAAACGATCTATAAACGAAGCTTTTTGAAAGTAACTCGTCACTTTATGAAAGGGCATATTTCAACAGTAATTACCGCGTAAACTGATATAAGCAACAACAGCACATTTCACATAACAAACCAAAATAAAGCAATATGGCTAAATGACTATTTTGTTCTAATTTCTACAGTAGATGATAAGGTTACCAACTTACGTCATTATGTTTTCAAAACCCATATAAATTTACTAATTTTGAAATATTAGAAAATGAAAGTGATGAATGGATCAAGTTACTTCCTGTTAACAATACTTGTGGTCACAGAATGCTTAAACTTGTTTCTAAAACGGTTTCGAACCCTCTTTCAATTTTATATTAAAGATCACTAAATGAAGGATATCTGCAAGATAGCAAATGTGACATCTATTTTCAAAAAAGGTGACAAATCCTTACAGTCTTACTAAACACTACTAAGCTAATGTAGTAAACTTTTTGAAAGGTTAGTTTTCAACAACATGTACATTTTCTTTCTTTTACTATAGGTATCAGTCTGGATTTTTACATTATCATTCTACTCTACATATCAGCTCGAAGTAAAGATCATCATATTTGTCAAACATTTGATAACAATCAGTATTTATGTATGGTCTTTTGTGATATTTCGAAAGCTTTCGACAGCGTTTAGCACCGTGGATTGTTATTTAAACTTAAAAAAAAATGGTATAGATGGCACCTTTTTAAACTGGTTAACCAATAATTTAAATAATATATCACATTCAGTTGTTTTTCAAGCCACTGAATCAAGTTAGTACTGGAGTTGCCGAAGGTTCGGTCCTTGGTCCTCTATTGTTTTTAATCTATGTAAATGACATAGAAGACTCATTGCTTAGTTTAATCTGTCTATATGCTGACAACAGTTCTGTATATTTTTTCTGCTGCATCAGTTCAAGATATTGAAGGTATCACTCATCACGATTTAACAATAATTTGTGGACTGAAAATGGTTGGTCAATTTTAACCCAAATAAAACAGAAGCTATGCCTTTTTCATTTAGAGGTTATGACTCTTTACCAAGTCTTTATTTTAACAATGTACCAATATATTTTGCTGATTCTCTCAAACATCTAGGACTAACTTTTAGGAATGATGGCAAATGGACAGAGAATATAGAACATAGTTTGTGTTCAGAATCTAAAATAATAGGTTTTATGCGAAAACTTATATATTCCATAGGGATAAAAGCTCTTAATGTATTTTCGTATATTTGAATTTTAGAATTATCATTCCTGGCTTGGAGAGGTTGCACTGCAAGGATTGTAACAGGTCTTACACGATCAGCATCATTGGAAAAACTATATAAAGAATGTGGATGGGATGGGAAAGACATAACAACACTATTATTTAATGTACGAAGTAGATATATAAGGTACCATCCTATATAATTATAGCTTAAGAAATAGGAATGATTAATCTGTACCATACTCAAGAACTGAAATAATGAGAAAGTCACATATTCCCTCTTCAATATCATTATGGAACCAGTTGGATTCCAATTTTAAATCCACACCTTCTCTTTTAGCCTTTAAACAAAGCATTAATAATAGTATGTGTATTTGTCCTAATTGTGGCTCTATTGAAGATGTTGAACATTATTGAAGCAGAAATTATTTTAATAAAAGATTGGAAACCCTTCTTGATTTCTCCCAAAGTATCCTTATATGGGACAACTGTTTGACGTATATATGGAAAATTAAATTAAATTAATACCTACATATTTTTGCCAGCTTAAACAAATCAATTAATACTATTTTCTTGTTTAATAGAATATTCTGTACACTTATCATCAGAAAACAATGTGCTGCTCGCATTCTGGGTGGACCCTGAGCTGAATTCCAGATTGCTGTTAGATATAGTATTTTACTACTGTAAGACTGTTTGATATGATATTTGAATAAAATTAAATGGTTATATGTACTCTCTCCCCCCGTCCTCTCTCTCTCTCTCTCTCTCTCTCTCTCTCTCTCTCTCTCTCTCTCTCTCTCTCTCATCATTAAAAATATTGAAATTTAACATTGTATTTACTTGTCAACAATTGCACATATTGTATAAATTTGTAGGGCAGAGGCCAAATCTAATGTTGTCGGAACACGTGGCCTGAACCCATATCACCCATTTCACATGTATATATGAAGTAAAATATATGTATGTTTAAACTTAACATGATTAAGACCTACGCCAGACATAAAGCAAGTATAATTATGTTAAATTTAAAAATGTAAACTTGAGAATTACATACCTTTATTTTTGGCAACGAATAGCCCCCATATACTACATTAGACCTATTCCGGAATGAATGTTGTATGTGTTTTCCCCATAATTATTTTTGGGTACTCATTATTTACATTTTCATAAGATCAACTTGTATTTAGTTTCTGTTGGAAATGTGACTTACCATGGGGTGTCGGTATAGAAAAACCGTGTCAGACGAGTTCCGGATATTATTTTATTACTGCGGTGTCATTGGCTACTATCCGGATCGCTGTATTATACACTTTACAACATCTTTAGTTACATAAGTATACAAATATATAAAGGTTAACAAATACCAGAGAAGGCGTATATACCACCCAAGCCAAGTTGACCAGACTAGTATACACCCTTAAATAACGGTAACACAGGCCAAGTTGACTGGCATGTTTCGCCTCTCGAGTTATTGGCTCTCTATGTACAGCTTCGGTGTACATGTAATACTATGTGTTTGGTACCTAGCAAAGTTGGTAAATAAATTTGTTTTAAAACCAGCAGAGACGACACGAGGCCGCTTTTGTACTGAACTGGTCACATCCCTTTCCAATCTCTATCGCCATTTGATATATTTTCTTCCATTATGAAAGTCAACCAATGGATCAGTTTTATGATAATGTTGGGATGTTTCGTCCTGCATAAAGACTTCAGATCATACCACTAAACAGTGTAGGCGCTTACAGTCCGGGCAAACGATAGTAACAAACAAAGAGCACGAACAGATGGTTTAATCATATTTTATTGCATTTATAATTGCAGCGATGGGGTTGGACCACAAGTTCTCACAACATTAGTTAAGACCATTCCCCTTCCGCGAACAGATGTAGATCTAGATGCTTCCGATCCTTGTCAAGTGCGAGTCACTTTCTGTGCCAATCTATTTGCGCAATATCAGAAAATATTTTGTTTAATTCTGTAAGTGAAAGAAAGGATTTATTGGGAGCTTCCGAACACATTTTCTATGGTTTTTCATCTTAGTTATGTTTCCTGTGGCGATGACGTGAATTATTGAACATACCTAATTTGTCGTGTTAAAAGCTGATAATTATATTAAAATATATACTGAACGGAACAGCTAACCCTCCACTATTGAAGCTAACCCGCCTCTACTGAACGGAACAGTGAAAATTGTATTTTCAATTTAACGATTATACTCACCAGACGGCGATTAAAAATGTCCAATTGGGGATTCGCCGCGAATCGCCAACTACATGTACCAAGCAGTTGCCAGTTGGGGATTCGGATTTTTTTTAAGTCACTGTTTTACTTTTTAAACATATCAAATCGTTTAAAATAATAAAAAAAGATACCACAACCGTGTTATTTCTTCAATATACCGAATTTACTCACCCGGCGGAGATTAAAAATGTCCAACTGAGGATTCGCCGCGAATCGCCAACAACCAACCAGCTGCCAGTTGGCAATTCAGATTTTATATTTATATACATCCATTATCTATTAATTACATATGAACACGAATACAATATGTTAACTAAATAGTGATTATAATAACGAATCCCAAACTTGCAACTGGTCGGTAGTTGTTTATTCGAATCCCCAACTACCAACTACCAACTGCCAACTACCTACTAACTTTACACTCATATTTATTTTACTTAGCCGAAAAGTTCCAATTTCAAGGAAAATATTTTGATGCTTTTGAGGAAACACATAAAAAGTCACAAAAAGGTCAGCTACATACAAGTCGAGAGGCGACTTAGACATTTCGTTCAGTGTATATTCAATTATTTGTTTGGTATGGAAGAAAAATACACGTAAGCTTACATTGCTTTTACGATTCAGATAGAACAGTTTGTTCATGATTATGACTGTTTTCGCAGGAACAAGGGATCCCATCCCCAGACCCATGTGTAGACAAGATACTTATATGTTTACACTTCCCAATGGGCATTTCGTTTCAGTTAAACTTTCATTATATTTTAGCTAAAAATATTCTACTTCCATCACATTAAGAACCGCTGAAGCACATTCCAACATTACATGGCCGTTATACGACAAGTGATGTGCTGCAATTATATGATCTTTGTTTATTAATAATTAGCCTGATATTGGAAGCAAACGTTTTACGTAATTGTTCCAGTTTGAATTGACAGTGGAAATTAATCACTCATGCAGAGTCGAAGAACAAGCAAATAATTGTTGCACAAGTCCAAGTTGAATCGAGTTTTATTGGCGGTATGGCTACAAAACCTGCATTAATTGCGATGAGTAATTTTGTCATGGGAGATTTTCACAAATGCGAGGCAATAAATCTCTTCAGTTATGAATAACTAGAAATAGCACTCATCTTAAAATGTTACAATCACGAAAATGTGCATTTGCAAAAGCAGTCATCAATTGAAAATGTTGGCCTAGAGAGTAAATGTGGGAAGACGGTATTTAAGAAAAACTTTGTAGGAAGGATTTTTAACCAAATGTTGTACAATTTTCTTTTCTTTTTGTTTATAAGACTAAAATGATTAAAACAAACAACTAAACATAGCTAACTACGGGCATCATTATGTGTGCATGTTTGAGATATCAAAACTGTTTTTTTTTAAATCAATGGCCACAATTACGAAAAACAGTTAAGAAGATTGAACTTACATCTAAATAACTATAAATATCCTTAGATCTACCAAAGAGATTTCTTGACCAAAACAAACCATGTTCTCTTACTATCACAGTTTGCAAAATTTATTTCGTTTTGTTTTTTTACTCATTATATATGCTATAATTAAGAAAAATTGTATACTTAGTGAAAAGGACACATCCTCTCCAAAACAGCACACACGATAATAAAAATAAAGACATATACTTAAGAACTGACACCATGACTTTCGAACTGATGAACTCAAATACTCCCTTCAACCTTCCCCCCCCCCCCCCCCCCCCCCACCCCTTGAACCCCATCACCCATATCACATCATATAACAATAACAAGGTGTTGTAAAACAACCACACCATTCATGCCTCCATGCAGAGGCACATGCGTAGGTGACCAGGTATCTATATTTTCTTACTTAAATAGATTTGAATGAAACTTTTTTTTAATTTGACCTGTGTTTTATAATTATACAGCTACACATTAATATCATTTAAATTCAAAGACCTTTATTGACCATTACTTAACGAAAAATAAAGTTGAAAAGAATCACTTTCATATTCGTCCTCACCCCATTAGCACTGAAAAGAAGCCATAACTCGGGTAAAACTTGACCGATGTTGACAAACACAGACATTAATCTGCAATTTACAATTATGGAGCTATACAGAAAATATCAAATAAATACATATAGCCTTTCAGACGTTATTAACCGGAAACTTATTGTCCTGGGACGATTGGAACGGACGGAATGACGGACATGAGAAATACTTGATACATCTAACGAGGTCATTGAGTCATCTTCTCTGACAAACATGCATATATAGTTTATATTCTGCATGTAATATGCGCTATTGACCCAGTACGAAATAGGCATTAAACTTCACCAATGATGACCTAAAGCTTCAGACTTTGTGATTCCTTTTTAAATGAAATATATATTGTACGCGCGCGCATAGTCCTATTTTGAATCTAGAACGATATAAATACGTTTAAATTGTTTACTAGAAGAATGTAAAACATATGGTGTTATGTTTCAGTCTAGCACATTTAAATTAAATAGTATTTTGGACAAAGCGTAAAAGGTCATCAGTGTCTAGGCTAAAGTCATTAAAACGTTTCTACTCCACAAACGATCCACTCCTGTGTTTGTCCTCCGCAATCAACCATTGCAATTGGTTAAAAAATAGTTGACTTCAAAAAATGGTATCGATGAACTAAAACTGATTATTTCGATGTCATAAATGATGTAAAACTTGGGTAATTCATAATGTTAAGGAGACATTTGATGCCAAACATTCTAACAAGGTTCTGGGATATTGTTGAATTAAGACACGAAAGACAGTGATTTATTTGAAGGATTAAAGATAGTCGAAAACCTCGTGGCTTGGTTTTATCGGAATTAACCGAATGACTTATGGGGTAAAATCGTTTTCTCCAAATGAATGGCGACATGTGCTTTTAACCAGTAATTAACTTTGTTACAAATCGTCTAAAATAAGTTGCAAAATATGTTTTTAACAAATAAAGAAATTCGAAATGAGGAAATGGAAAAAAATAGATGACGATAAGTGCGTTTTACATTTTACAAAACAAGAATGTTTAGTATTGCTCAATTAAAATAAAATACATTTGTCACTGGCACAGGGTTAATTTGTCTACAAAATGCATTAACGATGCACTTGTATTTTTCTTACAGAATCGATGGAATGAATATATTGTTAGAGGAAGTTTCCCAAAGGTCTACATTGGAGATAAAGATGCGTGATGAAAATCTGGGACTTTTGATTGGGGACAATTACATTTCTTAGCATAAATAAGGTTTTAGGGTATAGTAACTGTTGTTTTTGCAGGTTCTGAAACTGCCTTTGCATTATGTTTAACAGACATTTCAAATAAAATTAAATATGTTCCATGCTCTTTCAATATCAGTATTTCTAACCTATCCTCTAACTTCTATAAGGGGACTGAAATATATTTTATAGGAATGCCAATTACACATAAGAGAAATTGCAGACAGAACTAGTTAAAAGTTTGCAGAGCAATTTAATTGCAAGAATTTTGACGAAAAGAGCAGACATTTCTTTTTGGCAATGACATGCGTGGTAACAGGTGGAACGGTGTGAAAATGCTGTTTTTGTAATAATACTTATGGAGATGGGTGTGCTCGAATACTGCTTAACCTTCCAGCATAATAGGGTAGATTGTAAGGTTAACTGATCGTTTGTTAGCCCTCGATGGCATAAAACTGACGCTAAAGTATTGCCTAATTAATTTGGGAAACAACATATTAAATTGACAGATTTTTCTTTATTGAGAAATCGTCTTTTAATATTTGTTTCTAAAATAGTGACTATAAACAACAGGAATACATGGATATTTATAATCACCTGTGTATTTCTCCAGATTTCCCATTCTTCACAGAAGTTTACTGCCCAGCAATGCTACTTTGGTGTGGTACGGGAATTTAGGTCTTCTTTATGTTTTGACTTTCTTCGTCGGTAACAGTGTGAACTATTTTATATCTATCATTCTCATATACCACATGAATAGAAGGTATGAAGGGATGGAACGAAATAATACAGATCCATGACAAAGCTTTTTCATTTTTAGTACCACATCACGATAGCACCTTCCAGTCACACTCGTACCCTTGTTTACCGTACCTGTATTACTAAACCTTCAACAGAGAAAAAAGTGCATGAAGAATCATCTTTATACTCAAGGTCTGCTGGCAATGACTGGCCTTCTTCCATGTTTGGTAGCCTATATTTTGCTCCCATCCTTTCATACTGGTTCAAAATAGTGTACCCAGGTTTCGTCACCAGTGACACAATTTGCAATTGCCCTTGGTTATATTCAGGGAACATTTTAAGCATTTTTTTCGCAGTTTCAACACATGCCTTCTTTTGGTCGTCAATTAATAGGTGGGGCACCCACCTAGCAGAAATGTTCATGATTTATTTTTTTCAAAACGAAATGAACTGAAGATAGTGACACGCCTGTAACACGTGCTTTATCACGAATATTATATCACGCATCATTTCGAACAATTCCTCTAATTTTAGACACGATTTTCTTACATGTTGCTGTCTTTGGCCGACCAGATTTTGCTGCATTTTGAACAGACTCTACACGTGTTCTGTCCGATTAATCTCATTTCTATTCAAGTGCAAAGGCAACAAGCAAAATTGCAGATACTTGGGAAGCGAAAAACCAAACATGTATTTAGAGAAGCCTTTACACAGCAAACAAGTGACGGTTTGGGCAGCACTTAGCTCACAGGGAATCATTGGACCATTTTTCTATGAAGATGAAATGGAGAAACTGCCACTGTAAATAGTGACCGTTATTTAAAACTGTTAAAAAACTAAGTTTTTACCAGCGCTACGAAGACGAAACATTGACATAAATAATATGTGGCATCAACATGATAGTGCGGCCCCTCACACAGCCCTGAAAGTGCTCGCCTGGTTAGAACAGAAATTTGGGGATAACCTTATTTCACCGAAAAGCATGGCCGCCGCATTCGCCTGACCTTAGCCCGCTTGACTTCTTCCTGTGTGGGTACCTAAAGGACAGGGTCTACAAACTAATCCCAAACGACGCAGAAGAACTGAAGAATGCAATCAAAAGGGAAATAAGATTAACTGGACAGAACACATGCGCATCAGTTGTAAGGAACTTCAGGGACCGTTTTGACGTCGTGATACAGCAAAAAGGACGTCACTTGGAGCATATTTTGTAAAACGGGTTACAGATTTCAGCGTCTGTCATATGTATACAAAGAGAATTAGTCCCACTTATTGCATATAAAAATAACCTGTAACTATCGATTTATGTATACTCAGAAAAAAAGAAAGAAACTTTACTCTCCAAAACTTTGGTTATTTCCAAAATTCTATTCAAAACACTGCAATGACATTGATATGGCTGTGACAACTGATAATCTTTAACAAATATGTATTTTCTTTGAACATTTTAAGTGTAGTTTTGTACCTGTAAATTAACGATAAAGTGGACAAGAGGCATAGTAAAAAATAATCTTTTGTACCTGAAACTGAAATTGCATTATTATTGATGCTGCTTAGTTTTTTTAAGCTCAGGTGAGCTATTTTGTTCACTCATCTTACGTCGTATGTATGTCCGTACATGCCCACACTATTTGAATGGGTGCCATTGTGCGAGGGTAAAACACTAACAACTCAATGCCATTTCTGTACAAAATGCCTTTATTGGCTGGTTAATTTCTCTCTTTATGTTTTTAATTCATTTGTTTTACTTGTTATAGCTTGCATGTCTCATTGTGTACTTGTGTACTCTACATCATTCGTTCGTCCGTCTGTGCATCCGTTATCAAACAATTGTTCCAAACTACATCTTCTCTTGATCCGCTTATAAAGTTTAAAGCAAACATCACAGAAATGGTCTTTAGATATGTCTTTATCAAAATAGCTAAAACGAACTCGATCCATACGAAACTCTGGTTGACATTGCAACCGAAATTTCATTTTTTCCCCTTTAAACCCGGTGGTCAGATTTCAAAATAATTTTGTACAAATTATCAGTTATGTAATCCTCTACCAAAATTGCGAAAATGAACTTGACTCGTTAAAAACATGGTCGCTAGAGTACATAGCACTAGGTGAGCGATAAAAGAATCATTGTGACCTCTTGTTTGATACTTAAAACAGGTAGTCTTCGTTTTGAAACACAATTATAATGTGAATTCAATTGTTTGGTAATTACGTGTCTGTTTAGGAAATGGAAATTTGAGTATCTACCTGGTGGTCTCTTGGCACGTGCAATACATGCAACAGGTTTTTTTTTATAGCCGGATGATTATCAGTTGTGTTTAAATAAATAAGTGTTCACTAGTCAAACATACTGACGTAATGTCAACATTTATATACATACAACTAAATTATACATGCAGAAGTAAAAATGTTACATAACTTTAAAGTTAGTAAAGTTTCTTTTTTGGCTGAACATATATTTGGGATGATCGAAAAAATGGTATTAGTGAAACATTATTTAACCTTTTCTCCAAAAGAGTATTACACAGTTTAATTGACAACTGGAATGTATATCTTATTTCAAATAGAGTTCTCAACGTTAAATATAGAATATATAGTATCGTTTGATTAAATAAATAGTCTTTGAGATTCAGATTAAAAAATAGAGAACAAAACATAATTGTTGATTGCATTGCATGTTTAAGCCAAACATTTTTGTTTTTGTGGCATACATATAACTCGGGTAGCTGAGGAGGTTTATTTCAGTGGTAAATGAAGAAAGTTTTACTTTTGAAAATCTGTGAAATAAAACAAATATTACAACAAACACTGATTTTGAATTTAAGTTTAGTGTTGCAAACTGTAATATTTTGCCAAAACAACAACATTTATTATAATTTGCAATAACTTCTATTGCGATAAAACGTGAAAGGAATTCTTAATATAGACAATTGACCCATATTGAATAAAATTATAAATGTCTGAAAAACTATATTTTCGAAACATTCATCAATTAAAATTTGCCAAATAATATTATCTTGTTTGGGATATTTCAAAATGTCTTAGATTGAATATAAGTTATTATTAACCACTAAACAGACTGTTCTGCTGATACAAAATGATAAAAATGCTACAGCTGGCCAAAAATAACAACATGCATACAGATACATACGCCAACAACAAAGAACATTCCCCACCCCCGTGTTTTTGAAATTTAAAAAATGAAGCAAATGTATTTAAGCAAACAATGACTGATCAAATCGTCATGACAATCAAAACCGTAAAGCCAGAATTCCATGTTGCATTCTGCCGCTGTCTGCAGCCGTCCTTCACAATCTGCTCGAATCAATCTCGTTAAGCATAAACGTAAATTCACTAAGTAAAGCGATATTTTTATCGAACATAATCAGTAATTTCGCCATTGTCTCTATAACACTTATAGCAGAAGAAAGCCTTGTTATAAATCCGTAATCCTGAATAATATGATGCTTGTCTGATTTAGTCTATGTTTTAATTTCTCCCCTAATTATATGTCATATTTGGCTAGACTTGTTGGCGCTTCCTTCTCTTTTTATGGCAGAATATAACAAATTCGAAGGCTTATTAATAACCTCCCCGGTGCGTTGCAGTTATTTGCATAAATCTTGGACTTTATGATTCCTTCATTAACAACGTATCTACCGAGAAGTTATGTTATAACAGGCTAATCGATCCTAGGCGTATTTATACCACCATGGGTCCATGTAGGCGTACTGTTTTATGCGTAATTTGCATACGCGGACAAGTATGTTATATAATAAGTTCAATGTAAAGGCTTTTAGGAATTCGCATTGCACGTGTACGTTACTGGTAACACGACTGTTAACATGATCCGAGTTAATCCGAATGCATATTATATATAGGTCTTATTTAAAATACACGAGGAAAAAGACGAAGTAAAACTAAGACGTAAATAACCATTGTGTGTATGGGATGGTACCATTTTACTATTATAGCCAATTGTTACTCCGTTTTGTACGATGATTTATTTAAGATTACATCTTGCTGGTTATTTCTTAAATTTGTGAATATCGGCATTTTCAGTGGTAAATAAAATTCTTTTATTTCTGGATAAAAAATGATTTTCTCTGATGTACCAATTTGATATTGAAAGTTCTATCAATAAAAGGTTTGGTGTAGGAAGTGATTATTATGGTATTATCTTAATTAAGAAGCTTGAATGCCATTTCATTATTATTTTAGTTAAATTCATTGTATACTTTTTACAATTTATTTGGAAATAAATTATTTGAAATGATCTATAAACCTCACCAGCAATCATTTCTGGCAACGGCAAATAATTTTACTCCATAAAAATCTTGTCCGCAAAGAATAATTTACTCACCAATGAACTGGTATTCCAAAGGTTATATATATCTATATTGAACGGAACAGCTAACCAACTGACATGTTATGTATTTTCAAAAAAACTAATATCAAAGAAACTTCATTGGCATTTGGACTTGAATAAGAAAGAATATTTAGACTTTGTAAATTCAAATCATATTGTCTATTAATGTCGCAATGCCCTTGTAAATAACGTTACACAATGTTTGGACGAATATATTATAACTACACAAGTTAGCTGTTCCGTTCAGTATATTGAGAATTGTTTTCGCATTGTATAGTCATGATAAAATTAAACTATAATGGTAAAACTCATAACACTTTTGAGTCTAAAAACTCAGAATCAAACTCAAAATTGCCCGATCTTTAAATTCAATTTTAATAGCAAAAATTACGTTCTTGCAAAAAATGTTGTTATTTATTTTGTAAAATTGGTTTTAAATCAAATTACAAAAGCTTAGACTGAAAAGTCGAATCTAAGTCCAGATCTTACAAAAGACGAGTGGGCGAAACATACACCGAGTGTTCCAAATGCTCAACCCCTGAATGAGCAATAACATACGTTACCAACGTTAGTCTTGACCTTCTTTATATACGTATTTCATGTCAACAACACGCTTTTAAATGGCGATATACAGACGCTATGTAATCATTCTTCCTAGACAGAACATTAGATATAGCACACATTTTGTCTCCAAAATTAAACTGTTTCATTGTCTATTCAATATTTGCCGGTCCCTCGAGGTTAATCTAGCCCATGTAATTACTGGTGTCTTGTATGCACGTCAAAAACGCAATTACCGCTTCTCTAAAACGGAAGATGGGACAGAATACTTTCACGTTAATTAGCCGCGGCGTTTTAGTAATTGGTGTTTTCTCCGCAATGTAATATAGCGGACATGCAAGATCTGTCAAACGGTAAATATCTGTAGACTTCTAGCCCCTAATTAGTGATGATGTGTTTTAAAAAGTTGGAATGGAAAACTGTTCATAAAACGCTATTGAGATCCTCGCAGACGACAGTTATTTGACCGCTATTATTTATGGTAACGCTTTGGTGACGAAAGTACGACATGTTTTCGTAAGAACTTTTAATCATTACTTTTTTTCCAAGAATCAGGTCTGCGAATACGGAACCAGTTTTACAGTTTTACATCCAGGCATTTTTTAGTTTATACTTATACACTATTTATGCAATATGCGTAGGTCATGATCACAAAACAATTTATTTATTTTATTTACCGATCTATAAATAAAACTGGTTCAAGATAAATTAATATTATAAAAAAATAATATTTCTCAAATAAACAGTAAAATCTAAACAGAAACAACTTAAAAAAAGAGAGTTTTGTTTTTAAATTTCAGAAAAAAGCTTAGCAAATCATTTAAAAGCTGAGTAGCAGTTGAAAGGCCATTACGCAAATGTGTTACAGGGACTGCCAATACATCAATTAAGCCATCGTTGATCAATGTTGACAACCTGCAGAGCAATTAATTCCGACACTGCTGCGCCCACAATAACTGTCTGTCTCCAACAGGCGCATGACTCATTCTCACAATTGTTTTTTCACCCTCGCAATGTCCATGCATTAACTATGTGCAGCTCTACTGGTCGCATTCCAACATTCAAGAGTCATTGCAATGTCTTTAAATTACCACGTCCTCTTTAAATTTCGTTAACCCGAGATGGGTCTTGATTTTATTTTGTTTAAAATCGCGTTTCTCCCACCTCTGAGTATGTGGGAAAGTAGTCAGTGACTTGCAAAGATATGTTAGATGTGTACTGCTGGTTACCCGCTTAACGGATCCCATGAGCGATGGTAAGATGCACTGGCTGCCGTTGAATAACTAGAATATTGTATAAACAGTAACAACAACATAGATACAAGATGTTTTATTGGTTAAATAAAGGCCTCCGGCCAAAATACAACACAAAATGTTAATCATTCATGTTTTACAGAACTGTGTTACAGTATACTAAATTAACATTTGAAGTGTATGCAAATGTTACAGTATAATGTGAAACTATGTTTTATCTACAATTTCAAACAGTTTTGTTATAAAAAGAGCAATTTTTAATAGTATATGGATTCTCGCTTTGAAGTAATCGGTAAAAGTCTATATGTTCTGAATGTCCACTATACCAATTGCATACAGATATGTTTCTCTAACATGAATATACTTCGAACATTTGACCAATACATGGCATTCGTTTTTTATCACTCATATAATGGAATTAACAAAATAAACAAGATAAACACGTATAGCACTGTTTTAAATATTAAAAATAAATACATTTTTCAACAAATGTGCTGCATCATAACTACTAACATATAATATTACAAATGTCTTGAGACACCGATATTTTGAACCTCAAACTGTAATTCTTTTGGGACCTCTCCGTCCTCTTATCGGAATTAGAGTATCTTTAAATGTCGAATATCAACGACGGCGACTAGACTATGCTGTAGATCTCAAGCTGAATGGAGGACATGATAACATTCCGTTGTAGGCATAGTACCACCATTGAAATAAGGAAGTGCTTCCGTTGGGTTAATGGCGGTTATAAATAATCCTTGTTTGTTTTTCTTTAAAAATGTATTTCTCTTATTTTAAAGCTCATTTTTTTTTATTTGAATGGCATTATTGATATTTTTTTAACCTTTTGAAAGCATTGTCATGTTTGAATTGTGAATTTAAAAAACACGATGCTTGTAAATTTGGGTATGAATACATGATTTCGGAAGTCTACTTTCGCTTTGTCAACAGTTTACACACTGAGCAGAAAAAATCTCGACTATGATACATGACCCATACGTTTCTCATCATATTTTGGTAGTGCAGAGTTTGACCAACAGTAAAGTGTAAGTTTCATTTTTTTTTATTTGGGTCTCTCTATGGATGACACGCTTTCAAACTTCTATTATTTACTATAGAATAAAGAACAAAAACCAATGGTGGAATTACAGGTACAATTTTCTTTTTCATTTCACATGAGATATATAGAACTGGGTATGGCAAGATACTATACATATATGATAGGTTTCAGAGCACTTTGCCAATTTAAATATGAATCGATACATTCGAAAGTTTCATCTTCAACATCAGAATACCTTCATTTTTATAACGATTTAATTGGCGACTCAACAACCGGAAATAAATGCATTGACCCAGTTTCTGTTCATATTGGTCTTGTTGTTTTCGTGTTGGTCGAGTTCCGTTCGTACTGACCGAGTACGAATCATATGGTGCCATAATTTTCCTCGATAACAAGGCCAAAACAATCGAGTTAACATTGGTTGGCCAGATACTCGATGGCCAGATAAGTCAGGCTGGTCAATGAATTTTAAGAAAATGAGTTTTGATATTTGTCCTTGGTCTGGTGTTCGGTGACACTTGGGTCAAATACGGTAAAGCTTATTTCTAAGGGTACATTGGAGATGTCATATACCTGTGAATATGTCCCCATGTTTAAATGTAAACAAACTGTTCCACACGGGGTAGGCTGAAATTGCCACTAAGATCACAATTACAAACCGTTATTAGACAGTGCAGCAAATGCTACTACAGACTTACAGACCACGTGGCCGGTTATGATTGCGCTTTTAAAGGCAGTTTGTCAGAAACATCGGTCAAAATGTCTAAAATAATATATGAATTATTTTTAAAATAAATACAAGCATTTTATTATCATTCATCAATTAAATACGCATTATTATTTTAAATCATTAAAACGTGGCATTAAACAATATTTTAATTGGAAAATAACTTAATTTCAATGAGAGGTATATCTTTGCTATTGTGTTATTCATGTGAGAGAAAAGTATTCAGAAATAATAACAACAAACAACACAAACATACCATTATTGACTGTACATGTAGGCGATTCCTATAGCTATATGACCTCACAAGACAAAGCATAGCTTGTAAACATGTTCTCAATGCGGCCTATTCATACAACACAGTGCCCGATCGGACATTTACTACAGAGGGCATTAAGACAACAACAGAGATCAATGGCATGTCCTTATAGATCGCTCTGACGGTCAAAGGGAGACAAAAACTACAAAATAACATGATGGCAAACCTCACATTATTCAACCATCAATGGAGTAATTATATGAAGATAGTTACGGAAAATTAAATTCACACAGTGACTTTGTTTTATACTGATTCAGTTTCCAGTCCTAGCAGGGAGGGCGTATAAAACATATATCGTCATACCCCATGGTGCTTCTGGGTAATATTGTCCTTTTGGGATAGCAGTTAAGACATACGTATATAGGCCTACTTTTTACAAACATAAGTAAATTACTGATTTATAACATGTTATAATACTTGAGGCTTTCTATATTCAGCAGCACGAACTAGTTTCAAGATATACTTATTTGCGGAGATATCCGAAAGATTCTTTGCCTATGAAAACAAATGTCAAGTAATGCCCGGGGATGTTCAACTGGCGAAACAAAGGACCGGTAGTACCTTTTAATATCAACAGGTAAAACAAATGTCCGGTAGTACCTTTCGATACGATATTAACAGGTAAAACAAATGTCCGGTAGTACCTTTCGATATCAACAGGTAATTCAAATGCCAGGTAGTACCTTTGGATATCGGTAGTACCTTTCGATACCAACAGGTAAAACAAATGTCCGGTAGTACCTTTCTAAATCAACAGGTAAAACAAATGTCCGGTAGTACTTTTCGATATCAACAGGTAAAACAAATGTCCGGTAATACATTTCGTTATCAACAGGTAAAACCAATGACCGGTAGTACCTTTGATATCAACAGGTAAAACCAATGACCGGTAATACCTTTCTATTTCAAGAGGTAAAACAAATTACCGGTAGTACCTTCGATATCAACAGGTAAAACAAATTACCGATAGTACTTTCGATATCAACAGGTAAAACAAATTACCGGTAGTACCTTTCTATATCAACAGGTAAAACAAATGACCGGTAGTACATTTATATATCAACTGGTAAAATAAATGACCGGTAGTACCTTTCGATATCAGCAGGAAAAGCAAATGTCCGGTAGTACCTTTCGATATCAACAGGTAAAGCAAATGTTCGATAGTCCTTTCTATATCAACAGGTAAAACAAATGTCCAAACTTGCTTCAGGATACTTTACAGTAAAGGAAATGTCCGCCCGTACCGGTAAAGCAAATGTCCGCCTGTACGATAAAGCAGTACCTCAAGACGCTCTACCGGTACCAGTAAAGCAAATGTCCGGCAGTAACAGAGGACGTAGTAACAGTAAAAATATGTCCAGTAGTGCTAAGGACATTACAAGTATATACTGGTGTTCTTGAAGACAAACACTGTCCAATTCATGGTTACCAGATATAAAGTTCAACACACTTGTTCGTCTTGCAGATTCTCGGAGCTTTACACCGTTCAATACCACGGATTGGGCTCAATTTCGTGACACTGGACGGGGCCAAATATGACAAACACAAGAACAAAATTGGTAATGCGTCGTGGGTCAATGCTTTTAGAAACATTTTACATGTAACTGGGAAGATAGTTTTCTGACGTTTTAATTTTATATCTCTGGGATGGTTTGACCTCGGCATCCCAAACTTGATCAAAGATTCACCATTAGACTCAAACGAAACACACATGGACTTGAGACAAGTAAGTATCCAGGTTATTTAATCAGATGTTTTGAGTTTGTTTTACAGCAAGGGTAGCGATGGTGACTATCAGATACCTTAATTTCAAACACTTCCATCAATATCATGGAAGTAACATCATTTTGAAACAATAGAATGCATGTAATATTACGACAGATTCTGCTCAAATTTGCTATAGCATATCTATTTGAGCAGGACTTACATTTATTTATATCAATTGGCTATGATGCATTCGGATCCTGTTATGATGTCGGTGTCGCCAAATGCAACGTTAACTTTTTTTTTGCATAATTAAGCCCTGTCTGACAGGAAGTGTTTGAACTAATCAACAAGTTGCAAAATATAACATTTTATGCCCTGGCCTCTCAGGATTAACTTAATCTAAAAAATCGTTTTGCGTTCTAACTAGGTTTCTCAGTACACGATTGGCAAAGTGTCGCCAAATACTTGTCAAAAGTCACGAAGTATTTTTCACATGACCTTGACTTGAGTATTTAACTTAGTCTGCAAAATTGTCTTGCGTTCGTTTAGCTCCATCTCTCATAGAGATGTCACTTTCTTGGGGGACGCCGCTTATAACGGGTGCCGGGTCGAATGTTGCCATATCAACTACCACGCGTTGTGTGTGCGACCTGTCAGAAAGGCTTCAATGCAATCCAGAGTATGGTCGCTGATACCATAGTGGTGTAGCTTGGTGTGCAGACTACTGTGAACGATAAAGTCGTGCTTTTTTCTTCTTCGGTCCAGTGATCTGACGAGCTCGTCGGTCAGTGTAAGTAGCTGAGTTTCGCAGCTCCGTCATCTTCTAAACCCGTGCTGGCAATCAATGAGAATGTTGTGTTTGTCAAGGTGTCGCATTATATTGCTGACGATGATATGTTGCAGCATCTTGCAAGGTATACAGGTGAGCAACACAGGTCTATAGTTGTTGGCCTTGAACCTCTCCCCTTTTTTGTTGATTGCGGGCACATTGGCCTTCTTACAAACATCTGTAATACTGCCACTGGACAGGCATTTCCTGTCGATGACGCATATATATGGTGCACATTGCTCTGCCATCTCTCTGAGGATGCGTGCAAGGATTATGTCTGGTCCAGTTGCCTTCTGGGGATTAAGTTTCCTGAATAAGGTAAGTATTCATTCAGCAGTGATGTCTATATCTGGCAAAGAAGGGGATGGTTCGCCCTCCGGTGTTGGCATGCTGGATTTGTCCTCCTTGGTGAAACCTGGTTGTCATTGTCTGTCGAGGATGGTTGCTTTGCCAGTTGATACAAGTTTATAAAGATAATAAAACTATGATAAAATTTATATTATTAGACATAAGATAAAACAATGAAACATATACATCAAAATCTAGATTTCATTTATAAGTTCATATGCCCATGTAGTTGATCTTTTCACTGGCAGTAAATAGACCACGTTATACCTATTTCTGTGTCACCGACCTTTACACATGTCACTTTGAATGATATATATCTAATGAAGTAGCATGTTGGCGAGGTCAACTGGTGTGAATTAAGAGAAGTCATAGGCTCAAATGAAATAACAATTGAAAAATGACAACGACCTACCCTGTTTTGATCAATTTTGCCTCCCATTCTGGATATAAATACACTCACATAATGGTGTTTACGTCTGCACCACGATCCAGTGTTTAGTTAACCCAGATCGACCTATCCATAGTTGTATAACTACTGGTGCTACTCAAAGTCATGCACCACCATTTGACGACATTGCTGCCCACTATCCAATAACTTGGACTTTATGTTTATTTTGTTGATGTCTTGGATATTATTGTGCCGAAACTAATCTCTTTTGGACCAAAGTTGTGCCATGAATAACGTGTCTGCTCGAGTTATTAACTTACTTCTAAGTTCATATCTTTATCATTAACTACAATTAGAATACCTTGCATTGCATCTTTGTTTGGTGTATTTGGCCTTGCATTAAAAACCAGTCTTCATAAAAGTTTCACTTTAGACGAATCAATATAAGAAGGACAAATGATTCCACAGAATTATCTAGTTTTGAAGTATTGCTTGGTTTTAATATTTGGTGATTTAACCATTGAAGGGTCTTAAAATGCGACTCAAAATCTTTGAAAGTGCCGGTCAAGAACATAATAGCATTTTAAATTCCTTAAACATGTGTTCCAAATTTCACATCAGGCAAATACCCCTGGGTCCCATACAGGAACTGTTAGGACTACTTTTTGGACAATTATAATTTTCTATTGTATTTCTGCAAGTATTAAAATACTGCTGTAGACACCAAACATGATAAAGTCTTTGCAATTGGGATGTTATGCTAGAAAGAGCAGGATGGGTCCAGTAAAGGTTAAAGTTCAATAAGTTTCTTCACAATATAAATTCATTTATATATAGCACAGAGCATAATTGTTAATCATGAGGCTAAGGCTAATAGTGGCCAGGGTACAGGAATTTGATGTTTGCTGTGAATATTATTGGAAAACTGACATGTGATTTTCAATCTATTTAAAATGTTTTATTCTGTTGATGTTTGAAGTGTTGCCTAATCAATCTTAACTAAGTTTTCTTAATGGTCTAGAACATTATTTAAATGTTGTGCAACAATTTTCTCATTAATTTCCATCTTAATTTTGTTAACATTACATGTTGGCTCGATGTGTCATCGAGTTATTGCAAATCAGACTTGATCCACTCAGGGGATGCTGTTTTGCTGTATTGACAAGATAACGTAGAAGATAATTTTAGCAATAAAGACCATATGAAAATGTGGACATTGAATTATTATTTTATCATTAAGGCCAATTACTTAATGACAGTAATGATTTAATCCGTACCAAAATTCATTGGAGTGTCGAGTCTAAAACTCGGACACACAATCTGAAGTTATTTAATTTGCTTTAAAAACAATTTTACATGAAATGAACATCATTTTCCTAAAAAAAATAATAACTCATTTTCAATCATATATTATCAGAAAATATTATAAAATATATTTAACCTAATACCATTCAGAATATTATTTTTTACATTTTTTTCTCAAATAGAAAGTATTTTGGATGGTGAATTCTGTAGATTGTAAACCAGCTACATGAAAAGAAGTCTTACATTCAGACTCACAAGTTCCAAACACAGGAGAGTGTCTTAAACAAATTTTGTAGTCACTATGGTAACACAAATAAAACAGAAATATTCGATTAAGTTTTTTTCTCATGTATTTATTACAAAACAAACAATAAAATATATCACATTACATGTAACATGTGCAACATGGCAGCAACTATCATGCTCAACCACACTATGTAATGTTACACTGTACCATTAAATGGTGTCATTGTTTATATACTATGTACAAGTATCTTTATTATACTACATTTTGGTAATTTATATATACCAGGTATTTGGATAAAACTAATCCAAAATAACATAACATCACAAAGTACAATTGTCTATCAAATCTGTGTTGTGTTTCACCAATTTATGTTTATTGAAAGTCATATTTTTAAACCCTTAAAAGTATATAGTTATTCCTTAAACACTTATTAAACTTCCGAAACGACTGATTTTTGTTTATAATTTTTAGTCTATTTTACTATTCTAGTTCATACATTTCATGCTTATTTGACCTCTGAGAAATGCAAAAAAAGATATAAATAGATGTAATATTTTAGATAATTGTGAATTGGTGTCTGTTTAAGACCGCAGCATGGTCTAGTGGTAGAGCGTCTGCCTCGCACACGGAAGGTCGTGGGTTCGATCACGGCCGGGTCATACCAAAGACTTTAAAAATGGTACAAGAAGCTTCCTCTCTTGACGCTCAGCATTTAGAGGAGAGTACTAGGTCTGGTCGGCCTAGTGTCAGTATAATGTGACTGGGTGGGGTATCATACCATGTGTCTGCAGCATGATACTGCAGTGTGACAGCGCTCAGAATACTGTCTCAAGTAGACACCGTCGCGAAGACTGAAAAATTGTTGAAAGCAACACTAAACACCATACAACAACAAATCAATGATTATTTCGTTGTACACCTTTGGCATAAAATGGGTAACCACAACTCCATTTGGAACGGCAAAATTGATTATTTATGTGCATATCAATTTGTGTACATTGGTGAAGGAACAGTTGGAATGAATGAATGAATAGGGTTTTACGACGTACCAACACATTATAGGTTATTCGACACCAACTGGAAGGAAGATTCCAAGTTCACTCTACATGTACAAAAACAACAAATTAACATACAGATTTAAAAAAATACATCAACAAATGAATATGCAGAATAAAACTACAACCTTGATACCTGCAGAGATTCAGCAAATTCTATTGTATTACTCAATTTGTTGCTTCTTACGACATGCATAAGCCACAGTGATCCTATTCTTGCCATCACTCATGGCTCCCTGGAACCACATAGGGGTTGATAATTTAACCACAATAGTGAAAAAAATGACAAAAAATGATAAAATGAACATGTAACCCATTCGGAGGATTCCTACCCCTCTGCAGAGATCGACAGTGATTCTATTCGTAGCCGGAACCACACGGGCTATGTTTGAACGAATTACATTTACTTTTTTACATATACAGTCAAAGCTGTCTTAACCAACCAGCCAAGGAAATAATTACAAGCAAATATGACCTTTAAAGACAAGTTGTTACTTAAAACAGGTTAATTTGCTTTGAAAGCATAGAAATGGAAAATAGCAAATGTGGCTGCTGAAGACAAGTGGCTGCTTAATAGAGGTAACCACTTACACAGATTTGACTGTACGTGTAAATACCAATATATTCCCAACAAAAGGTAAATTTAATACAAAATTTTATAGGATGGATGAACACATCACAAAACAACACATTACAGACATACAAAACAAATGATATACAGTTAAAAAATAACAAACACAACATAATAAACTCATCTGACCTAATAACTGCCAAAGGGGTAATCTCCTGCTTATTGTAATAACTAATGTAAATTTTTTCTAGTATTGTAAAGAGCATTACACCATACCTGTAAGTGTAGAACCAATCACCTACTGCAGATGTTACTATGTGACTGTACAATATGTAGAATATAAGAGACGTTGAAATTTCCCGAAAACCATGTTTTTCAAACATTTTAGCTATTCTGTAACTATTACTCTATTTCATGCCAGAATTTTATGTACATTGAATCAGAAAATAAAAAAAGCATATAATTCAAATTTTGTTTTTTTATTTGTAAAACATTGATGCAATAGTTTTGTTAAAAAAGCATGAAATAAAGTTTTTCTCTTGTTTCTGTGCTATTCACTGGTTGTTTAGCTAAAATTTTACTTCCGTAATTCACATTATGAGAGATGTAATGTGATTATACTCGGAAACAATTATACATATTCATAAAATGATACATCAATATTTTCACATTTTGCACTGAGGCTTATCTAGCGTTATGTTTCCAGTGTCCACCGATAGGAGGTAAGTCACACATGCTCAACTGATAGCAACAAATTCTTAAACACGATGTTTGATTCTACAAATAAATTGCAAAATGCATCAAACATTATGAGAAATTCAGCTGTGTTGTAAAAATTTTAAACAGACCTGTACATTTCTCTAATAAATCATTTGTATTTTTTATTATATTTTTTGCCTCATAGCTATCAACTGAGCAAGGGCACCACAAACAATTTTCAAGATAAAAATGTGCATGTTAATGGAGTTTCATTTTAATATATATCAATACATCAATCCAAACTTTTTAAGTATCTTCATCAAATAACAAAAGAAAAAAGATTATTTTTACTTTATCGCTAGAAAAATTGTATAAGTTTGGTTGCGGAAACAATCAATTTTAACTCTGAAGATAATGGTCAGAATTGGCTGGTTATCGATCTTGGCTCAGATTTTATAGAGAATCACACTTTGCGTAAGTTGGCTACAGTTCAGATAAAGAATACTCTAGTTATTGAACAGAAACAGTAAATTTGAGCATTTTTGACTAATTAAAGGGCCATAACTCTAAAGATAATAGTCTGAATTGGCTGGTTATTGAACTTGGCCTAGATTTTATAGAGATTCACAGTTTGTGTACGTTTGCTTCAGTTCTGATAAAGAATACTCTAGTTATTGAGCGAAACAGGTAATTTTAGTATTTTTGACTAATTAAAGGGCCAGAACTCTGAAGATAATGGTCCGTATTGTCTGGTTATCGAACTTGACTTAGATTTTATAGAGATGCACATTTTGTGTTAGTTTGCTTCAGTTCTGATAATGAATTATCTAGTTAAAATGGTAAATTTTAGCATTTATGACTAATTAAAGGGCCATAACTCTAAAGATAATAGTCTGAATTGGCTGGTAATTGAACTTGGTCTAGATTTTATAGAGATTCACATTTGTGTATGTTTGCTTTAGTTCTGATAAAGAATACTCTAGTAATTGAGCAGAAATGGGCAATTTTAGCATTTTTGACTGATTAACGGGCCATTACTCTGAAGATAATGGTCCGTATTGGCTGGTTATTGAACTTGGCCTAGATTTTATAGAGGTTCACACTTTGTGTAAGTTTGGTTCAGTTCTGATGAAAAATACTCTCGTTATTGAAAGGAAACAAAAAACTTGACGCCGCCCATACGCCTGCCCGCCGATTTCACCAATCTAATTACCAGGTTTTCAACTTTGAAAAACCTGGTTAATTAATGGATCCAATAAAATATTTCATATATTACAGTTCAAAATTCATGATGGCGATTAATATAAAAAAATAAATATAGAAGAAATTTCAATGATAAAACAAACAATTGACAAAATGTTTTGCATGATATTCAAGATATTGAAATAATTCGAATAGCTTTAACACTGTTTATTGTTTTGTGCATATTTTCAAATACATGTTTATAAAAAATTTCATTTTCCTTTACTGTTTTTACAAATTATTTCAGATTCAGATTGAAGTATAGAATAAAGAGATTATTTGACGGGGTTTTGTACAATATGAGAATATATTGTAATGTTACTCATATATATTGTGGTGAAAATCATATTGGGCTTGATGCCTATGACTTCCGTCCAATATGGCTTTCAATATGCACTTGTAGTACAATATATCTCCAGTTGTACAAAACACTGTCAAATAACCTTGTAATATATAGCTTTCTTGGCAATAATTAGGCCAAACAGTTTATACTGAAAGACTCTGTAGTTCATTAGCACTTAAACAAAAGAAGTGATTATCACATGACTGTCATGTGAAATATTCAAAAATGGATTCTCCTTAAACCATCACAGGCATGGCACTTCAGGATGGAGATCACTTTTCCATTTTAGATAGGCTGCAGTACAAAACAACCCCTCAATAAGCCCAGGCAATTTCATTGTTATATCCAAGAAATAATTAAATCCTAAAATTTACAGATGCATTTTATCTGTTAACAAACTAGGAATTGCAGATAAAATAAATCAACTTAAATCTCAAATTCCTAGCAGGTAGTACACTGTTTATGGGGAAATAAGTCAGCATTCACAATTTGTAGATCACTTAGTCTCTGCTTGTAGGACATTGCCAGCATTCCCAGCTTATAAGAACATCGTGTCAACAATCCAGCCTTGCAGAACACTGTGGCAACAATCCAAACTTGCAGGATACTTAGGCAGTATTTTAAGTTTGCAGGCCACTGTAATCTTTCTCAAAATGTAGAACACTTATTCCCCTAGCTTGTAGGACAATATGTCAGTATTCTTAGCATGCAGGACATTGTTTTAACAATCCAAGCTTGCAGGACACTGTGTCAACAATCCAAGCCTGCAGGACACTGTGTCAACAATCCAAGCTTGCAGGACACTGTGTCAACAATCCAAACTTGCAGGACACTGTGTCAACAATCCAAGTTTGCAGGACCCTGTGTCAACAATCCAAACTTGCAGGACACTGTGTCAACAATCCAAGCTTACAGGACACTGTGTCAACAATCCAAGCCTGCAGGACACTGTGGCAACAATCCAATCTTGCAGGACACTTTGGCAGTATTCCAAGTCTTCGGGACACTGTAAGCTTTCTCAAAATGTAGGGCACTTATTCCCTTCCACTTGTAGGACACTGTGGCAACAACCCAAACTTGCAGAACACCTTGGCAACAATCAAAACTTGCAGAACACTGTGTCAACAATCCAAACTTGCAGGACACTGTTGCTGAATTCTAAGTTTGCGGAACATTGTAAGGTTTCTCAAAATGTAGGACACATATTCCCCCAGCTTGTAGGACACTGTGTCAGTGTTTCCAGCATGTAGGACATTGTTTTACCAATCCAAGCATGCAGGACACTGTGTCAACAATCCAAGCTTGCAGGACACTGTCAACAAGCCAAGCTTGCAGGACAATGTGTCAACAATCCAAGCTTGCAAGACACTGTATCTATGTGAAAGAACTTCAAAATGGATTCAACTTTAGACATTGACATCCGCAGCCAGTGGGACACTGTATCTCGTATGTAAACCATTCTTTCATATGACTGGCATGACCACCGTGACCACAGTTCAGACAGAAGTTGGAGGTTCCTGAAACAATCATTTACAGAATATACATGCAGGTAAAGGTTTTCATTACTTCAATATTTTTTTCACATTATTTCCCTTGTATGTAGTGATGTATGCCAGTGTTATATTGTTTTTTATAATATAATGGTTAAAATAACTTTTTATCTGCCTTGAGGACAGATGTCCGACAGAAGGGCCAGAAATTTACCTTCAACACTTACGACAGATGAAAAATAAAAATTCTTTTTTTTCCTAAAATGGGCATGTTTATGACGGACAACACAGTAGAAGGCTGGTAATTGACATGCACACCTTAATGACAGATGACAGTAATTTTTACATACCTCGCACAACTTTATGACATGATACATCCAAAAGACTGTAATATATAAATATTTCTACTAAATCTCTTCGACAGATGGTACTCTGAACAACCAGTTATTTGCACATACCTCTAGAACCTTTATAATAAATGATGCACTGAAAGGTCTTTATTACTACATACCCGGATACAATTTTTATAGATGACACTGAAATGCCTGTAATTTGTACATACATGTAACTGTTATATCTTTCTGACAGATACCACACGACAAGACAAGTAATTTATATGTACCTTGGACACCTTTACTGTGGATAACACACTGACCGACCTTTAAGTTGTACATGGACATACCTCGGCAACATTCACTTCAGATAACATACTGAAATACCTTTAAGTTATACCGATCTCAGCCACCTTGATGACAGATAACACACTAAAATGCCTATAAGTTGTACATACCTCCGCCACCTTCATGATAAATAACACTGAAAGGCCTGTAATTTATACATACCTCGGACACCTTTACGACAGATAACATACTGAAATGCCTGAAAGTTGTACGTATCTCAGACACCTTCACGACAGATAACACACTGAAATGCCTGCAAGTTGTACGTACCTTGGACACCTTTATGATGGATAACATGAAATGTGTGTAAGTTGTATGTACCTCGGACACCTTTACAACAGATAAGACACTAAAATGCCTGTAAGTTGTACGTACCTGTGACACCTTTACGACAGATATGACACTGAAATGCCTGTAAGTTGTACATACCTACGACACCTTTTCAAAAGATAATACACCAAAATGCCTGTAAGTTGTACATACCTCGGCCACCTTTATGACAGATAACACACTGAAATGCCTGTAAGTTGTAAGTACCTCGCACACCCTTACGACAGATAAGACACTGAAATGCCTATAAGTAGTACGTACCTCAGACACCTTTACGACAGATAAGACACTGAAATGCCTGTAAGTTGTACGTACTTGGACACCATTACAACAGATAACACACTGAAATGCTTGTAAGTTGTACTTTCCTCGGCAACCTTAACAACAGATAACACACTGAAATGCCTGCAAGTTGTACGTACCTCAGACACTTTTACGACAGATAACACACTGAAATGCCTGTAAGTTGTACATACCTCGAACACCTTTATGACAGATAACATGAAATGTGTGTAAGTTGTATATACCTTGGTCAACTTTACAACAGATAACAACATTGAAATGCCTGTAAGTTGTACGTACCTCGGACACCTTTATGACATATAACACACTGAAATGCCTGCATTTTACATGTGCCACATTTCACACCACGGACCTCCGCCTTACAATGATGACACTGCACACCAAATTCTGGAAGGAAAATCGGAAATACAAAATTTTATTGTTACATATAATTATGTTATATTATTCACTTTAAATATCAGGAATGTTTGTATTTTTTGTTTATTTTTTATTACAGGATTTTTAAGCATAAACATCGTTTGGTATAGTTATCATTTTTTGTCATTATGTGATGTGATTTATGATAAATCACATCACATAATGCAAAGAAATGACACAAATGTTCATGGACACAAATCTGTCATATTATGTAATGTACAGTCAAACCTGTATAAGTGGTCACCTCTATTCAGCCACCACTTGTCCTAAGCAGCCACATTTGTTATTTCCCATTGATATGCCTTCAGATCAAATTAACCTGCATTAAACAACAACCTGTCTTAAAAGGCCACTTTTGCTCCTTCCCTTGACCGGCTGCTTAAGACAGGTTTGACAGTACTATGTGCTTAATTGTCCAACATCTTCTGTTAGTCATATTTGTGTATGAAGAGAGGAGAATTGGGTACCAACCTATTCCAGCATGAGGTTCTGGTGGAATGGTCACATGCTTCAATATATGTGCAGACTGGTTACGCAGTCCCCATCTATACAGAATATCTGCATACACTCGTAGGTAATGGTCATACTGTGGATATTTAGATGGGTCCAACATCCTGAAATACACATGAACCTTCAACTTATTTCTATCTTACAAAACTGTAATTATGAATGTTTTACGTTTGTCTGTATGGTGTCTTTTTCAAACAATATGTCAAAAATTCATCATTCCCAAGATCTGCAGTCATGACATTTAACACCTGGGTTACATTTCAGAAAAAAAACTTACGATAAAAATCAGTGGTAAACGTTAAGTAATAAACTTTCATAATATTGTTCATGGTCGCCCAAATGAATTTTAGATTGTTTTTTCAGAAAACATACCATTTTATGAAAAATTCAACCCAAGGTTGGATTAATCTGGATTGATATTTAACATATCATGAATGATACTTACTTTACAACCTATTCTTATCTTAAGTCACTGTCTACTTGCCCACATATTCAGAGGTGGGAAACATGATTGTAGAGCAGCTAATTCAACATGACTGTGCTGACTAACATATGTGGCGTTAGGGATTGTGCGAAAATATTGCAATGATTAATTATTCAAGGTTAACCCAGACATTGTTTTGGTTATAGATACACTGTGTAAGCTTGCTTAAAATCCAGATTTGTTTGAATATTTAGCATCATTTTTATGCCATTGAGGGCTAAATGATGATCAATCTAACACGACTCTTTCCTGGGATTCTGGAAAGTTGATCAGTACTCCAGTACACCAATCTCTGCCGGTTACTCCTAAAACTTTCCCACTTGAATCAGCATTGAGAGAAGAATGGCGATGAGAGGGAATGTCATATATCAATCATCAAGGAGACTGTAGCCAAGCGGGAATTGATAATCAGATGACTACCAGCTGAGCTAACCGAGCCCAGCATGCAATGATAAATTTGGGTGCTAGAGAGCAAACAAGGTCAAATAAAGCATATTTAAAGTGATTTGAATATTTGGAGTTGAGAGTTAACAGACTGAAGTTAAATACTTTTTCCTGGGATCCTGGGAGGTTAACCAATACTAGAGTACACCAGCAAGTAATTAACTTTCCCACTTGAATCAGTGGTGAAAGATGAAGACAATGAGACACAATATTGTGTTTCAATCATCACAGAGAATGTGGCTGGGCAGGAATTTGAACTCGGGACCCCTGGATTGATTGTCAAGACATGCTACTGACTGAGCTAACTGGGTCAGCCTAAACTGAAATCAGACACAGCATATTATTCAATGAGACATCTGTAAGACTAACCGGCAATTACTCTCGTGCTGTTTTCTCTCCGTCTCTTCTGCCTTTTCCTTGGGATCTGTCTCTTCAGCAAATTTGTAATCTTCAAACGAGAAGTCGGTGAAACTGTTCGACCGTCGCACCTTTACGATAGCTGCAGAGCCAAACAAAAGAATTGATACATACTAAATAAATGATAACAGTTTTACCTGTCTTGGGCAGTCTATAAAGAGAAAGAGCTGAAATGGCCTCTCAAGACAGGTGCTTGGTTAACTGCAGTTCATTTATATCAAAATTTCAAAAAGAAAATATAGCCATTTATGACAGTTTCCTGCTAATTCAATTTAACCATTAACATTGGTCTAAAACTTACTGTTTTCATCTTACAGAAAAAAACTTGTGTTATATCAATATCTAAGATGTGCTTATTTATATAGTTTACAAGTAATATTCTTACAAGGAACTTAAAAACATGTCATATTTTATTATGATCTAATTATAAGCAGATTTATATGTATGAACTATATAATTAAAAATTATAAGACACTTATTATCTTCTTGCGAGCTGTACCTGTAAATATGGTTAAACAATTCATATCATATCAACCACAGAAAATTAATTATACAGTAAGGGAAAAAAGCTAGTATATATATATATGTATTCACAACATATTTTTTATATATTGAGCTCAAAACAAAATACCAAATACAGTTTTAAAACATTATATATTTCCATAGCTCAGGAAACATTTCATTTCCATAGCTCAGGAATAGTTCCATCAGTCAAGAAACATTTCAACAGCTCATGAATAGTTCCAAAGCTCAAGAAACATTTCAATAGTTCAGGAATAGTTTCATCAGTCAAGAAATATGTCAATACCTCATGAATAGTTCCAAAGCTCAAGAAACATTTCAATAAATCAGGAATAGTTTCATCAGTCAAGAAATATGTCAATACCTCATGAATAGTTCCATAGCTCAAGAAACATTTCAATAGTTCAGGAATAGTTCCAAAACTAAAAAAACATTTCAATAGTTCATGGATAGTTCCATAGCTCAAGAAACATTTCAATAGTTCAGGAATAGTTCCATCAATCAAGAAACACTTCAACAGCCCAGAAATAGTTCCATAGCCCAAGAAACATTTCAATAGTTCAGGAATAATTCCATAGCTCAAGACAGATTTCAATAGTTCAGGAATAGTTCCATCACTCAAGAAACATTTCAAAAGCTCAGGAATAGTTCCATAGCTCAAGAAACATTTCAATAATTCAGGAATAGTTACATCAGTCAAGAAACACTTCAATAGCTCAAAAATAGTTCCATAGCTCAAGAAACATTTCAGTAGTTCAGAAATAGTTCCATAGCTCAAGAAACATTTCAATTGTTAAGGAATAGTTCCATCAATCAAGATTTTAAGTGTGTTTTGAAATATAAAAATAAAATATTTTAAACCCTTTTAAATTTCTTTATTCCAAAACTCATTAACAGCCATAATGACCCTACAGCAAAGAAACATTAATACAAATGCTTTAAATACAGAACTATGTAAACAAAGAAATGTACTGGAAGAAATATTTGATCTACATAAAGTAAAGTATAACTGAACTAAATGTTCCATGCATCTGATACCATGTATGTATGTATTAATAAACATGTACATGCCATTTATGTCAGTATAACACTGATACATGTATGTGTCTATATACATAATTGTTTGTTATCAATGTGCAGAAAGCATTGTTCCATGTATTTATTTATGTAAAGACTGTTTATGTATCTATACAGAAAATGCATCAAACATAATTTTCTATAAATAGAATTGACTGTGATTAAATAACTAGATAACTGTCCAAATCCTATATACATGTATATAGATAAATAAATCTACATAGAGAAAACATTGCTCCATGTATGATTGCCTATATGAAACCATTAATGATAAATATATTTTTCGAGATCCTATTTATGTATCTATAACTATAAGAAAGTATATTTCCATGCATACATTTATATAAAGAATTGCCTGCAATCTATATATAGCCATTACTGACCTGTATGAAGAATTCTTAAAGATCCTATTTACGTATCTATAACTATAGACATTATTTTTCCATATATATATATACAATTATCTGTGATCAATAAGAAGCCATTACTGATCTGTATAAAGAATTCTCAGAGATCCTATTTATTTATCTATATAGAGAAAGCCTTAAATTGTTCCATGAACCAAATTATCTATAAATTCAATTATCTGTGATTAAAAATTGTCTGATATAATTAGCTCCATTTATGTATTATATCTATAATTAGATGTCCTACTTTCTCATCCAATAAAATTGCTTAGATTATTTTACATAGAATGTCACGACCATCAGTAAATGTTGACCTACTTTCTAAACCAATGAAATTGCTCCAGGAACAAAAAAACAACAAATCAACATCTAAACTGGTTAGAAGCTCCATGGAATTTCTACCGACTTCTAACCGATACTTATCTGTAATCTAAAGAAAGCATTGTTTCATGTTTGTATATACATCTATAACAATGTCCGTATCAACATAAAGAAAGCATTGTTCAATGTTGTTCTATGTGTAAACTATTGTCCATCTCATACTTATCTATATTGGGAAACATTGTTTCATGGATGTAGTTACATGTACCTATAAATTATAGAATTGTCTGTGATGAAATAATTGTTCGAGATCCTATTCACGTATCTATATCAACAAAGCATTGTTTCATGTTTATATCTATATAAAGAAAGCATTGTTCCATGTTTGTATCTATATCTACACTTGAAATTCTATATGAAGAAAGCATTGCTCTGTGCACTTATCCGTGTAAATAATTGCTATAAAAGATGGTATTTTTGTATCTGTACAGGGGAATGTGTCACAGCGTGTATGTACTGTAAGGAGAGAAAAGTATGTCTGTAGTCCAGCTCGCTCAGTCTGTAGAGTATTCACCCTGTAAGTGAAGGGTCCCGGGTTCAAGTCCCAGCTGGCTGCATATCTTTCTAGTCCTCTTACAAATGCATATGTCTATAACAAAAAAGCATAACATGTGACCCATGTTTATCATATCTGTAAATACAAGCATATCCCTCAGAATGTATTTGTGTGTGCGTGTTTGTGTACAAAAATTGCATGCATGCTATCACCACCTGCAATTCTATATATGAATAATATTATGCTGACAAAACAATGCCTGTGACCCATGTATGTATCAATATAAAATAAACATTTCAACTAATGTATGTCATAATGTTTTTTTAGTTTAGTTTATACTAATTCATTTTAGCTCGACTACGATGAAAGCTCTTGGCTTATATGAATCACTCTCGACTCCGTTTCCTTGGTAGAACCAGAACCAAGTGTTGTTTTATGAGAGGCATAGGGTCGAACTGGGGATCAAACCTGCAACCTCTGACATGATTTTTTTAAAGGAAATACAAAGCCTGTGAGCCATGTATGTATATGATTGTGTTACATAGAAACCATCGAATGTGATCCATGTTCAACTTGGATCAACAAAAAGTATTGTGTGTGGTCTGTTTGTATCTTTATAAAGGAAGTACTGCATGTAACCCATATACCTGGTATGTTTAAATATCAAGAAACTGCTACCCATGGTCCATTTACCTTTATTGAAATACATGTTGCAATATATGATTGCACAGAAACATTGCCTGAAACTAAGTGGTGCATGCATATTTAAGAAAAGATATTACATCTAGCCATTAATGTAGCTTAAAACAGGGAAAGCTTCCTATCTAGAAAAGTGTTGCCTGTATTAGGAGTACTATCTCTGATCTAGATACAATAAGCATTGCGTCTTGGCAAGTTATCCAGAAAGGAAAAGCATTGCCATCAATCTAGTCTGGAAAGCATTTCCTTTAATCTTAAAAGGGAAAGCATTGAAAAGCATTTCCTCTGATCTAGACGGGAGAAGCATTACCTCCAACATAGGAAGGAAAAACATTGTCGCCTAAAACAAGGAAAGCATTGCCTCCGATCTCAGTAATGAAAGCATTGCCTTTAATCAAGATAGAGAATATTTTGCCTCTGATGAAGATAGGAAGAACACTTCCTCCATTCTAGAGAAAACAATGCCTCCAAACTAGACAGGAAAATTTTGCCTCTGATCTTGAGAAAATGATTCCAATCTAGACAGAAAAAGCCTTGCCTCAAAATTTAGACAAGGAAAAAATTGCTTTTATTCTTAACAGGGAAAGCATGGCAAAGCATATCCTCTAAATCTAGTAGGGAAGCATTGCCTCCAATATAGAGAGGAAATAATTATCTTCCAATCAAGGAAAGCATTGCCTTCAATCTCAGTAGTGAAAATGTTGCCTTCAATCTGGATAGGAAAAAATATTGATTTTTTATATAAAATATAAAATAAGCTTGTATAATATATAGGTGTTCAAAATGAAGCCTTGGTAACAGGGTGTTATATATACAGAGTGCAATTTGATTGGATAATACCTCTGGAAAGAAAGGCGGGAATGTTTGGGTAATATACGTCTGATGTGTCGGGTGTAGTGCTGCCATTAGCTGGTGCTGAAAATATCACAATTGTTACGAGCATCGCCACACATGCACAACATTTAACATCAAGGTTGTTAAATTACAATTCGCACAACAGCAGATTTGGGAAGTTTATAAATATATTGACATGCAACATTCCTTATAGAATTGATATAATAAAATACAATCAATAGTAGAGTTTTGCAAATGAGTTTCAAACTTTTGTACAAATTACTATTTGTGTTCGCTACCATAACTGTTGAATAGAACAAATGTTCTTCTATATCCCATAAGTAGGTGGTAAACTTTGTCATATGAACAGTTTTGACAAAGCTGGGCTCAAATCTCTAACCCAAGCTTTGTGAGAAAAGTGATCTTGAGACAGAACCTTGAGTCACTCAGCCAGGAAATACCCATTTTTTCAGCTCATACAGATGTTTTGTTACAACTTAATTTAAAACAAGAAATGTCACTAGTATGTGACAAATGCCCCCAAAGTGTATGGAAACGTAAAGATTTACTCTGTGGGTATATTTAGGATTTTAATGAAAACATGACCTAGACCTTCTGACCTGGGTTGTGTGCACAGCATGTCAAGGCATGATGAATTATTGTGTCAAATCAAATTATTTCAAAATCCCTAAATGACTTAGACCAGGCACAAATTTTGATTGCTCTTTTATTTCATTGTCAATATACCTATGAAAACATTAGAGGATATCCAAATAAATCAAGGCATATCCTAAAAACGCATATAATTTTTGTTGTGTTTAACGTTTGCATTTTCCTTTGTGGATCGTTCGTCCTGTTGCATCTGTGCATCATTATGTTTATCGTTTTGTTCACATTTTTAGTCCGTTTGTATAATGTTTAAAACGTGTTTGATATTTGTTTCGTTCGCATCTGTTTGGTGTACTAGAATGAATTACGATCTGTATATAAGACCATTTTCATATTTGACCTATGAGTAATGGACCTTAGTCTTGCAAGTGACATGGGGGGTCACCTGTGCAAAGTTAATTTTGAAATCTCTCTATGTATGGCGAAGTGATGGAATTTCAGGCAGACGAAAGAATGGACGGACAGACACTGCAATTTCTATATAAGCCAACCTCAAGGGGATAAAAAACAACAGGGCCTGAGGACACTCTACAGACTCATAGTGGCCATAGCACTTTTTGAAATTTATCCTCTTTGGGGGGGTGGGGTTGTCTTAATAACTTATGGATAAATACCCCCACCACACCATACTGAACAAAAACTTAATTGCTTGGGTATGAAAAGGAAATACTTTAAATTCCCATTCCATTCATCTGTAAAAAAAAATATAGTCCCCTGTACAGAACCCTTTTACAACCCAGCCCCTTAATTTGTCAGAACTTCAGTCACCCACTCTTAGCAAATTGTTATGAGCAGAAATGATTCAAATTTTAAAAAGAATTTTTTTTGTACCCAAGGATGCAAAATAAAAAAAATCAGTTTGTCCTATATATTACTATGTAAATTTAGCCCCTAAATTTTTATCATTTTAAACCCGAGGGACACCATTTGAACAAATCTAACAAAACTATAGTTGGTCATTATTATTATTACATAAACATTTTGAAAATCGGTTGGGCCGTTCATGAGAAGAAGATTTTTTAAGTTTTGGACTATTTTTAGTAATGACGGTCATCTTGAAATTCAGATCGAAAAAAAAATCAATCTTATGAACAGTGCCCTATGCAATAGAAACATCCATGTGAAGTTTCAGTTTAATTGGCCTTGTGGTTTCAGAAATGATGAAAAAAAGAGAATTTTTCTTTTTTCTAACAGTATCCCATTGGAAAAGGGCCCCTATAAATTTTAGCCCCTAAATTCTTATCTGCAATCAAACCCCTACGCAAAGGAATAATTAATGCCAAATATGAACAAATCTGACATACTGGTTCTTAAGAATATGATTTAAGTAATTCCCAATTTTTACCCTTTTGGGACCCCTCCTGTCCCCTTAAGACAGTAGAACCCAGTGATTTTTTACAAATCTGAACCTCCTTCACCAAACAATGCTTCTGTGAAAATATAAGCAAAATCATTTCCATTTTTAAAAAAAAAATAAAAAAAAAATATTATAATGACATTTGTCCCCTTATTGAACCCTTGGGGCGTGGTCATTTTTAACCCTAGCGACATAGCGACACAAATCTAACAAAACTATAGTTGGTCATCATTACTACATAAACATTTTGAAAATCTGTTGAGTCGCTCATGAGATAAAGTTTATTTAAGATTTGGACTAGTAATGGTGGCCATCTTGAATTTCAGAAAAAAAATCTTCTGTATAGTCTCCTATGCAATAGAAACATCCATGTGAAGTTTCAGTTTAATTGGCCTAGTTGTTTAATAGAGAAAGCGCTGCTAACAGATGACAGACGACGGACGCACTTCTGGCCTTTTGCCAGTAGAGCTAAAAATTAAAAGGATGAATATACTAACAAAAGCAAGAACCTGTATAAAATGTTTTAAAATATGAATATAATAATAACAGAATATACCTGGTAAAAAATATAGTAATTCATATTTATATTTGGATGGCAAAGAGACCATACTCTTGACTTTTATTTTATAATCTTACCTGATAAATCTTTTATTATCATACACTATAAACATATGTTATTCTCTACACATGTTATCCATCTAACTAGAGATAAAACAATGTATTTAGTTAACACTGCTCAAAAGCACTACATAAAACAGAAAGAAAGTGATGGTAAAATTTATTGCATTGATGTTGTATGAATTATATTAGCTGGATTGTGAAGTCGGCTCAAGAAATTTTGTGAAATGCTCAAGTCCATTTCCTGAGTAGAACCAGTTTATTTCCTGAGTAGAACCAGTCTGTTTCCTAGGTAGAACCAGTCCATTTCCTGAGTATAACCAGTCTGTTTCCTGGGTAAAACCAGTCCATTTCCTGGGGAGAACCAATCCATTTCCCTGGTAGAACCAGTCCATTTCCTGAGTATAGCCCTGGGTACAACCAGTCCATTTCTTGAGTATAACCAGTACTTTTCAACATAAAATATGTTATCCATGGAATTCAGTTTTATTGCTGGAGTGACAAAAATCACTTTCAGGTAGCTCAACAACTGATTCAACATCAAAATAGTTTAATCTGAACAAAGACACACTTTTCTAAAATAATTAATTGATAATTCAGATATGCATATCAGTAACAAAATCTCTCTATATATAATTATATCCATTTGTAACAGTAGCATAATCTGTGTTTATTCATGTGGAACAGAAGCAAATCTGTGTTTATTCATGTGTAACAATAGTATAATCAGTATTTATTCATGTGGAACAGTAGCATAATCTGTGTTTATTCATGTGGAACAGTAGCATAATCTGTGTTTATTCAGGTGGAACAGTAGCATAATCTGTGTTTATTGATGTGGAACAGTAGCACAATCAGTGTTTATTCAGGTGGAACAGTAGCATAATCAGTGTTTATTCATGTGGAACAGTAGCATAATCAGTGTTTATTCATGTGGAACAGTAGCATAATCTGTGTTTATTCATGTGGAACAGTAGCATAATCTGTATATTCATATGTAACAGTAGCATAATATGTGTTAATTCATGTGGAACAGTAGCATAATCAGTGTTTATTCATGTGGAACAGTAGCATAATCAGTGTTTATTCATGTGGAACAGTAGCATAATCTGTGTTTATTCATGTGGAACAGTAATATAAACAGTGTTTATTCATGTGGAACAGTAGCATAATCAGTGTTTATTCATGTGGAACAGTAGCATTATCTGTATAGTCATGTGTAACAGTAGCATAATCTGTGTTTATTCATGTGTTACAGTAGCATTATCTGTATATTCATGTGTAACAGTAGCATAATCTGTGTGTATTCATGTGTAACAGTAGCATAATTTATGTGTATTCATGTGTAACAGTAGCATAATCTGTGTGTATTCATGTGTAACAGTAGCATCATCTGTTTATGCATGTGTAACATTAGCATTTTCTATGTGTAGTCATGTGTAACAGTAGCATCATCTGTTTATGCATGTGTAACAGTAGAATTTTCTATGTGTAGTCATTTGTAACAGTAGCATTTTCTGTGTAGTCATGTGTAACAGTAACGGTATCTATGTGTAGGCAAGTATAATAGTAGCATAATATTTGTGTTGGTTGCATATTTATGTGAAAGTATTAAGCATGTATATATTTCATTTTAGTGATAAATTTATAAGTAAATGAATAACAAAACATATAAATATATAAATACTTCCAGTCTGATGGGCCACTTAGTCTCTTTAACATCAAACAAAACATTATATATAAACAACATAACAATGAACAACTAAACAATTATGTAAACAACAACTAATGAAAGCAACATACAATGCAGCACACTACATTTTCTAGGCAAACATGCAAGGCTGTAATAACGGCCCAGGTGACAAATGGTGGAATTCCATATGTTCTTATAAATACTGTACAAACTGGCTTCTGACAAAATGATAATATTGTATTATCTGGATTATAACTAACACTTAC